>OY992808.1:13022137-13435926 GCA_963921375.1 Tiliacea citrago | reverse complement strand
AAACGCAATTCAATTAGCTTTAAACGTTTAATCACAATCAATTTCTAAAATCTTTTAGGTACATGTAAGTAAAATCAAGACAAACGTTTTTATAATGAGAATATTAACTAAATGTAATACTCACATATAACACAGCCAAAAATAAGTATTATTTAAAAATCACAGACATTTACCTTGTAAAGTATTATATTATTTGAATTATTGTAAATGTGAAGGCTATGTGGGTCATTGTTTTTTGTTCTCTCATTTAATATTTATCATGGTTTGGCAGTTAGAGTAATATTCTTGAGGCCTACCTTGACTCTAACAAAATTTTGCACTTTAAAGCATAATATTACGCAAACGGATCCGTGAATCGAAAAATGATCTTCACAGACCCTCAATATTTTTGAACGGCCTATCCAACGATATTCTACATCATGGATTCGAGAAAAAAAATATAATCCCCACTTTACCTGTAAGGGAGATACCCTAAATATTTTTTTTTCGAGATTTTATTGTACCACTCTGTGGCATGATTAATGTAATATGTATACCCAAGTCAAATAACAGCTCGTAGTACTACGAGTCTCTGAGCTAACCCGAGAACAGACAGACGGACATGGCGAAACAACAAGGGTTCCTTGTTGACTTCGGAACCCTAAAAAATTCAAATCTATACAAATACATAAAATTGTAGTATCTGTTTGTATAACAGCTTATTTACTAAATGCATATTAAAGTATTTCCGGAACATATAACAAGAAAAACATGTTTTAAATTTTGTCAATCTGTTTGTTTGTTCCGGCTAATCTCTGAAACGGCTGGACCGATTTTAACGGGACTTTCACTAGCAGATAGCTGATGATATAAGAAGTAACTTAGAGAAAAAGCCATGACTCGAGCCTTGCCGCGGGCAACAGCAGGCTAGTATTGCATAAAACATACGAACGTTTTATTTAAAAAAACTAGATTAAATCACCTTTAACATTACGATGTCAAAATAATCATAATGAACTTGGGCTTGTTATTAAATATTACTGGTTTTTCGTGTTTTCTTGACTAGTATCATCTCATCGCAAAAAAGGCGAAATCATTATTTTATTTTTTAGGAAGATATGTATAAGTATTTATTTGTATCATCTAAGTAATATTAAAAACTAGTCTATTAAATACAATGACATGAATATTTACTTTTATTATTGTGAATGTGAAGACTATGCGGGTCTTTTTTAGGGTTCCGTACCCAAAGGGTAAAACGGGAACCCTATTACTAAGGCTCCGCCGCCGCCGTCTGTCTGTCACCAGGCTGTATCTCATGAACCGTGATAGTTAGACAATTGAATTTTTCACAGATGATGTATTTCTGTTGCCGCTATAACAAAAAATACTAAAAAACAGAATAAAATTAATATTTAAGGGGGCTCCCATACAACAAACGTGTTTCTTTTTGTTTTTTTTTTATTATTCGTTTTTGCTCGATATTGATAACGGCAACAGGTAGACGCTTGAAATATTCACAGAATATTTAGTTATATATTTAATTTAAAAATAAATAATTAAATTAAAATAAAACAAATATTTAAGGGGGGGGGGGGCTCCCATACAACAAACGTGATTTTCTTGCCATTTTTATAGATAATTGAATTATTTTATGTATCATCAATAGTTTTTGCAAAGCACGCCAAATAATGAATTTATAGGCAAATTTTTGCCTATAGGTAAGATCCTTTCTTTCTTTGGGTGGGAAATTATCACATATTTTCTCCCGCTCTGAGCGGAGCTGGAGGGCGTGGCAGACTTTTACTGACTAAAATCCACCCGTGTTCCTTCATTTGCCTGTGTGCCAGGGCCACGATATCCGTTTCGGACAAACTCGCAACCCTGGCAGGCATTGGCCCTACTGGACCCTAATGGTCCATTCGTGCTGACATCTCTTCGACGGCGCGCGTGGAACACAACGCGCCGTCGACCCTGGCCTGGTCCTTATCGGATGGCGAGCTACCCATCGCTCACCGTCCGCAGGCCCGCGCCTACGATGGCCGGGAATCGGCTTGCGACTCCCGACGCCCAGCAGGGCTAACATGACATGCGCGAGAACGCTCTCGTTCTCGAAGTGTCGAAATTTGTCGACGATTATGACGTCATTCTAAACACTAACATGACTGTTATGCTCGAGTAAACTCGAGAAAGACACTTTGACAGTTCTTTATCTCGTGACGAGAGACCGATGTAGCAAATTATTAACAAAAAAAAACAATTTATGATAGTAACATCGGCTCATTCATTCGATTTTACGCATGGAATTAGTTTGTACTATATTGATTTTCATTCTCCTCTTTTAATTTATGTTTACTTTTTTTGTGTAACAGACTCTTTTGATTAAAAATAAATATTTTTCTTTGGCATAATACAAAACAAAATCACGCAAATGAAAATGAGTGAGACATTTTTAGTAGGGGGTTCGTGTCACCGACGTGCTAACCGAGTCATCAACATGCTAAACACGTCACTGATATGTCAATAGCGTCACCGACATGCCGTCAGTGTGTGTCTGACATGTAAACCAATTCACGACTTGCCAACTGCGTCATCGACATGCTAAAAGCGTCCCGACATGCTAACTGCATCACCTTCTTGCTCACAGAGTCCCGACATGCTATCAGCGTCCCCGTCATGCCACCTGCGTCACCGGCATGCTATAAGAATCCCGACATGTTAAAAACATGCTAACTGCGTCACCAACGTGCTCACTGAGTCCCGACATGCTATCAGCGTCCCCGTCATAGTACCTGTGTCACCGACATGCTAACTGAGTCACAGCAATTCGAACCGCGTCCCGACATACTAATTGCGTCACCAACTCGCTAACCTAGTCACCCAGATGCTAACAGCGTCCCCGACATGCTACTTGCGTCACCTACATGCTTACCGATTCGTCAACATGTTAGCCATTTAGTGTGGCGTGTATCGGTAGGTACGCTCGGTGATTTAAATAAAAACTACTCAGGATTGACTGATCTTATTATTTTCAAAAACTCCCTGCTTATTATATATACAATATGTTAGATTCCTTAGACATGGCCTGTTACTATGTACAATTCATTTGACCAATGGCGATGCGCCATCTGGCGAGCCGCGCGCGGGGCGCGGGGCGCTGTGTTGATCACACCACTGTTAGCCGCGAAGGCATAAATAGGAGTAGCGCGCGGGGCGCGATCGATATACTGCGTTCGGATCTCGCTGCGGACGGTCGTGTTGTGTGCTGCTATCGGTGTGCTCCCGCCCTCCTGCCGCTCTCTCGTGCCCGGTATTGTTACGCTTGCGTAACGCTCTCGTAGTCGCCCCGACTACATCCGATCGTCGATTGATTGGGTCGATTAATTTATTAATCAATCCAATCGAAAGACCTGGATCACAAAAATTGTCTTTTTCAAGACAGGTGTTTCTATAACAGGAAAACGTTATTAAATTCACTAGGCCCCTTCTGGGTAAAACCACAGTTTCGTGGTCCTCGGTGGATACCTTACGGTGCCAACGAAGCCGAGTGGGGTGCTGACCCAAACGCACCCGCCGAACCCCCTCAGGGAGAGGCAATAATTTGGGCGGGTCCCAGAGTTAACCGGCCTTGGGGGATCTCCTAGTCGGCTCTGGTGACAGTTTTCCTCCCACAGCGACTCACCTAGTGTCTTTAGGGTGTGTCTACACCCTTCGCGCTAGACCAAATAGGGCCCCCTTGCACAATAAGATTGGCAACGGGATCACAAGCTCAGGGCTCACCATAGGTACCCATCCTCCCTGTCTACACCCGACAGGGAGCGAAACTCATCCCCGGGCCAATCCACCCGGGGAGTTAGGCGTAGGGCCCGATAGGTAATTCTCTAGTAGTGGAGTCCGGCTCCAAAATTCCTCCGATAGGATCCCCCCTCTCGAAGGCATGGAGGACGACCTCTTACTGACTTTCGTCAGAGAGGTCCTCCTCAAGGACCAGGACTTCCTTAGGAAGTACGCCTCACAAATTAGTGGGTTGAGGGCTACGCCATCAGCGAGCCTCTCCCAGTTTAGCGATGCGCTCGCAAATAACTCGGACGACTCTGACTCACAGAGTCGGTCGGATAGTCCGATTGTGTCAATGGACACCACCGCCCCCGCGGACAATAACGCGGCGGCGGCGAATTTAAACTCCGACTCTTCGGATGCGGAGACAGGCTCTTGTTCTTCCTCCTCTGGACCAGAGGAAGGGGGCATCACCTCAGGCCCTGGCAAGAGGAAGAAGAACAAGAACAGGTCTTCGCAACCTAGTAAAATGGTTGCGATCGAGGCTCCCTCGACCTCCGGTCCCTCTACCCCCGCGGTAGTCGCCACTAGGGCCCCTACCCCGGCTCCGTCCGCGCCGTCGCAAGCTACCACTTCCGGTACTGCGACCGCGTCCGCCAAGACTCCTTCTGCCTCCAAGAAGGCATCCCGTCCCCCACCCATTATCATTCAAGATAAGGGCAGGTGGACGGAAGTTTCACAAAGGTGCAGTGATCTTAAGATCAATTTCACCAGTGCCGTCAGCACACAGCCAGGCATTAAAGTTTCCGTTCCAACGTCGAACGACTACAGGGAACTAACAAAACTTCTTCGGGCGAGAGGAATCTCATTCCACTCATTCACCCTCCCCGAGGACCGTCAGATACGCGTGGTGATCCGTAGGATCCCCAGTGAGATCACCACGGAAGACATCAAGGCAGACCTAGAGAGACAGGGGATCCCTGTCCTCGAAGTCCACGGGATGCACCGATCCAGAGGTGGATCCCCATACGACATGGTTCTTGTCGTGTGCCCACAAACTGAAGGGCATCACCCAATTTTCAAGGTCAGCTCGATATGCTACCTTAAGGGCTTCGACGTCCAGAAGCCCCACAAGTCAAGCATCATAGGCCAATGCCACAGATGCCAATTATACGGACACGCGCAAAAGAACTGCTTTGCGAAACCCAGGTGCGTCAAGTGCCTGGGCGAGCACGGCACTTCTGAGTGCACCCATCCAAAGGACCGTGCCCTCTGCACCGAGCCTCCCAGCTGCGTCCTATGCGGCCAACAGGGTCACCCAGCCAACTACCGTGGCTGTCCTAAAGCCCCGAAGTCATCTTCCTCGAAGCTGACTAAGCGTTTCGACGCGAGGCAGCAGCGAGAGCACCCCGGGTACCCCGCTACCCTGTCCCAACCTCCGCAGCATCTGAGCCCTCAAAGGTCCAGTCCGTGGAACTAATTTAACCACCAGCAGGCCTTCCCTGCCTTCGGCCAATATATGGCCCCTCCTCGCCATCCTCAACCTCTGATGATGGACCCCAATATTCGCGCTCAACGCGCTCAACAGGTACCCGCTGCTAATACCGCGATTCCCGCGGCTCGTGCGCCTCTCGCACCCCGCGCGCCTCCCGCCCCCCCCCCCGCGCCCCGCGCGCCTCTCGCGCCCCGTGCACCTGAGCCAGCTCCTAAAGCCGCTCCCGTCGCCACCACTCGCGCGCCCCCTAAACCCGCGACTTCTTCAGTTGGCGCCGTCGCTAACGCACTAGACGCGTTTAATGTGATCACGAGCACATTCAACGTGTTCATGTCTCCTCGCGCCATTCAAATGGCCGGGGAATTAGTCAAGGCTCAATCCTCTGGCAATCTTTATCAGATCCAGAGCATATTCAATGCGCACCCGGAAATTACGCAAGTCCTCAACACCTTCGCGAAACGGCCCTAATATGTATAATACGGCCCCCGCAAGAACTAAACTCAGATCCCTCAAGTTAGGCTTCTTCAATGCCAACGGCATTAGGGGACAACGCGACGAAGTCGCCGAGTTCCTCCGCGTCAACAAGTTTGATATTCTCCTAGTACAGGAAACCTTCCTCAAGCCGAGTCATCGAAACCCGTCAGTTGCGAACTATCGCATAGTTCGCAATGACAGGTCTCGATGCCACAGGGGCGGCACCTTGATCTATTATAGAACCCCTCTATACTGTATTCCTCTCGATCCTCCAACTCTCTCGTGTCTTGAAGTGTCTGCATGTAGACTAGGCATGTCAGGTCATAGACCGATTACGATAGTTTCGGCTTACATGCCGCCCACCGCGACCTCGTCAGCAGACGGTCTCAAACTGCTCTCTGACGATCTTTCAATTCTTTTTGGCCTGAGCGAATCCGTTATCATAGCGGGTGACCTCAACGCCAAACACCGGGCCTGGAATAGTACCAGTACCACGTTCCGAGGCAGACACTTGTTTGACCTCTGCCCCGTCCTCAACTTTGACGTCATCGCCCCGATGACGCCCACCCACTACCCTCACGACCCCAACCATACCCCTGACGTATTGGACATAGCGCTCCTAAAGAATATCAACCTCCGGTTGGATTCGATAGAGGCGATGGACGAACTGACTTCCGACCACCGACCAGTCGTCATGAGACTGTTCCCTCGCGACGGACTCCCTGACCCGGACGAACCCTCTCGTAACAAAGTAGTCACGGACTGGAGGAAAGTAAGCGATCGCTTGAAATCCACCACTTCCCCTCTACTAGACTCTATACCAGATCAGTTTACCTCAATCGCTGACACGACGGCCGCGATCGGCTCACTCACGGAACACGTACAATCGGTCCTGAACGATTGTTCAAGGCAAGCTCCGGCGATGGACGAACATCACTTGAGGCTGCCGGACGATGTGCGTGAACTGCTGACTGAGAAGAACGCGGCTACTCGTGCCTACGACGTCTTTCCCTGTGACGCCAACAAAGCTCACATGCGCTATTTGCAGAGATCTGTAAAGACACGCTTGGCCGAGCTGCGTGACGGTAACTGGGACAAGATGTTGAGCGAGCTAGAGCCCACTCATCTGGCATTCTGGGAACTTCAGAGGAAACTCAAGTCCCAGCAAGTAGTCTCTATGCCTCCCCTGACACGACCCGACAGGACGATAGCATTCGACGTAGTGTTGCCCAAATGCAAGAACAAGACGAGACTTAGCCAGTCTTGGTCTTGGTCTTGCGCCAATACACCTGGTCTTGGTCTTGGTCTTGGTCTTGCGCTCCCAGTCTTGGTCTTGGTCTTGGTCTTGCAGCAAGAGTCTTGCAAGTCTTGCAATTACCTATTAGTCTATTACTATTTATTAAAGTTTACTTTAAATCTTAGAAAAACGTATTAGAATTGGAACATTGTGAGCTTGAATTAACATAGCCATAGTAAAGATCAAGCAGATTAATAAATAACTGAAGATTTGATAAGAAATTCGAAAAATCAACTGACCTATATGTCGTTTTCCATGGAAGTAACTGTTTCTTAATAAACATTTATGATTTATAAGCTTACATTTGCTAAAACATGTAAAAAAACAAATTAATTACAATAACTTGACTGTATTTTAAAGAACAATACTTATCTGTCTAGAAAGAGATTGAACCCTCAACTTATAAGAAATTTAATAAAAGAGTTTTACGATTTATCATTTATTTGAATAAAAAATAAAATACAACACAAATCAACAGCTTTATCATTAGGTTATGATACTTTATATCAATTTTTTTGACCAAGACTTAATACAAAGTAACCATCTGGCTGACTCATCACTTAACACGTTCCGGGACACTTGACTATTTGCCAGTGTCATGATATGGCACTTCAAAATCCCATACATTTTATCATACCGTCTACAGCCGTACTACCATAATTACGTATATTTTTCATTTTCACGCCGTGACACTAAATATCAACACCATTGTACTTGTATGGCTCAATCTACGCCTGTCAGCGGTGTGAATGTGTTGGTTCTGATGCATAAAATGATGCATGAAAAATTACTCGAAGAGAGTTTGCCGTGACCCCTACGAACGAATGAAGTCGCGTGATGTGACACTAGATCATGTGCTTCCTAGGAATATTATGGGCAAGCACCGGCTGTCAACGGTTTGTCAAATTACATGAAATAAAGTTCACCGCCCCTAGCCGTACTGTCACGTAACGATATACCAAGATAACGTCGAGAAGCGGTCTGTCCCAGAAAGTGTTAACCTATTTCTATGTTTTCTAATTACTAATGATGCTTTAGAAAATAACCTCTCAGCAGGTACTAAAGTTGCAGGTATTGAGAGAAAATCACGGGCCATTTTCGATAAAATCGGATACTCTGTCTCATGCGTCCTCCACCAATCTAAAATGTCTTCCGAGCTGGCAGTTCTTGGTTTTCTCAGGTACTCCTCCAACTCGTCTATCACTAAGCCTTGAAGACAAGATCCAGATGACGTCGAGGGACATTCATAGAGTTTATCAAAGTCTATTACGTCTTCATCTTCATCACATACTTTATTTTCTTTTTCTGGTAATTCCAGAGATTTGTTCAGTGAGTGTAGACTTTTATATTCTTCATAAAGTTCATTGAACTTGCGCAGACTTTCTGTTTTAAGTTGCTTCCCCCACATTGTCAGGTCAAAAGTCTGAGCCTTATGGCTTGGGTCTAAAATTAAAGAAGTACAATAATTCCAGTTGCTCTTCTTGTAATGTTTAAGCATTTTGTCTCGAGCTGCTTGGAAAGCTAGAATGAGCCTTTCAGCCACTTCAGATCGATTAGGTTTCTCATCTAACTGTTTTACCATGGATTCAATTTTATCTAGCAAGAGATTGAATGATACAATGACTAGCGGTAATGTAACATATTTGTCTCCACCAAGTTTTGTACTTAAAAGTTTAAAGTTTATTAGAAATTTATGTAATTTTTCGAGTACCTGCCATTCATTAGCTGTGATTTGAAAATCATTTAATTCGGTGACAGAACTGCACAATATGTCAATGCCCGCTCTCACTTTTAAACCAAATCCAATCATATCATGTGTGGAATTCCATCTCGTTGGACAGTCAAGAATGGCATTTAGATTTGATGGCACGCCAGCTGCTTCACAAGCAGACTGAAACTTCTTCTTCACTATCTCACTTCTTTTTATTTTACTGGAAATACTGCGTAATTTTGTTACAGATGTACGCGAGTCAGCAATATTTGGTGCAGATTCTTCATCTTCCTCATCCTCAGTTTCGTCTGCATAGTCTTCGTACTGCTGATCTTGCGCGTTAGTGTCAGACTCACAGTGTAATGCTAAGGTCTTTAATAAATCTTGTACACCAAGGTTTAAAATGTGAGCAAAGCACCGGAAATGTTGATTGTCTGAATCAAAGTGTGGCGGCAGCTGTTTGCCCAGTTCATACATAAATTTGGTATTTGCAGTTGCGTTGTCGACCGTGATACCTTGTATTTTATCAATTATGCCATATTCCAATAAATATTCATGGAAAATCGTTGCAATATCTTCCCCAGTATGTCGACCGCGTGATGGTATAAAATCAAGAACTACAGATTGATACTTCCATTCGTTGTCTATATAATGAATAGTAACCCCGTAGTAACTCCTACCAGCAATTGACGTCCACCCATCAATGGTAAAAGACATTTTAGATGATAATTGTTGAAGTCGTTCCTTGAGATTCAATTGGAGCTCTTCAAATCGCTCTTTGACTTTCCTTCTAAGTGTAGACCTTTTAGGAAACACCATATTAGGGCAAATACGTCGAAAATATACTTGTGTAGCTTCGTCATCGAAAAATGAGAAGGGAAGATATTTTTTCACCACCCAATCAACTGTAGCTGTCGTGATGTTGTCACTGCTGTTTTCCGACTGAAACAAAACAATAAATCTTGTGTTATTATTTAAAACATACTAGGTTTGAGCGTATAAGAGGAGGAGGTTTGTTGTTGTTAAATCGAGAAAATCGTTAAATTGATATTTGTTATATTAAGGTTGCACTGTACTGTAATTTACCAAAATAAAGTACTTAGTTGTTACTGGCCGATTAAATGAAAATATGGGTGTTTATAAAAAATATTTAAGACGATAATTACATACTTAATATGTCGCACCCCTAGATGAAAACACCACTAACTCAAAAATACTTACGTAAGTTAATGGCGTTTTTGAAAGTATCGCATGAATAGCTACGCGGAGTTAAAATTCTTTTAACTGTTAAAAAAATATTCTTACCTGTCCACTTCTTCCAGCGGTTACTAAAAAGCTTGTGATATCTCCACTTAATTTTGGTTTAACAGGAAGAAATATTTCTGATTCCTTTTTGTGGAAAGATATTAGATGTTTCCTTAAGCCTGAAGTGTTTCTGTTTTTCATTTTTATTTCAATCTTTTTATGTTGGCACAATTTACAGAAGGCAGTTTGGGATGCATGAATTATTTCGAAAAACTCCTCAAATTTGCTTTTGGGTCTTTTAGATCTGTGACTGAAACTCTCGTTACTCGGACTAGAATAATTTGAATCTTCGTCACTCATATTAAATTGTACACGTGATACGTTTTTAGAAAACAACGAGAATTAGTAAAAACAATTATTAAGTTAGACTCGAAGCACAGCTCAATTGGAAATGACTGGAATTAAAATAATTCCTTTATTTATAGTACGTTTCCTTGCTTTCTACCGCGCCGCCTCGCCACGTGCCGGCTCTATAAAAAGGATGCCGCCGCAAATCAAACAATGCCGCGTGCGGCGTACAAACACACACTAAATATTACCTACTTGTACAGACGCGACGCGTGAATAAAATAGAATTAGTGCCAATCACTATTCTTTACATATAAGTGAATGTTTTGGCGTACATCTATACTAATATTATAAAGCTGAAGAGTTCGTTTGTATGTTTGATGACAGAAGTTTTAAAATAAATAAATAAGTCCTGAACGTCACTATACCTCCAAAGTTACTATTCCTCGTGGACGAAGTCGCGGGCACAGCTAGTAAATACTTACTCTCATCATCTCTCTCAGAGATATTCGGGCTGGTAAGTAATACAAAACTCTTATCGCAGGCTTTTTATTTTATTAGTAGGTAAGTAAGTACCTACGCTTTTTATATTATTTTATTAGTTTTGTAGAATTTTTTTACACGTTTCAAGTATATTTAAAAGTGGCTACAATATTTATTAAACGGGTGATATTTGAACACTTTTTTGCTATTTTTTCTTGAAAATACTTAAGAAATATAATGACTAAATGTACAATAATAGTACCTAAGTAATTAGTTTAAAACCATATAAGTAATCAATATTATAATATATACTTACTAGAATGAATTAATATGACATCTACTGCCTATCCTTACCATTTTATCCTAATCATAATACTACTTGCGTGATCAGTATAATGTATTCATTTTCATTCTAAGCACTCTGAAACTTATTTATTATTTGGAACACCTGTAGGTACTCTTAAAAAAATTCGAAATTATTTTGCATGAGTATACCTACGCCCTATGGCGGCAATCAAATAGTGTCACAAATGTTATGATTTCGGCGTGGCGGCAACGATTGTTTTAGATTTCAAAAGAAGCCGCCGGCGCGTGTATCATAACCATGTACTTCCGAAAAGCGGCAAATTTCTTTGAGAAGTAAGTACAAAACCTTTGATGCCGCATTATCAAAGTGCCGATGGTTAAAACATAACTATGCATGCACTCAGTTTGATTTTAATAGATATTTTTTTATTCGCTATGTTTATGGTATTAGTCGTAATGCGCATGGGTCCAGTTTTTCATATTCTTTGATACAGTTTTTTGCGTCTCATAGAATTCCTAAGCGTACCTACTAACTACTCAGTGAAATAGCGCTAAGTCCTAGCTGCAAGACGCAAGAGTCTTGCAGGCTATGTCTTGTTCTTGCTCAAGTCTTGCACGGTCAGTCTTGGTCTTGGTCTTGCTAAAAATACGCGGTCTTGTTCTTGGTCTTGGTCTTGCAAAAACGCAAGAACAAGACCAAGACTGCAAGACCAAGACTGAATTTGGGCAACACTAATTCGACGACATCGACAGGGCTGAATGCCTAGCTGACAGCCTCGAGACCCAGTGCTCGCCCAGCTCTCAACCAGTAGACCAGGCTCACCTCGCCGAGGTGGATGCCGAAGTCGAACGTAGAGCCTCTCTCCCTCCGGTCGAAGACCCTGATTGTCCCCGTCTCCCCGGACGAGGTTCACGATATAATCAAGGGTCTGAAACCCCGTAAAGCCCCTGGATCAGACGGTATCACCAATAGGGTGGTCCAGTTGTTCCCAGCTCACCTGATCATGCTAATGACCACCATCTTCAATGGTGCTCTTAGTAATAACATTTTTCCACAATCGTGGAAAAATGCCACCGTCATCGGTATCCCGAAGCCCGGCAAGCCTAAGACCGAGCCTTCCAGTTACCGTCCCATCAGTTTGCTCGACGTTTTCGGCAAGGTCTATGAGAGGCTTATTTATAAGCGTCTCAGAGACTACGCCGAGACGAAGGGGCTCATCCCCAACGAACAGTTCGGTTTTAGAACCCAACATTCTTGCGTACAACAGGTCCACCGTATCATAGAACACATAAGCGCCGGTTTCCAGCGCGGGTTCATGACGGGTGCTGTGTTCTTCGATATCGCGAAAGCGTTCGACAAAGTCTGGCACAACGGCTTATTGTATAAGCTATACAAATTCGGTGTGCCAGATCGTCTCGTGCTCATCTTACGGAACTATTTGTTGAACCGCACCTTCCGCTATCGCATCGAGGGTGCGCTCTCTTCCCCTCATCCGATCCGCGCAGGCGTCCCTCAGGGGTCTGTGCTGGCTCCGCTCATTTTTACGCTGTTCACCAGTGATATCCCGAAAAGAAGAAAGGCGCAGTTAGCTCTGTTCGCAGACGACACGGCCATCTACTACACCGGCCGCAGTCAAGACCAGATCTCCCGCATCCTACAGACCGAAGTCAACAGACTCGGTGACTGGTTCAGGAAGTGGAGGATCGAGGTCAATCCTGATAAGAGCCAAGCGGTCCTCTTTTCTAGGCCCCGGCGTAGACCGGACCTACCACGACAGATCAAGATGTTCGGCAAGCCTATCCCTTGGGAGAAGCGAGCCAAATATCTCGGTGTGATCTTAGATCACCACATTTCGTTCGCTGAGCACATAAAGCAAGTGCGTTCGCGCGCTGCTTTCGCTCTCGGTAGGCTTAATTGCGTTCTGAACTCACGCAGCAAGTTGTCCCTTAAGGGCAAATTGCGTATTTACACAGCGTGCATCCGGCCGATTATGACGTACGCGTGTGCCGCTTTCGCACACGCCCGTCCCCATCTCATTCACAGAATGCAGGCACTTCAAAACCGATTTCTCCGTAAAATTACGGACGCTCCATGGTTCGTTCGGAACGAAACCCTACACGTAGATCTTAGAATCCCCACCATCAAGCAGTTTTTGAAACGCGCGACAAAGCGGTTCTTCGAGTCCGCAGATAGACATCGCAACCCCTTGGATGTGCAGGCAGCTAGCTATAGGCCATCTCAAATTAGTAAGACTCGCCGACCTAGGCATACTCTCTCAGACCCGGATGACCCCATTACTCTCCTTCAGGAAAGCAATAGGGCCACAAGTACAGTGCACAAACACAAACCGTCATTCCGTCCTCGCCGCCGAGGTACCACGCGAAGTTCAAGAATAAATTGTTCCCCCCGTCCCTTGCACGTCGAACCGCCAGCCCCGAGGCTGAGTGAGCCGTAGCATTTAATAGTAATCCCCGTTAATAATCATGAATTTAAACTTTCGATCCAGCCCGTCCCCAATTTGCTTTGTTTTTCCCCAACGACGCCCTAAGCCGAGGTTCGTACCCCACAGGGGGTGCCCTTAGAGCGCTGTCGTTTAGTTTTTAATACTTATATTTACGCTCCTGGCTTTAAGCTAATACCTTAGGGCAGCCACAGGAAAGACCGGTTAAGCAGTCACGGCCTCTCAAGGTCAACTGCGAAAAAAAAAAAAGGGGCGCGATCCTTTCTGCCGGGCGCCGTCGTCGAGTGAACATCCAAGAGTATGAAGACTGCCTGCCGATCTGCGGGATGCGTGTGTCGTTCGCGTCATGTATCCTCGTGTCCATCTGTGGTCCCGGGGCGTGCAGTGAAGATACGGAGTGTGCTGGTGCTTCTGCTTGCTCTGCTTGCGCTTACAAAACCGCTTCTTTCGAAGCGAACTCATGTTTATTAAGAACCGTCTTTTTCAAGACGATTGATTCCCTGTTTCTTTACGGAATGTAAAAACGTGGTAAGGTAACTGGTTCAGTGGTATGTGGTAAGTAGCTGGTATACTTATGTGACAGGTACGTACTGTGTCACTACAGCCACGTTACCGAAATGCTGATGTAACGTGTTGCAGCAGACTGGCGTCCCACAGCGGCCTGTGTATATGTATACGTATTTATTATGTTATTCCAAAGTTTTAATTTTTCACGTCTGTCGCCAGTGAATGCCTTTTTTTTGTATCATAATTTTGTCTACTTTTCACGTCGTCAAAATCGAGGACGAGTAAATGACAGAAAAATCAGAGATATCTCGTGTTGAAATGTCAAAATTCGAGATAAAATACGTGCCATGTTAGGGTTTGTCGAGAAAACATCAAGTTTGACAGAACGAGTCGCGTATTGTGTTTGGGAGCGCTGTCAGAAAACGAGATAGTTACAGAAATAGACAAGAATTACTCGCGCGAGAGTGAGTAATTGTCGCGTGTGTCATGTTAGCCCTGCAGGGCGTCTCCTGCGGTGACTAGGGCCGTGAGGGCGCGAACCCTGCCTCTCCCTCACGCGTTCCGCCTCCTCCTTTGCGAGCATTACTGCTTCGCAGAAGAAGGTAACGGCCTCCCATGCACTCTCGCTCCGAACCATGCCCTCAACCAGGGTCGGACGCGAAAGATCGCCGCCGCCGATCGCCTCCGTGAGGACAGGGCGGTATGCTCCGCCCAAGCCGGGCAGACCTCCACCGTATGCTCCACCGTGAAATTTTTGATACCTTGGGTTACAATTATTGTAGGGATCTCTAAACTTTTTATAAAAAATAAAATACCCCATGTTACTCGCTGATAATGTAGCTTTTTATACTTACGTAAAATATTTAAAAATTAAGTATATTTTGAGCTTATAAAAAATAATACATATTTTTATTAGTAGTATAATATTAGTTTAGATATAACTGTTTTAAATCGGGTGTGGGCTTTACATAATCTCAAATTTTTCTCCCTTAAACTAAATAACCTACACCTGCTTACTCCCTACGAAAAGCACCTTTATATTTGTAAAATGCTAAGACAGTGTGTAAAACTGTTCAATTATCGCTATCGCGCACTGTCAAAGTCAAATTATTTATTTCAAATAGGCACATAGATGGCACTTTTGAACGTCAAAATTTACAAATAAAATAGAATT
This sequence comes from Tiliacea citrago, assembly GCA_963921375.1. Taxonomy (NCBI): domain Eukaryota; kingdom Metazoa; phylum Arthropoda; class Insecta; order Lepidoptera; family Noctuidae; genus Tiliacea; species Tiliacea citrago. The sequence continues at coordinate 13,420,668 of OY992808.1, read as the reverse complement.
GATTCTAGTCGCCCCTTCCAAAAGGTAGCTTCGTATGGAGAAGAATGAGCAAGAAACTCCACCGTTACTCTTTTAAAATGTTTTACAATATTTGTTATTGGTAATGTGCCAAATCGGGTGTGGGCTTTACATAATCTCAAATTTTTCTCCCTTAAACTAAATAACCTACACCTGCTTACTCCCTACGAAAAGCACCTTTATATTTGTAAAATGCTAAGACAGTGTGTAAAACTGTTCAATTATCGCTATCGCGCACTGTCAAAGTCAAATTATTTATTTCAAATAGGCACATAGATGGCACTTTTGAACGTCAAAATTTACAAATAAAATAGAATTGATTCTAGTCGCCCCTTCCAAAAGGTAGCTTCGTATGGAGAAGAATGAGCAAGAAACTCCACCGTTACTCTTTTAAAATGTTTTACAATATTTGTTATTGGTACTGTGCCATAGGCCTTAACATTCAAGCTTTGTTCGCTCCGTAGCATAAACACAATCTCCGCTAACATTTTTAACATCTACTAAAAACACTAATCGGTTATTTTGTTTACTTATATTGTATTTTCTCTGTAAGTGATTAATGTAATCGTTTGAGAAAATTAATGTCTTAAACCGTAATTACCTTTTGCGACACCCACTTAGTCTTTTTATTATGAAAATACCACGTTCTCCATTTCAAATCAGGTTTTTACTAGCTGCGCCCCGCGGTTTTACCCACATAAGTCTCGAATCCGTGGGAATATCGGGATGAACCACGGGGTGCATCTAGTTAATTATAAATTCGAAAGTAACTCTGTCTGTCTGTCTGTATGTTATGTTACGTTTTCACGACTAAACCACTGACCGGAATTCAATAAAATTTGGCAAGGAGATAGATGGCATCCTGGGGAAGAACATAGACTACTTTTGACTCAAAAATAATTGATAAGGGGATGAATATTTGTATGAAACTTATGAAATTTAAATTTATGCTTTTAATATAAAACTCAAAAGGTAGTTACGGTTTAAGACATTTATTTTCTCAAACGATTACATTAATCACTTACAGAGAAAATACAATAATAAGTAAACAAAATAACCAATTAGTGTTTTTAGTAGATGTTAAAAATGTTAGCGGAGATTGTGTTTATGCTGCGGAGCGAACAAAGCTTGTATGTTAAGGCCTATGGCACAGTGCGCTTGAATAAGCGATAATTGAACAGGGGGCCGATCGCGCTAATTTTGAACGTTAATACCAAAACTAAACCACAACCAAAAACGTTACGTTAGACACATTTCTTATCGCGCTAATCATTTCAACGGAAACGATTTAGCTTTACTTTGGAAGTAACGTTGGAGGAACGATCGATCGAACTTTCATTATTGGGTAACGTCAACGATTTTGTCGCTCAGAAAACATAGCGCGATACCGTTTCTTACATCAGCTAAACCAAAACTAAACCAAAACCAAAAACGTTCCGCTCGAACGGTACCTAATTCATTTAATTTCATTTTTCATTTCATTTATTCGTGAACAATTTACATTGTGTTGAATATAAGTACATGTGCAATTTACATAAAAATTATAAAAACCATGAATTATTAATTAAAATTCCATGAAATTCAAAATATACCTAGTGCCTAACAGTTTCAAATATAAAGTCGAAACAGTTTTAAAATACTACTAGGCAGTTCAAAAATAATATAATTAAGAAGTCAAACAATTTTAAAGTACAATGTCAAAAACAGTTTTAAAACAATATAATTAAAATGCCAACAGTTTTAAATATGATGTCAAGAGATTTTAGATTGTAAACGATGTCAAAAGTTTTCATTTTTCGGCATCAGAGTGGCATCTGGGGGCCAAGTCTGCTATTTTCAATGATTGGTCATTATGACGACCATACCAAGGCAACGCTATGAAGCCGCGAAGACGCTGTCAGAAAGTGGAAGCTATTTGCCCATTCCAAAACGTAGATCTCTATGGAGAAGAACAGGCAAGAAACTCCAAGGACACTCTTTTAAATCAAGATATTACAAAATCCTGGGTACATTATTCTTGTCGCTTCTATATGTGAGAACAATGTAAAAAACAAAAATAAGTACTTATATAAAAAAAAAAAAAACAATTCAAAATATAAGATTAAAAGATTACAAAATAAGCCCCGGCAGTTAAGAGATGACCAGCCTCAACTGACAGCGCCCGTTCACGAACATGACGCGTGGATCAGCACCATCCAGCTCAACCACTTTGTAGGGAACCGAATGATCCAACACACGCGCCACCATCAGCGAGACATTTAAGTGAGCATGACATACTCTCAACTGCCAGGCTTTTTTAAGTCAACATACATCATAACATAATAAACGGCTCCATGGTACTCACATTTATAAAAATGAAAAAATGCTTTTAAATTATACAAAACTATAGCTTGCAATGTATTTCAATGATTAATAAAATTTTACTAGCAAAAGGAAAATCGTTGTTACCTATTGAAGTATTCAACAACTAAAACTTGACTAAGTACATAAAAATAAACGATAGTTACGAATGTAATGTCAAAACAAAAAATAAAAAAGGGGAAGCATCACTTCCAAATATTAAAATTCTAACAAGTGAGCCCAAGTTGTTGTGGAGCAATAGTTTGTAACCTCTTAAATTCATAATGGGGTGACAGTGGTCCATAGGGAAGTCGAAATAATATGAGCTTGTCAGTACGAGATTACCAAATACACACAATTTTTCCAATGGTGTGTCAGTGGCACGTCATTGGAAAATCATAAAGACGCCTTTCAATTAGGAGATTAGCTAAACTGTCAAACTCTGCAATTACGGTGCCAATGATCGGCCATTCTGACACAACTGCGTTAGCAGACTTGGCCCCCAGGGCCTCAAGTCTGCTATTACAATAGTGTCAGAATGGTCGATCATTGATTTCATAATTGTTGATTTTGACAAGTTTGGTAATCTACTATTATAATGGCGTCATTATGACTCTTCAATGGTCGGCCACTGACGCTACATTGAAAGAAATTGCATATATTGGTAATCTCGTACATAATGACAAATGAATGACATTTCTACTAATGGGTTTTATAATAATGGCAATACGACAATGCCCCAACAACACAAATATATTACGAGAACATTGACCGACCAATGATCGACCATTATGAATTTACCAGATTACGAACTTTTAGCAAAATGGCAATGGCATGACAATGGGATCGTGTTGGAATTACTGAATTTATAAAAATAGCAGAGTTGGGCCCCAGCTGGTCCGATGTCATCTAATTGTAAAAATAAAATTAAAGTGTCAGAGATAAAAATTATAGTTAGGTACACTATAGAATGACAACAGTCAACATAACATTTAAAATTAATCCCAATATAAAACAATAATATTACGGTTGTCGCTTATCATCTAGGTACTCATCGACGCTGTAATAGCCCTTCCTCAATAAATATGTCTTCAATTTGTTTTTAAATAAGTTTGCGCTACTTATGCTTTTAAATTCTAAGGGAAGCTTGTGGTATAGAAATACTGATTGGTACCTAGGACTGTGATGAACCACGTTTATTTTCGGTTGTATTGTGTTAGGTAAGTCTTTCCTACGTGTAGGTATTTATTCTAACTTGTCGTTGGTCATCAGTTTCAGATTTGTGAATCTGAATTACTTTGAGACATGCGCAATCGGCCCCCTGTTTTACACATTGTTTTAGGATTTTACAAATATCAAGGTGCTTTTCGTAGGGAGTAAGCAGGTGTAGGTTATTTAGTTTAAGGGAGAAAAGATATTATGTAAAGCCCACACAACGATTTAAAACAGTTATATCTGCCATATCTAAACTAATATTATTAAGAGAAAAGATGTTTTATTTTATATAAACTCAAAATATAGTAATTTTTCAATATTTTACGTAAGTATAAAAAACTACATTATCAGCGAGTATCATGGGGTATTTTATGTTTTATAAAAAAATTGAGATCCCTACAATAATTGTAACCCAAGGTATCAAAAATTTGGCTATATAAAAACTTGTTACAAAAAAAAAAACAACCGACTTCCAAAAAAACACTACAAAGTGAAAAATAACTTTAATTTCGGAAGTCGGTGTCTTTGGATCTGTATTTTAGTTTTTTGCCACCGACTTCCGAAATTAAAGTTATTTTTCACTTTGTAGTGTTTTTTTGGAAGTCGGTTGTTTTTTTTTTGTAAAAAGTTTTTTATTTTTCAGATTTTAGTGGGTTAGCTTGTAATTTATCTAATTTACAATAGCTTATTGTCAAATGCTCATCAACTTTTACAAAATATTGCTTTTCCCGATGCAGGGGCGTTAATTGTTGAGGAGTTCTCCTGGTAAGAACCAGGAGAACTGATGGTGAGTTCAACATATGCATTTTGACGAGCATAAATTGCGTAGCAACCATATTAAAGCGCCTAATCGAATCGCAACGGTGAAATACTTATTATTAAGTAGTTCCGGTGGCCATCTGTGATCTTCATCATCAGTTCCACTTCACCAAATGGTGCTTTTCGAGTGCAAATGCACGAGTTACTATAAAAAATACTCAAATCGCTATCGGTATGCCAATAAAATTTGAGGATTTCCCTCGATTTCCATGGGATCCCCTCATCAGATTCTGATTTGGTGGCAATGGGACCACCTCGGGAGCATACCCTTCCATACAAAAAAAAGAACTTTCAAAATCTGTCCACAATTGAAGGAGTAATCGGTGAACATACATAAAAAAAAAAAAAAAAAACATACAGCCGAACATATAACCTCCTCCTTTTTGGAAGTCGGTTAAAAAGTCATTATATGGCGTGCGCTGCGAAAACTATTGATGATACATAAAATAATGCACTACATGTTTACAATACTCATCATTACCCACAAAAAAGTCCGCGAGGCTAAGTCTAACTATTATAGTTAAGTCACGATAACCGTTTTTTGTTCAAATTAGTCTTAAGTACTCTATAGTTTAATAACCTGCGGGTTAACTGCGTAACACACTAATTTACAGTAGCAATGGGTTTCATTTTGACAGTTTAACAACATTCATTGCGTTATTTACTTTATTGAGCAGACAAATTTTTCGAACATATGAAGCAATGGATTTGCATAATATTAGTTTATCTATTTATTCTAAATTGTTTGTTTATAATTATGTAACAGTTTAAGCAATACTCTTGTCCTATTTTTCGGGAAATGAGAGCTGATTGTCCTTAATACAGGCTACTAAGTAACCTAGCTAGGACATCAGATCGTAAAATTGTATTGTTACCTACTTATGTCAGATGTAAACTATTCCTAAGTTGTCATCCTATTTTGTAACAGACTGTACCTCTTTTTATGAAATAAAATTTGTATACACTTCAAAATCATTCAGATTGTGATTCAAACTGTGTTACACAATTAGGGTGCCGGTAGTGCGCTCCCGTGGGATATTTTGCGACATCTAAGCGGTCGAAGCCATGGGCAAAATCTATACTCCATTTGAAATAGGATTTGAAATTTAAATAAACCTTTTTTACTGTCCGTTCAACCGATTTTGACTCCTATTCCGTAGGCATACTGCTGGCATTAAAAACAAAAACGTGGTTACAATACCAATTGTTTATTACAGCTGCCATTTTTCATGCCACTAACGCAATAGAGGTCAAAATCGGTTGAACGGACTGTAAAAAAAGTTTATTTAAATTTCTAATCTTATTTCAAATGGAGTTTATTATCTGATAAAATAATAGATTGTTTGAAAGGGAACCGTTTGTCTTGGTATGGCCATGTGATGATGGGCAGGGATGAAACGCATGTGACTAAGAGAGCTGACTAAAAATGTTGAATAGACAAAAAACCGGCCATCTGCTAGTCAGATTCGCGCACGAAGGGTTCCGTACCATTATCTATAAAAACGAGCAAAAAAACACGTTTTTTGTATGGAACAGAATAAAATAAATATTTAAGGGAGCTCCCCTTAAATATTTATTTTATTCTGTTTTTTAGTATTTGCTGTTATAACGGCAACAGAAATACATCATCTGTGAAAATTTCAACTGTCTAACTATCACGGTTCATGAGATATAGCCTGGTGACAGACAGACAGACAGACGGCGGATCCTTAGTAATTGGGCTCGGGTTTTACCCTTTGTGTACGGAACCCTAAAAAGAGTAGAGATGTTGCGGATGCAGATTTTTTTGTGGATTTTTGGTGGCTCACATCCGCAGATGCAGATGCGGATGCGGATCTCAAGTTTTTAAAGGGATCCGTCAAGGCGGCACGCGGCAAGGCGAAATTCAAAATGGCTTACGTTTTTGCAAATTACAACGCTGCTGGGGGCCAAGTCTGCTAACGCAGTTGTGTCCGAATGGCCGATCATTGGCACCGTAGTTCTGGAGTTTGACAGTTTTGCTAATCTCCTAATTGAAAGGCGTCTTTATGACGTGCCACTGATACTCCATTGGAAAAATTGTCTGTATTTGGTAATCTCGTACTGACAAGCTCCTATTATTTTGACTTCCCTATGGACCACTGTCACGCCATTATGAATTTAGGAGGTTACAAACTATTGGCACAATGGTCATGGCGTTGCCTTGGTATGGTCGTCATAATTACCAATCATTGAAAATAGCAGACTTGGCCCCCAGTTTCATTGTATGTTGGTCATAATCCAATTCGCGGCAATTAAAATAAAATAATTACTAAATTATAATCATTTAAAAATCAATATAGCTCTCGAAATTGTATGTGTTTGATGGATATAAGACTAGTTCGTGGAAAGGCTTAATTTAGCCAATAAAAACGCGCGGTTCCTGTGAGATAGGCCACGAGGACAACGTCGCGGGTCAAAGCTAGTTTATCATAATTACCGAAGTATTGTGTCTGTCCACTGGTGACTGTAATCACGGTGAGCACCAGCAGGGTAGTAAGAGCAGAGCTGGCCCCCATGATCGCATTATTGTCTGGAACAAACACACAAACAAACATGAGGAATACAATAGAGTAGTGCTTCCAGATTAACACTAGAATGTCACAATGCACTGGAGCGTGTGACGGTGTGCAACCGTAACACAGTGACACTGCAATGGATTAAAGGACACAGCGGATCACTGGGTAACGACGCAGCTGACTAACTAGCTAGGAGAGCATCCGGTGCGTCAGTCTGTGGACCCGAACCCATCGTACCCATCCCCTTTAACCAACTACGTAGGTGGCTACAGGAGTTCACCCACACACAAGCGGAGAACTGGTGGACCTCGACACCGGGCTGCAGGCAATCTAGGGAAGCCATGCCATCCTTAGATGGCAGACTAACCAGGCGTTTGCTACGCCTGGACAGGAACGGCCTGCGCCTGGTGACGGGGACCTTAACGGGACACTGCTCACTAAACAAACACTTACACACAATAGGCATAACGGACAGCCCTCTCTGCACGGCGTGCGTGGAGGCTGAAGAAACCGTTGCGCATGTGCTCTTTGACTGCACAGGCGTCACCCAGATCAGAACAGAAACCCTCGGGTCACCCAGATCCTTCACAGATATCCTATGCAGACCAGAAGATCTAATCAGCTTCTGGAGGGAGGTGGGCTGGTTGGAATAAACCACTGACGGCCGCCATGGCCCACGCACAATGGTCCACATGAAGGACTAAGTGCGGAAACTAAACCCTCTAACATAGAACATAGAATACAGTAGTGCCATTGTGGAGGTCAGATAGGCAGTCGCTCCATGTGAAATACTGGTATTCAGCTAAAGCACGGATGTATTTCGGTATGTGTGTGTGTGTGTTTGTGGCGGCATCTACATCGCTACATGCGAACTACGCGTCACACTGACGTCACGCAAAATCCTGCATCGCGCAAGCAGAGTTTACCGCGCAACTAGCATAATATATAAGGTATATCTATTCTTACACGAAATCTCTTAATGACTCCTTAAAATGTAGGGAACAGCTGATTTTTTTTTCGCTATTTCAGCTTTGTTTAGGTTAGATTAAAATAATTGCTTATTAGTCTTAAAGGCTAGATTGTAATAAATTATTAAGAACCTGGTTCTTAACAATAAAGCACAAAATACCTTATATACAACGTCCCGACATCAACCGTCGGGCAGTTGCCCACCAGTCACAACTCCCGTCTGGTCGGAGGATCCTCCCTTTTCTATGGTGGATGAGTGAACTTTACACCCTGTTCCCCATGCCTCTTTAGATGGTCACCCAACCACGGGCCGACCGCGGCTAACGTTGCTTAACCTTGATGATCGACCCGAGCCGCTGGTATTATTTAGTCTCGAGCACCTTCGTTGACAAAAATCAATCTTTTCAGTTGATACGACACATTCAATTGAATAGGGTTTTAATAATTTTGCCAGTTCACTGCGGTCAATATGAAGCCTTAACAATGGCCCATTAAAGATCGAAGTAAACAATTTTTTCATTATGTTTTTCTGTTTAAGCGCAGATATTTATGATTTTAGTGACTTTTAAATCTGTTTTACGCCTTCAATGAACGCAAGTAAGTTATAAAAAAATGTATGTTAAACTAGAACGCGTACACATACATTATATGTTATGAATGAATATTCTATAAATATGTGAGTGAATATTCTATAATATGTGAGTCTATACTTATGTGACAAAAAAAGATAGAAGTCTAATACTTAAGAAATACATTCAGCAAGTAATGTCTACCCAAAATATAAAAACCGGCCAAGTGCGAGTTTGACTCGCGCACGAAGGGTTCCGTACCATTATCTATAAAAATGGCAAAAAATCACGTTTGTTGTATGGGCCCCCTTAAATATTTGTTTTAATTTAATTTAATTATTAATTTTTAAAGTGAATATATAACTAAATATTCTGTGAATATTTCAAGCGTCTACCTGTTACCGTTATCAATATCGAGCAAAAACGAGCAAAAAAATCATGTTTGTAGTATGGGAGCCCCCTTATATATTTATTTTATTCTGTTTTTTAGTATTTGTTGTTATAGCGGCAACAGAAATACATCATCTGTGAAAATTTCAACTATCTGACTATCACGGTTCATGAGATACAGCCTGGTGACAGACGGACAGACAGACAGAGAGACGGCGGAGTCTTAGTAATAAGGTTCCCGTTTTACCTTTTGGGTACGGAACCCTAAAAAGTATATTAGTAAAATACTTTATTAAATAAATTAAGGAAGTAATGTCCACCCAAAATATAAGAAACGATATCACTTTCAAACTACTAAAATCTATAATTATATGATGCGTTTTTTTTTAAATAAGTGTTCTAAATAATTAGGTAATTAAAATTCTAAATATATTTTAAATATTCATATTTTCGTTACTAAAAATAAATATTCCCTTTGAAACCGTGAGTGCGATGCGCATTTGTACCGCCAAGGTCAAGACGCGGCGTTTACCCGACCCTTCATAAATCTGTTCGGGCGTCCTCGATGGCGTCTCAGAAGTTTTGTTTCTATTATTTGTTAATGATTTAGGTATGAATTTAATAATATAACTTGATTCGATACGTCTCGGACTGATTTATTGATTTCTGACTATTGACGACTTTAAGGCGTGGCTATACCGGATTTATTATATTTTCTCGTATTTGTTGTGTCTCTGTTTGTTTGTTTTATTGAATTTTACTTTTGTTGTTTATTTATTTAACCATTTATGTACACACTTATATAAACATACAAGAGGAAAGGAACAGAAAAATACGTACAAAGGTGATGCTTATTTCTAAAGAAATCTCTTCCAGCATACTTGCGATAGGAAAGTCGATAAAGAGATGTAGACACCGTGTGTAAGAGTAGAAGAGAAAATAGAATACATATAATCAAACACAATTTACTTAATAAAATTAAACAAATAATATGAGAACATACATACTTCTAAAATAAATATCACTAGAATATTAATTATAATTCTATTAAAATAATAAATACATACGCAACTACGACGAAGTGGAAAGATAGTGTTAGATAAGTGTGTGCGTGTGATTAGTTTTATAATCCATCTCGTAATTTTAATTGGCATGTATTTAACGCGGCGACAAATTAATCTGAATTTGGGATTAAAAAATAATTAAAGCCGGCAGCAAAAATAATAGGTTGGCAGCTACAGCGAAGTATTATTTTAAGTAGAAAGTAGCAGCTCAATAATCAGTTTTTAGCTTTATATTAATTTAAACTGGCATCGAATTTTTGTTTTGGTAACTGAATTTACCAACAATAGAGGGGATCTGGCGCTCGGCGGCCGCTACCGCGGCACGCTCGCTACGCTCGCTCGCCTTCGCTTGTTAATGGTTACTGTTCTAACCTAACCTAACCCAAATGATTCAATAACAGTAGATGACTTTGCAGCGATTAAGAAATAATATTTAATCGCTGCCAAGTTATTATTTTAGTAGCAAATAGTTAGTCGCCCTTTAAGTTATTAGTCGCCAAGTTATTATTTTAGTAGCAAATAGTTAGTCGCCCTTTAAGTTATTAGTCGCCTGGAAAATTATTATCCATTTTAATTTACACTTACTAATTTTAGTTCAATGTAATCAATGTACAACCATATCCCAAAAGGAATAAGAGGACTACCATTTCAAATCTACAAAAACCGGTCAAGTGAGAGTGACTCGCGCACGAAGCGTACCCGAAGGGTAAAACGGAACCCTATTACTAAGACTCCGCCGTCTGTCTGTCTGTCTGTCCGTCTGTCACCAGGCTGTATCTCATGAACCGTGATACCTAGACACTTGAAATTTTCACAGATGATGTATTTCTGTTGCCGCTATAACATCAAATACTAAAAAACAGATTAAAATAAATATTTAAGGGGGCTCCCATACAACAAACGTGATTTTTTTGGCATTTTTAGGGTTCCGTACCCAAAGGGTAAAACGGGAACCCTATTATTATATTACTAAGGCTCCGCCGTCTGTCTGTCTGCAACAAATACTAAAAACTAGAATAACATAAATATTTAAGGGGGCTGCCATATAACAAACGTGATTTTTTTGCTCGTTTTTGCTCGATATTGATAACGGTAACAGGTAGACACTTGAAATATTCACAGAATATTTAGTTATATATTCACTTTAAAAAACAATAATTAAATTAAAATAAAACAAATATTTAAGGGGAGCTCCCATACAACAAACGTGATTTTTTTGCCGTTTTTATAGATAATGGTACGGAACCCTTCGTGCGCGAGTCTGACTCGCACTTGGCCGGTTTTTTTTATAGATAATGGTACCTACGGAAGCCTTCATGCGCGAGTCCGATTCGCACTTGGCCGGTTTTTTCTATTGTAGTTTCGTATCAGCCTGTTGCGTCCAGGATGTGGGTTAGATTAAAATGTAACTGCAGATGTTCATCCTACTTGTAGTACCTATTTCAATTTGCCATATTTCAGCCAATTTACACAAAACCTTCATTTTTTGTTTTTTTTTTTAATATTCGAAATCCTCTTAACAAGTCCTTTCATTTGATATGTAACACGGCATAGTCTATACCAAACTTTTTTTTTTCAAATTTAAAATAACCCCCTATAATTATTCAAAATTCATTTATTTACTCTACACTTTCGTATTTGAGTCACAGAAATTCATGTGTACTAAATTTCAACTTAATCGGTCCTGTAGATTCGGAGCAATTCGGCTGTGACAGACGGACAGACAGACATAAAGGGTTACGTTTTTTCCTAAAGAGGTACGAAACCCTAACAACCGGGCACACATCCAAACTCCGGGCTACTACTGAGAAATTCCAGATAACCCAATAACACTTTGCCAGACCCGGGAATTGAACCCAAGGGGTCTAGTCCGAAGTATCGGCCGAATGTTCGGCCGTTTCCTGACTACGGCTGACTATGGCGAAAGAAAAAAAAAATCGACAGTCAATGAGATAAGTCAAAGTCAAAAATTTGACTTGTTGTCGGGTAACGACTCAAAGTCAAAAAGGAAACTTAGGAAGTCAAGAAATGGCCGAACATTCGGCCGATACTTCGGATTTATCTTCGGAGTATACCCCAGGACCTCATGCTCAAGTATCGATTTGGGACACTAGACCAACGAGGCAGCCCCTACTAGTTACTACCTAGTTAATATCATCAAAACCCAGACACTCAGATTTGAACTGGTTTTGAAACCTATAAATCTACTTTCAAAAGTTACAAACCACACATCATAACTTTAAACTTATTTTCTTTTTAGGGTTCCGTAGTTAACATAGGAACCCATATAGTTTCGCCATCTCCGTCTGTCTGTCTGTCCCCGGCTTAGCTCAGAGACTTTTAGTACTAGAAAGCTGTAATTTAGCATGAGTACCATAGAATACATATTAATCACGCCGATAGCGGTACTGAAAATAAAATATTTAAAAATCTTTTTTTGTAGGTTACCTCCTTGTACGTAAAGTGGAGATGACTTTTGTCTCGTCTATCCTATGGTGTATCGTTGGATAGGCCGTTCAAAAATATTACTAGATTCTGAAAACGATGTTTCGACTCAGGGATCCATTTGCGTAATATTAAGCTTAAAAGTGCTAATTTTCGTTAGAGTCAAGTGCCCCCCCCCCCCTGCCAGCTAAATGATTGTTTTTAGATATGTGAAAAAATCATGGCAGTAGTATACAATAATATAATTATGTATAACGAAATTAAAAGGAAAACTATCAAACCTACGTAGGCTTTACAAGTTAACGAGTAATAGTCGACCAACTTACAATTTGCAGTTGGAGAATTGAACGTCACGTATAACGATGTGTTTTTGGGATAAATTCATCCCAACTACGGAACCCTTCATTGTGCGTGGTCTGACACGCACGGCCGGTTTATAGGGTTCCGTACCAAAATGGTAAAAAGGAACCCTTATGGTGAGACTAAGTCTGTCTGTCCGTCTGTCACAGCTGGATATCCCAAGAACTCCTAATGCTATTAACTTGATATTTGGAATAGTTTTAGATGACATTTACCCAACTATTTTGCAAACAAGAAAGAAATTTAAAAAAATATATCTTTTTTGAAACAGGGGGTCTTAAAAATTCGAATGGCGTCTACTTGGGGCATGCGGGGTATCATATGAAAGAGCGCTATTTGCACATTCTCAAACATTTTTTTTTAGTTTTCGACTTTTGATGAAAAATGTAAAAAAAAATACCGTTCCCCCGCTTATCGCCGAAGTTTACATAGAGAAAAATCTGAAATTATTCTATGTGATTGAAGTATATGTAAAGATTACAGGAAAAATAAAAGGTTATCTCTAAATAGCTCAGTTTTTCAGATATCATCAACATCATATATACGTACGGAACCCACGGTGCGCGAGTTCGACTCGCTCTTGACCGTTTTTTTATTTTTTTTATTACCGATTGCCAGGTGGTATTGATCTTATTATCGTCAGAAAATTGGACACAAGTGGGTCGTGATACCGTTCTGAGACAGCTCCAATTACCGTTTTTTGTAACTGTGAATGGAATAAAAAGATAATATATTATTTGTATTGGTGAATGAATGTATTTATTCTCTTGTTGGATCTGAAATTAGGTTCGGTTTGAAACGTAGGTACACACGGCTACACATCAAACTATACATTTCCAGTATACGCTGACCTCTCATTGTAGAGCAATCCTACACAAAGCGAGATTAGCTTGTACTGGAAATGTACAGCTTGATGTGTAGCCATGTGTACCATCATGATCTGCCTAGACTTTTCCCAACTATGTCAGGGTTGGCTTCCAGTCTAACCGGATGCAGCTGAGTACCAGTATTTGGAGTGACTGCCCATCTGACCTCTACAACTCAGTTATTGGGTAACACGATACCGCTTGGTAAGACTGGTTTGTCAGACTTTCAAAATTCTGGTATAGTCCCATATCTCTTTCCCTTCCCATCTCGCCCTATGTGTTTATATTTACAAAAAAATCCCATGTCTTCCCGTTGCCATAAATCACTCAAATTGAGTTTTTTTCGTACAGTCACGGACGAAAAAAACTTAAGCACTGAAATTAATATATGCTTTATTAAAAAAAAAAAACAAATAAAATATTCTTGGTTTTAACAAGAAGTAAAAAATATATAATCTGCGTACATTCACAATAACTAACATTACCACAGGAATCATCTTAGATTTTTTTTTCTGTTAAGTATTTTTTTAAAGTGTAGTAAATCATACCAATCATACCATGCTAGTAAATCATCTACGACTATTCAGTATTACATAAAGAAGGTGTACTTTCGTCCATACAACTGTGGCCAAAAGCTTTACCTCGAGGACCATTGCATTTTGAGAAGGAATAAAATAGTAGATTCATTAAAAAATATATTAGGATTTTTTTAAACATTCGTACCACCCAGAATTATGGTCAAAGATATGTAAATAACTAGCTAGCCACACAGTTGACAATAAAATTATTTGTTAAAACAAAATCTGAAAATAACGCCAAATAGCGTCTGAGAAGCTGTCAATGTTATGATTATGCTGTCAATTTGACAGTGTCAATATAAATTAGTCAATATTCTAAATAGGCGGCTCAAACAAATAACAGTAAGACTGTACTTTTAACAACAGAAAAATATTTTTTTCGTGCGATCTATGACTGGGGGAAGAGTTGGAAATTTTTTGTAGGTATAGGGGATGAGATGGGATTATACCTAAATTCTGTATACAAGTAACGAGTGTCAAAGATGTGTGTCGGTGTAATTATGAAACATTTCAGTTTTGTCTCAAACTCAAACTCAAAGCCAATTTCAAATGAACCATTTAGCTAGTTGCCCATTCCAAATAGTAGGTTCCTATGGAGAAGAACGGGCAAGAAACTCCACGGACACTCTTTTAAAATAAAATATTTGATACAGTTTTGGTTACATCATTCTTATTGAAAATATACATGTGAGAACGATGCAAAACAGTCAGAAGCGTCCGTGATAAAAAAAAACAATTCAAAACTAAAATAATTAAAAATAAGCCGTGGCAGCTAAGAGATGACTCTCTGGGCGTGCAGCGCATCTGCGATGTTTCTGGTGTTGTAGATGTCTATAAGCAGCTGGGACCTCTTACCACCAGCAGAGTAGAATTAGAAAGACATACAGTAGAGTAGAAATCGCTTGTCTACCGAAAATGTTCTACTGTCTACACGGAAACGTCATTTTTGTCTACTCTTCCGTCAACAAAACACTTCTCTACGAGTCTCGTGCTAAGCCTGCAGATAAATAAACGTAATCGAAGTAAAAGGAGTATGTTAGGAGCGTAGCAGGTGGCGTTTTATAGTTTCTGCCTACCCCCATGGGAAGAAGGCGTGAGTTTATGTATGTATGTAAAAATGGCATGCCAAATGACCCTGCAAACGGCCGTAGGCTGAATCTGACCTTTTAAAAGGACATGAAACCAGTCGGTACGTTTCCGATAAATTAATAAGAATTTTATATAAACAGTGATGATTTTATCGAATTTGCATAAAATAAACATTATGTCTTTCAAGTCTTGAGTGGATATTTACTTATTATGAATAGGTATGACGGAGTACTTCCCCGGAGAGCTTCTTAAGAGCGGCCAACCCGACATACTTTTCATACAAACGCTCGTACGTGATTATGGCGTTGTAACACATCTTTCTTTGATTTTTTTGAACCAATAGGTATCTTGTGCACTATATCTAGGTTTCTATGCAAGCAAAAAATAAAAATTTGGAGAAACAAATTCAGTATAAGCCTGCAAAAATCTGCTTTTTTGCACAAATTTTACTTGAACTTTGGCCATTAATAATGTATGTAAATGTTAAGAAAACATTACGATAGAAACCTTGCAAATGTAATGGAGATTCTAAATGACCAACATTTCTTTCATAAACTTAATAGTTTGTGAAATAAATGGCTTACTCAAAAACACGTATTTCCTGGAACAAGTTTTATTAAATTTCCGCACATTATTTTTCGTTAAATGTTATCACGTTCTCACTCGCTTGTTAATAGTTTTCACTTGCGCTGGATGAAACAACAAGCTTTTCAACCATGCTCACGTTGACGATAGATGGACCGGGAAGGGCCCTCTGAAGAGCGTACCTATACGCCGTACGGCATTTCATACAAACTTTCAAGCCCTTGTTTTTCGAAATTACTGAACCGATTTTAATGAAACTTCATACGCATGCAGGATACAAAGTTCTAAAAAGTTATTTATTTATTTGTTAACATAGGTAAAGAAATACAGATCTTATGTTTGATGAATAGAGCGCTATGTTATGCCAGGAGGCGTACAAATATGGTGTGCAAATCTAGCTGAGGATTACAAGTTACTAAAAATATTTGAAAATCATGCATAATTATGGTATCATATTAGAAAATAAATTGAACAATTACAAAATATTATTCAATACTCTAATGATGTCAGACCTTAATGAGGAATTATTAAATTGTCAAAAATCTATGTCAAAAATTAAAAGTCTAAATTATTTAATGTCAGTATTAATAATTGTAATTCTAAATTAATTCATCATTAAAGTATTCGTCAATAGTATAATAAAATTTATCAATTAAGAACAATTTCATTTTTTTCTTAAATTGTGTAATATTTAATTCTTTTATGGTGTCTGGAATTTTGTTATAAATGCGTGGAGCCATACCCAGGACGCTTTTTTTTACTAATTAAGTTTTACATTTATAATTACTAAAAGAATTTTTGTACTGACTACGAATTGGAACATTTCGTACCATTGTCATTTTTTCAAAAAGGTTGGGATTTGTTTTAACGAAGATACTAATTTCTAATATGTATATCGCCGGTAGCGTAAGTATTTTTAGTGATTTAAAGTACGGTGCACAGCTATCATCTGTTTTCAGACCACACATGGCTCTAATGCACCTTTTTTGTGCCTTGAATAGTAATCCCTTATCCGGGGAATTACCCCAAAAAATAATTCCGTGAGGCTACTAGACCATGATAGGCAACAAGTAACGCGTCTATATTAATTTTCTAGGCAATTGAAAAAGGCATGTATTTAACACGGCGACAAATTAATCTGAATTTGGGATTAAAAAATAATTAAAGCCGGTAGCAAAAATAATAGGTTGGCAGCAAAAATAATAGGTTGGCAGCTACAGCGAAGTATTATTTTAAGTAGAAAGTAGCAGCTCAATAATCAGTTTTTAGCTTTATTTTAATTTAAACTGGCATCGAATTTTTGTTTTGGTAACTGAATTTACCAACAATAGAGGGGATCTGGCGCTCGGTGGCCGCTAACGCGGCACGATCGCTTCGCTCGCTCGCCTTCGCTTGTTAATGGTTACTGTTCTAACCTAACCTAACCCAAATGATTCAATAACAGTAGATGACTAATAATCGCTGCCAAGTTATTATTTTAGTAGCAAATAGTTAGTCGCCCTTTAAGTTATTAGTCGCCAAGTTAATATTTTAGTAGCAAATAGTTAGTCGCCCTTTAAGTTATTAGTCGCCTGGAAAATTATTATCCATTGAAAAAGTGCATAGGCAGATTTTTTTTTTTTTTACATATCTGTTCAATATGAGCTTTCCAATTAAGGTTGTTGTCTATATGTATGTATGTATATGCATACCTAAAAACACACTTACTTTTACTTCTTCTATTTCGTTGCCATTGTAATTGACACAAATTTTTGGAGCTTCAATTCTTTGGTGGAAATGCATTAGTTTGGTTTTCTTAAGGTTAATTATTAAATTATTCATGATAAGCCAATTAATTATGTCAGTAAGAGTATTATTAATGTCAAATTGATAAGTATTTAAGTCCTTACATTTTACTATGGCCGTGCTATCGTCGGCAAACAAAATCATTTGTTGTTGTGTAACTTTTGGCAAAACATTTATGTAAATAAGAAATAAATAAAGTTAGCCGTAGACCTAGATGTCATAAATTAATATGTAGGAAGTTAATAATAATATGTCAATAAGTTAAGACGGCACATGAACAGGTTATATTTAGTCAAAATTTTGTATACAATAATAAATGAATTCTATTCTATTTTTAATAGTGGCAAGCAAAGCCGATGACGACTATTCTGTCAATGTCAAAAGTGAATTGGAAAAGCAAGTGTGCTTTGTTATTGAAAAAAGAAAAAAAAAGATAAAAATTGTCGATACTACAGTTGAACTTATTGTAGATCTTGTGGGGTTAGTACTGGACTGAAACAAACAAAAAGATAAAATTACGTAAATATTATAATTTTTAGCACATTAAAATATAATAATAAATGAAATAAAAATATCAGTAAAGTCAATTATGTCAAATAATGTCAATTATCTTATGGCAGCACCATTTTAAGTTTACAGACAGATATAAAATTATGTAAATATTATTTTAATTTGTCCTTAAAATATACATTAACAGTAGTACGAGTATGCCTTGTCATTCAATAATTTAAAAAGCTTACGTTTAAACTTATTTATGTTGTTGCTTGATATAATTTGATCAAGTATTTTTTTTATAAAGTTTTGGAGTCATTGTACGTAATTATTACCTATACCTACTATTGTAAGAAATTTGATTTTAGTGCATATCGCAAAATACACAAACATAAATAAAGACTTATCTGATCTTTACCCTAATTGCGTAACGCAGTTTGAATCGGAATCGGAATGATTTTGAAGTATATTGCTAATCCATAGCTTCATATGTTAGAAAAAATTGTCTGCTCCACAACGTAAATAACGCAATGAATGTTGTTGAACTGTCAAATTGAAACCGATTCCTACTGATATTGTGTTACGCGATTAGCCCTCAGGCCTCTATCTTAACGGGTGCAACATTTTTGAGCGCCGCCGCCGCCATTGACTTTCGTCAAATAAATGTTGTTTTCGAACTCGTTTTATTTATTTATTTAATAAGGCACACCGACTAATTCTATCTTAACGGGTGCAACATTTTTGAGCGCCGCCGCCATTGACTTTCGTCAAATAAATGTTGTTTTCGAACTCGTTTTATTTATTTATTTAATAAGGCACACCGACTAATTCACAAAGGCAATTAACAGAGAACTTAATATAATTACTACAGCGAACTTGTCACTTAAAAATGTGCATAGTGTTTCGGTAAAGTCAACATTCTAATTACAAAAACTGATGTCAAATCAAAGTATTATACTCCGGCCTCAGAAAGAATTTGTTTCTGACACCTATCAGTTGTACAAGATTAGGAACTAATAAAGTTTAAATTCGCATTACACGTTTTCTTTTGTATTCAGCTGACAGTTGTCCGGATCACATTCTTTCATCGGACGGAGTTTAATTTGCATCTTAAATAATATTTTCGTTTCGAAACCTTTGTTTCTTCGAACAAAATAAATTCACAAACCGTACGAAACCAAAAGAAAAAAAAGTATAAGTCGTCAATTTTGTATTCAAAATCGAAATCAAAGACAAAATATTTTATTTCACATGGGAACTTATGAAACGTCAGAAGCAAGGTGTGGGTATTAAGGCGCCGATATATGATTTTAGTGGCTTTTAAATCGGTTATTACGCTTTCATATACAGGGTGGAAACTTTCAGCGGGGCAGTAAGGGGGAGTACCCCTTACTACGAGTACATTCTTTTCAAAATCTGTGAATGCAGATCAAAATTTCTCAAAAAGATAAGGGTAGTCTCCTAAGACCATTTTCGCGTAGCTGCAACGGATAAGGTACTTCCCCTTACTGCCCCGCTGAAAGTTACCACCCTGTATAACGCAAGTAAATTATGCAAAAATGTATGCTAAACTAGAACGCTTAGACATCAATTCTATGTATGAATATTTAAGTATTGTAGTAAAATACTTTATGAAATAAATTCTGGAAGTGATGTCTACCCAAATCATAAAAAAAATTACATTACCTTCAAACTACATAAGATATTATTAATATTTATTCCTCCATTCTCGCTATTGAACCTACCACTGTTTGTCTCTGCATCGCCCAAAGGTTGACTGGCAGAATTGCCTGTGGCATTAAATCCGCCTCTGTACATTTGTGTGCTTAAAGCATTAAATAAATAAATATATAAATAATATTTTCATGATTTTTTTTTTATGAACAGACTATTTTATCACATCACATCACACTAATATTATAAAGGCGAAAGTTTGTGTGTGTGTGTGTGTGTGTGTTTGTTACTTCTTCATGCTCAAACGGCTGGACCAATTTTGATAAAATTTTGTATGGAGGTAGCTGACACCCTGGATTAAGACATAGGCTACTTTTTATCCCGATATTCCCACGGAATCGAGACTTACGCGGGTGAAACCGCGGGGCGCAGCTAGTTATGTATAATTCTATCTAAGAGTATTCTATTCTATTCTATTCTATTCTATTCTATCTGTGTTTTTTTTCAAATATTCTTATTTTCGTTACTAAAAATAAATATTCGTGCGTGATCGAGGCGCGCATTTATCAGGCCAAAGTCAACGGCGATTACCCAACCCTTAAGAACTTTACCGTGTTTTGAATCAAGTTTATTTAATACAATAAGAAGATTTGGGCTTGGACTAAAAATAGAACTCGTTTTGTAATAATAGACGGTAATAGTTTGATATCCAACCGAGCTGCCCCATCTTAAAAACATAAGCTTACCATGTTACGTACCGGATTGATGGTGGTGGTGGGATAGTGAAAATGTCTTATATTATTTTATATAAATTTAATTATAGTAAGATATGCCAGAGGCAGTGGCAGCATGACACTAAAACTTAAGGGGCTGACAACAGGTAAACTGCTGTCACTGTCAGATTGCATACAAAAGAAAGAGATGCGCAATGACACAACGTATGGCGTGAAAATGCAAATAAAATCGTATAAAACTAGATATTAACTAATGAATAAAAAAATAATCCATCATCGGATGCAGTTTGGCATTTGCAATTTTATGGTGTACTTTTAATTATAATTATAACTGTTAACGAAGGGATAAACTGCTTTTAAAAATAATTAAGAGTTGTTTTGAAGATTTTTTGATGTATTAAATTATGTTTAATTATGTTTTGAGTTCCATCACCGTATGCGTATGCACAAAAGACTTAAACATATTATACTGTTTTTGTTTTGGAAAAAAAAAAAATGGTTTAAGAGATGCTTTAAAAACCCACCTTTTTAACCATTTTCAAGAAATCGCCGCCTTAATTAGTTACTAATAAATAAAGACGAGCGCCAGGAGGGTTTTAGGCAGGTGGCGGTAGGTGCATGGGACCCTTCCAGTCCTCAGTACTGCCGGCTGGCAAGAGTCTTCGCCCCAGATATGGTGAACAATGATAATAATATAAATGGAAATGTGGGGTCATACATACAGTTTGGCAATCGAGAATTTGTGAAACTTCTATGAAAATCTCCAACAATTCTTGCTTGCTCCAACATCACGCCTTTATCCTACAAAAGGGTCTGCAGTGATGCGAATATTACAGCCATAGTTTTGCCAGTTATGTTTAAGTTCCATGTCTTAAAGGGCTATTTTAAACAATCTCAATGAATCACCTTGTATTTAGCTGCATATCTATAAAATTATGTACACATTTATCATTCTGCGATCAGAATATAAATTACTAATTATATTATTGTTTAATACCACAAGAAAAATAAGCTATTTTTAGAACAATGTACCCGAGAAAAACCGCAGAATTAATTGCTGGGCAATTATGTACCGTACGACATTTATTTTTAAGTTCAAAGTCCAATATTGTGGATGTTTTAAGGTAATTTTGACCCCGATTTGCATGTTTTGTTACAGATCGTTAAGCTGATCCTGTACGAAATGATTCGAGGCAATTTTGCCTAATTCTCTCGTACGAACATACCTAATATAATTATGAGAATAGCTAAAACCGTGGATAAAATATTTGGGGGTAGAGTTGTCTGGACATGTCCAGCTTAACCATGAACGTAAACGAAGCAAAAGGAGTATGTAAGGATCTAAGCAGGTAGCGTTCTGTATTTTCTGCCTACCTCATAGGAAGAAGGCGATAGTTTATGTATATGTCCGGCTTTTTGGCGCCTGGTCCGGACTTCGTTTGGCCTTGTTATTTGTCCAGAATTTTCGACTCAAGGGATTAAAACAAAAGGTAAGTAAGTAATATTAATACTGAAAAACCGGCACGGGTTCCGTACCATTATCTATAAAAACGGCAAAAAAATCACATTTGTTGTATGGGAGCCCCCCTTAAATATTTATTTTATTTTAATTTAATTATTTATTTTTAAAGTGAATATATAACTAAATATTCTGTGAATATTTCAAGCGTCTACCGGTTGCCGTTATCAATATCGAGCAAACACGAGCAATAAAATCACGTTTGTTGTATGGGAGCCCCCTTAAATATTTATTTTATTCTGTTTTTTAGTATTTGTTGATAAAGCGACAACAGAAATACATCATCTGTGAAAATTTCAATTGTCTAGCTATCACGGTTCATGAGATACAGCCTGGTGACAGACGGACAGACAGACAGACGGCGGAGCCTTAGTAATAGGGTTCCCGTTGTACCCTTTGGGTACGGAACCCTAATAAATCCGATTCATTAAGGGAGATTGCGCTAAGGTAGCCCGCAAAATTCAAATTTTATTACGTTTTTTGCAATTTGCAGGTAAGTATGTTGTGTATGTTGATCTAAACATGATTCGCGGCCGTAACAAATATGGCTTTACAGAATTATAATCATTAGAATCGGCAATACAACTAACTCTTTTCGTAAAATCCTATTGAATACTATTTCTGAAATAATCATTCAGTAGGATTTTATGGACTTAGAGAGTTGTAATGCTGATTCTAATTATTATAATTCTGTAAAGCCATATTTGTTGCGGCCGCGAATCATATTTAAATCAACATACAACCTGTTACTGACCTGCAAATTAAAAAAAAAAGGAATAAAATTTGAATTTCGCGGGCTACCTTAGCGCATCCCCCTTAAAGAAAGGAATCTAAAATGGCGGTACTTATCATGTTTTCTCGCTTGCACACTAGTGCCGTCTATACTCAATCACGGGCGTACCGTAGGCAGAAAAAAAATCAGTCTTGATTTGCTTTCAAATTTTCAATTTTCTTTCGCTTTGTTTCTTTTATACATTGTCAGGGGGTCTACTCCCTAAGTCCGTTAACGAAGCAACGGGCCCGTCCGACAGTAGTCCGATACGTCGCAGTGAACCATACTCCCTAATGATTTCGGATTCATCAGTTTCCAACGGAATCATAGACAATCTTCGTGAACGAATGACGCATGACTATAGAGTTACCGGTCGATTACCGGTTTACTTATTTTGTGGTTTTCAGGTTTAAATATTCAAAAATTAATATTTTTCTCGTTAGAAACGACCGCATTTTTAACAATATACTTTTTATTATGTCTAAATATAGAATTGAATTATTTTTGCCATTTTTGTTCCGAAACCGGCATTATCCTGTTGATACCTTTGCCTATTTTGTTTTTGACGGCAATGTACAAATGAAATGTCAGTCAGAGTTCGTACTAGGCGGGAAGGATTACTTATTTTATTTTATTTTCAATATTTATGTTGAAAACTGGCCTCAACCACTGCAGCAAAAAGTGCGGAAAACAAGTGTCAAGCAAAAACGCATCGGGAGTAGGGACAACTGTCAAATCGTGTTGTAATTCATTCTTCGTTCGGGCCCGGAACGAATCATCCGTCCGAAGGTGATAAGGAGTAGGAAACGCCCGTAACGAAGGCCGACACAACGGATTTCGTGCTTAGGGAGAAGACCCCTAGGTGTACAGAAACGGCCCTTTCACCCCGAAAAAAGTACCTACTGTTTCCGATGAAAACAACCATAACGATCTTATAATAATAGATGGCGCCACGTGTCTTTCAAATTTTCAACTTTAACGCGCGCGAAGCCGCTGGCTGAAGCTAGTTTGAAATACATACGGCCCGGTCATGTTTTTATTATTTTTAATTTGAAAAAAATCTTCAACTTTAAATTTTATATGCCTGTACTATCTTTCAACGCAAGTACAAGCCGCCATTTAAGATTCCTTTCTGCTATAAACAACGTTTTTGGGATAGAAACGCCCTCTGGTATTCTGTTGAGTTTCCCCACAGTATTAATCCGTAACGTAACACCGAAGCTTGTTGATGTATTTCTTAATCTGTTTAAAACATACACGAAACTGTTTACTTTCTTGCAGACTCCATCAACATGTTGTTCCCAATCTAGGTACTTGTCCATGGTGAATCCAAGAAATCGCACATTGGTAGATTCATTAATTTTTGTACCGTCATATATCTTTGACGGCACGGTTGGCGCAGTGGTTAAGCGATTGACTGCTGCGCTGCGTGTCGCGGGTTCGATTCCCGCACGGAACAAATAGTTGCATGACCTATAAGTAGTTGTTCCGGGTCTGGCTGTTTGTGTATGTGAGTTTGTAAACGCACCCACGATACAGGAGAAATTACTAGTGTGGGGGCAACGTTAAATGTTAATAAATATTTTTTCTACTTTTATGAATGATTAGTTAGATTGGATACATGAAGTGGGCTGCCGTTGTACGACAATTTAAATGCCACGGTGTATAACTAGTATGCTAGTCGGGCGGTAAACCCTGCTTGCGCGACGCAGGATTTGTATGACGTCAAGTCTTTGATGCGTAGTGCGCGTGTGGCGTTGTAGATACCACACTATAAATAAATATTTGATATGGTCGCGAATTATATTTAGATCTTTGCAGCATAGGAGACGTTCGCGAAATATATGGGGCATGGTACTAAAATAATTGAAAGTTTAAACAGCCTTCTGACCTATATAGGCTGAAAGAGGGTAATTATTTTGATGTCTTTGGGCGTTTTTTTTTAAAACAATTGTTGAAAAATAAAATGTTCTACAAGCATTATTTATATTTTAGGGATGGCAGCCCTGTGGCAAATGACGTGACAATGACAACGTCAGTCAGCAGGACTCGGCTTGACATTTACAGCGGATATTTAGTCCGAGTTTACAGCTTTGACTTTTTTCGATACGTTTTGTTATTGCATTGTCATGATAATCAATATTTTTTGTCTTAATTTCATGGAGCTGCAGCTAAAATTATAATAAAATCTCAAAGTATTTAATAGAAACGGAAAGATTAGCCACATAAAATAATTATATTGCATAGAAATGAATAAATAAAGACTATATGCGTTTTGTTTGTATTGAAACCTTTTTCACTTTTTCACAAAAACGGGCGCCTGAAAAAATCAGATTTAACTATAATCGAGTAGCATAATAAATAAGCTTTCTAATAATACACATCACATTAGCGTTTAAAAATCGTCGGAATATTATACCAATTTAGACCTCTCCACAAAACTTAAGAACTCAAAAAACTTAAGAACATTCGAATTTCGCGAATACTCTGACGATGTTTGGCGTTTTGCGGTTGCCAAAGCCAGCAATGCATATTTTATTAGTAAGCGCTACGTAATAATACCGAATGCTTTCTTGGAAACCACCTGAAGTGTTTATATTCGTCAACGGTGTCGAGGTACAGATACTTTGGTACTACAATCATTGCAGAGACACATCGCGATGATTTCCCTTTTAGGAACAAGTGATCGAATTGTTTTTTAACGGGAAATACACAGAATCAGTCCGTATTAGGGTCACAGAAATTCTTAATTATGTGTACCAAATTGCAACTTAACCGGTCCATTAGATTCGGAGCAAATTGGCTTTAGCAGACAGAAAGACACACGAGTTGACACCAGTGATCCTATAAGGGTTCCGTATTTTCATTCGAACGTACGGAACCCTAAAAACAGAGTGATGTTTTAAATTATTTTAAAGCGCGATACATTGTTTTGTGGCGAAATCTTTTCGTATCCTTCGATAAATTATTTGAAAAAAAAAGAAGAAACGCAGTTTTATTTTAACACACACCTGTTTTAGGACAATGTAGGTAAATTCCATACTTATAAATGTTTACCAACTTTCCATCAATCAATAAAAATATGCAAAACCGACAATAAAACTAAGAAGAAAGAGTACCTTATAATCCTCCCAATCAATCTGCCCACTTTACTCCAACTATGATTGGGTCAGCTAACCGGATGCAGCTGAATACACACTATACAGGCCTTGGTAAGACTGATTGTCAGACTTTTGGGCTTCTGACTACCCGTAACGACTGTCAAAGATCTACGAATGACAGCTGAGACCAACGGCTTAACGTGCTTTCTGAGGCACGGAGGAGTCTTGGTATGTAATGCATGGACACCCATCCGCGAACTGACCGCGGCATGCATATCTTAACCTGATCGGTTCTGTTACTATTCAGTCACAAGCCCAACATAATCCTCTATTGATTGGAAATCAAGGCAATTTTTTTGGTGTCAAAAATTCAACGGAAAAGATATACGAAAATAAAATACTATACAAAATGCGTGAACAGATCACAAACAAAGGGGCCCAAATTTTACAAAAAAAAAAAACTGCTTTTTTGTTATCGAAGGGGTCACCTTAATTTGAGAGCTGCTCTGACGTCAATGGACCAACCTGTTAAACGCATTACACACGGCTTTAACCTCTGGTAGGTCATTCATTACTCCCCGTTGCATTTTATGGCCTCTAGTGAAATTAAATGAAATTGTTTATTCTGTAATTTGGATATCGGAATCACTTTTCAACGTCATATTAAAAAATAAGCTACATCTGTAGTCGACATATCCTATCTGACTACCCCTGAGAAGAAATGACGAAACAAACTCAGGGGTCAACGTCTCTTTTAAAGTCCTGACATGATCTGTAGGGGCCACGTAGGTCCGTATCTGAAATGGTATTTTCACCACCAGAAACCACCAGTACAAGTGACAGTCCATACTAATAGTCCTTCAGACCCGAATTTGGAGGAAACCGAGAAACCCGGAGAGAGATCAGGTGCAAGACCAACCCGAGGCACGGGGGTATCACACCGCCAACTTCCGAACTCCGGGCTGTTACTGAGAAATTCCTTAACATCATCTTTTCTTCCGAAAGACATCCACTGCTGGACATAGGCCTCCCCCAAGGGGGGTGTTTGCGTTTGCCATAATCGCCACGCTTGGCAGGCGTGTTGGCGATCGCAGTATGGTGTTAAAATGCATAGAGAACGCTGCTGCATCTTTACGTCCGGCACAACACGGCGCGTTATTAATTTGTATAAATTGTGAAATTCTTAACACTGTTAAATAAACTTCCGCCGAAAGACTGAGGTCAATCTACTGTTATCATTAACCTACAGGACGTCCGATACAGATTATAATAAATATTAATGTCATTGGCATATTATTTATACAACATACATACACTAAACGCACACAAATGTAAAAAAAATAACTAAAGAATTCCTCCTCTATTAGTATCACGAAGCTGACACACCCACAGATACCCGAAATCACCTTCCCCACTACATACACACAACCCAGATCACACACTCACACACTCACCACACACTCATACACACCCCCTATATCACACACTCATACACGTTCCCCATTACACCACATCACACGCTACTCACACACTATTGCTGCTGTTACACGTTTTAGCTTCCCTAATTTTGTAAAATATAATGTTAGCGGACGAATGGATGGCCCCTATAACACAGGATTTTCCTAGCATCGGGGTCATTATTCTCAAAAATTGAGCACAATGTATATTAACGTAACATGCATTGTATTTCTTCTTTTTGCTAAAATAAATTATTCTTATTCTTATTTTTAAGTATTTATCTACTTCATTTTATGGCTATTAAAATTCTCGCCACATACAAACTGGCATGGATGTCATGAAAGCGAATAACCCTTGTATTCAATTTACACTGTAGTTAGAACCGCAGTGGTGGCCCGCGAAATTCAAATTTTCTTAGGTAAGTTCTTAGATTTGTTCCATATGAACTGTTCCATAAGAGATTTGTTCATAAGGACCATAACAAAATATATGTATATAAAGAACCTTTAATCTTTATTACATTTGTTCCATAAGAACAACGAAGTAAGTACCTAAGTAAGTAAAATTTTATTTGTTTAAACATGGTGCACACGATACATTGCATGCAAGATAATAAAAGATACAGAAAAGTTCTAACACGTTCAGCCGCATATCGTGGGGTACAAACAGAGGCCCAAGTCTGCTATTTTTATAAATTCAGTCATTCCAACACGATCCCATTGTCATGCCATTGTAATTTTGCTAAAAGTTCTTAATCTGGTAAATTCATAATGGTCGATCATTGTTCGGTCAATGTTCTCATAATATAGTTGTGTTATTATAATGGCATTGTCGTATTGCCATTATTATAAAACCCATTAGAAGAAATGTCATTCATTTGTCATTATGTACGAGATTACAAATATATGCAATTTCTTCCAATGTAGTGTCAGTGGCCGACCATTGGAAAGTCATAATGACGCCATTATAATAGTAGATTACCAAACTTGTCAAAATCAAATTTAAAATCAATGACCGACCATTCTGACAATATTGTAATAGCAGACTTGAGGCCCAGGGCCTCAAGTCTGCTATTACAATAGTGTGTCTACTATTATAATGGCGTCATTATGACTTTCCAATGGTCGGCCACTGACACTACATTGAAAGAAATTGCAAAGAAAATGATCGACCATTATGAATTGACCAGATTACGAACTTTTAGCAAAATGACAATGGCATGACAATGGGATCGTGTTGGAATGACTGAATTTATAAAAATAGCAGACTTGGGCCCCTGGTAGGAAGAGATGGTGCACAAACCGTGATAATATTCATCAAAATTAAATTACAGAAATTATGTAGGTACTTATCAAATCATCTTATCATTACAATTCATAAATCAATTAATTCAAAAATAAGAATCACTGTCATAAAATTTCCACATTACAATCATTTCACAGAAATACAATAGATTACAATAACATGTCAATAAAATACAACATTGTCATCTCAAAAACGAAGAAAAATTGTCCTCTTTCATAAACTCGGCTATACTGTAATGTGCTCTTTCAGTTAGTGAACTCTTCAATTTACTTTTACGAGCAGATATATCTAATGTTCTCCATGATTTGGGCAATTTATTAAAGATGGCCGGACCCATGCAAAAGATGCTCTTACGCATAAGAGCGGTTTCAGAGTTAGAGGAAATGTTCTTAATGCACAAATCTATCTAAGAAAGATGTATTAATGATTCTAATGATTATAGTTCTATAAATACATGTTCTTATGTTATGGTCGCGAATCATATTTTGA
Organism: Tiliacea citrago; assembly: GCA_963921375.1. Taxonomy (NCBI): domain Eukaryota; kingdom Metazoa; phylum Arthropoda; class Insecta; order Lepidoptera; family Noctuidae; genus Tiliacea; species Tiliacea citrago. The sequence continues at coordinate 13,391,495 of OY992808.1, read as the reverse complement.
TCAAGATACAACCTGAGTGTACGACTAAACGCCGACAGACACAACGCTGACAGACTGAACACCGACAGGACTTTACTTCGACGGGACTCTTCGCCGACAGGACACTTCCCCAACAGGACTCTTCGCCGACAGGGCTCATCAGCGTTTAATCAGTTTTTAGCTTTATTTTAATTTAAACTGGCATCGAATTTTTGTTTTGGTAACTGAATTTACCAACAATAGAGGGGATCTGGCGCTCGGCGGCCGCTGCCGCGGCACAATCCATGTGTCATGTTCGTGAACGGGCGCCGTCAGTTGGGTTGGGACTGGTCATCTCTTAGCTGTCACGGCTTATTTTAATTATTTTAGTTTTAAACTGTTTTTTTTTTATTATCTTTTTATTACGGACGCTTCTGACGTTTTGCATCGTTCTCACATGTTTAGTTTCAACATGAATGATTTAACCAATACTTTGTATCAATATTTTAATTTAAAAGAGTGTCCGTGGAGTTTCTTACCCGTTCTTCTCCATAGGAGCCTATAGGTACTATTAGGTATACTCTTAGGAATGGGCAACTAGCTTCATATTTGTAACTGACCGACTCCTTGACAATTCAAAAGTGCCTGTAAATGGTTTAATTGAAATAAATGCTTTGTTTGAGTTTCAGTTTGAAGGAACGAGTTTTGATCACCACGCTTTGTTAACAAAATCCGACACCTCTGCCTAACCCCCCGGGGATTACGAGATTATGTATGTTTTCTTTCTCCATAAATCAATGATTTCAATCAAGATTACAAGAGACCCATTAATTGTGTGTCATCAGCATCTCCCTGTCTTTTCTTAACTATACTGAGGTCGGCTTTCAGTCCAACAGGATGCAGCTGCATACTTACCAGTATTGTACAGGACTGCCTATCTGACGTCCACAACCCAGTTACTGGGTAATACCCCTTGGTAGGACCGGTTGTTAAACTTTGGACAAACTAGGCTGCATCATATTATTAAACTAGGCTGAGAATCAGCACTTTTCGAACGTCTAAAATTACATAAGACAGTCCCCCAAAAACGCCCACCCTTCACCACTTCCTAGTGCTTTAGCTGGGAAGAAGAAGTGGCGCAACAAACTCCCCAGCAGCACAGCTGTCTGTTCAGATATAAAACTTGAATCGATACAATAAAATGTAAAAGAATTTGCATTACGCAATACAAAATTAAATTAAATTGTTTGCCTTACAACTGCCTTGCCTTGCACACTCCACTATACCAAAAAAAAACAAAAAAATCGTCGAAAACTATACTCAAGCAGAAATAACGTAAACAGAACGTACCTAAATAAAAGCCTCCAGGCATAATGGGCGTGCCCGGTTACATAAAGCCAGCTATTAACAGCCGGGACCAACGGCTTAAAATGCTTTCCGAGGCACGGAGGGGTTTTGGTATGTAAAATGTTATGTACATTCATTTCTCTTTTATCCTCTGCCTAGTCCTCCCAATTATGATGGTGTCGGCTTCCAGGGTAATTGACCTCCAAAACCCAGTTACTGGATAACACGATACCACGGGGTAAGACTGGTTGTCAGACGGAGCGTGGCCTATGTGACGTCCACTACCCAGGTACAACACGCACGGAATAGAAAAAAAAAAAATACGACGCTAAGTTGGCAGACTTTCGGGTTTCTGACTACACATAACGGTAGTCAAAGATGGAAAAAAACACGATAGGACGCTAGGTTGGCAGACTTTCGGGTTACTGACTGTCAAAGATGGAAAAAAACACGATAGGACGCTAGGTTGGCAGACTTTCGGGTTACTGACTGTCAAAGATGGAAAAAAACACGATAGGACGCTAGGTGGGTAGACTTTCGGGTTACGGACTGTCAAAGATGGAAAAAAACACGATAGGACGCTAGGTTGGCAGACTTTCGGGTTACGGACTGTCAAAGATGGAAAAAAACACGATAGGACGCTAGGTTGGCAGACTTTCGGGTTACGGACTGTCAAAGATGGAAAAAAACACGATAGGACGCTAGGTTGGCAGACTTTCGGGTTACGGACTGTCAAAGATGGAAAAAAACACGATAGGACGCTAGGTTGGCAGACTTTCGGGTTACGGACTGTCAAAGATGGAAAAAACACGATAGGACGCTAGGTTGGTAGACTTTCGGGTTCCTGACGTTCCATAACGGATGTCAAAGATCTTCGAATGACATCCAGGACTGAAGGTGTGTGTAAAATTGTAATGTAAACAATTTTATTTGGGCAGACAAAGCAAAAAGAAATGCGTTGAAAGTCGTTTTAAAAGGTGAAGGTCTAAATGTATGAGGAAGGGCAAACTCGAAACGAAAAGCATTGGTGTGCGAGAGCACAGTTTCTGTTGATTTGTGAGAAACTTCATAATTATGTTGGTTTGTTTTGTAAGTTTTGACTGCTATATTTATCAAAAAATAATAGGCCAAAAACTTCACTAGTTACGTCGCGATTAAGTAACCATACGACTCGGTACTCGATAAGTCGATACTCACGAAACCGGCTAAGTGCGAGTCGGACTCGCGCACGAAGGGTTCCGTAGCATTATCAATAAAAACGGCAAAAAAAACGCGTTTGTTGTATGGCCCTTAAATATTTGTTTTATTTTAGTTTAATTCTTTATTTTTAAAGTGAATATATAACTAAATATTCTGTGAATATTTCAAGCGTCTACCTGTTTCCGTTATCAACATCGAGCAAAACCGAGCAAAAAAATCACGTTTCTTGTATGGGAGCTCCTTAAATATGTATTTTATTCTTTTTTTTAGTATTTGTTGTTATAGCGGCAACAGAAATACATCATCTGTGAAATTTTCAACTGTCTAACTATCACGGTTCATGAGATACAGCCTGGTGACAGACGGACAGACAGACAGACGGCGGAGCTTTAGTAGTAGGGTTCCCGTTTTACCCTTTGGGTACGGAACCCTAAAAACAATACACATAGGTGCGTAATAGATAAATAAAATTTCGTAATTGTCATAAAATCAAGAGTCTCAAATAAAATAATGTCAAATCAAATCAATAAAAGCACAATGCAAAATAAAAATAAATTAAATAGGACAATGAATTAAATTAAGTAAATGTTATGTTAAGTCAGAAGTAAAACCGAACTGAACATAGGTAAAATAAACACGCGCACTGTGCTGGCAGTATACCATGGTCTAGTTGTGTCTGTTTTGAGATTTGGAGTTATTTTCTGGGGTAACTGTACTGAGAGGGAGAGGATATTCAAAGCTCAAAAACGTTGCATAAGATCAATGACTGGTCTTAATAATACCGACAGCTGTGAACCTGTGTTCAAGTCTCTAAAATTAGTCACCTTTCCATCTTTGTATATACTTGAAGTTGCAATATTTGTTAGAACTAATAGACACCTATTTACCCTAATGGAAGATATACGAACTCGGCCAGGATCTGTTAGATCACAATATAAAAATCTAATGTACACAGGTAGGCACAAAACAGCATTATTGAGAAAAAGTATTTTGTCAATGGGGCCCGTCATATATAATAAAATTCCCCATACTATTAAAGATCAGTCATTAAGTATATTTAAGAAGAGGCTAACATCATTATTAATAAATAAATGCTATTATTCAGTACATGATTTTTTGACTGATAAGAGTTTATAATGTTATATTAGGTAATCTATTAATTTTGGTGCAAATGTAATAATTTATTTTGTTTATTACTATTTTTAGAATTAGATTATTGTTTTATTTATTGTATTCATGCATGAATGATATTTGTTCCATCCATCCACTGTACTTTGTTTATATACTTTTGTTTTTTGTTCAACTGAGTGGATCTAGAAACTTATATACCTACTTATTACCTTTGCATGCCGTAAGGTAGAATGTGGAAGAGCTATTTGTTAAAATGTGAACACCTTATTTTGTACCCACAGTCTTTGCAAAATAAATGATTTCTGATTTCTGGTATTAGATGTACGTTTATTATGTTATTATGTATGTTCAAAATCAAAAGTCATTTATTCAAACTAGGCTGAGAATCAGCACTTTTCGAACGTCAAAAATTACATAAGACAGTCCCCCAAAAACGCCCACCCTTCACCACTTCCTAGTGCTTTAGCTGGGAAGAAGAAGTGGCGCAACAAACTCCCCAGCAGCACAGCTGTCTGTTCAGATATAAAACTTGAATCTATACAATAAAATGTAAAAGAATTTGCATTACGCAACACAACATTAAATTAAATTATTTGCCTTATGTTAGATAGCACACGCCACTATACCAAAAAAAACATAAAAATCGTCGAAAACTATACTCAAGCAGAAATAACGTAAACAGAACGTACCTAAATAAAAGCCTCCAGGCATAATGGGCGTGCCCGCCCACACAAAGCTATAGCTGTAACTCGAAGTCAAAAATGATAAACTAGCACCATCGTAGTAAAATAAAAAACAGTTAATCATTAATAACAATAACAAAACCATGGTCAGCAAGACGACCAGTCACCACAAGCAGCACCCGTTCACGAGCATAACGCAAAGATCAGCCATCACCCCCCTCGGCATATTTGAGGGAAGGAGGCAACCCGACCCCCGACGCTACCGCAAGCAGTGACATCTAAGGGAGCATGACGAACTTGCTGCCGGTTGCTCAGGCAAGAATAATATAATGAATAGTCTAGGTCGCTAGCTAACCACTTATTGCAATAAAACTCATAAAAAAACATTTTCATGAGTATATTATGTCACTAATAAATATAAATAAATTGACTTAGACCGTCAAATAAAAATAAACAATTATATGAACTCATATAACCTGTCAGTAGGTACGCTAATTCTGGAGAAAGAACATGAACATTGTCTTGAGTTAATCACAGCGACCAACAATTCTTATCGTTTAAGTAGTCATTGATAGAATAGTATGCCTTTGAACAAAGATTGGATTTAACTTTAACTTTAAACGCATTAAAAGGCAAATCTAACAAAGAAGAGGGTAGCTTGTTATAAAAAGTTATACCAAGACAAGTCCAACAAATGAGTTATGATCCTTATGAAGCCGGTGAAAAGGAGCACGTAATTTATCCTTATTTCTGGTGTTAATATTGTGAATATCACTGTTTTATAAGTGTATATTTTGCCTAACATAAAAGATGTTGGCGAAGATGAATTATTGTGATGCCGCCGTGAGTATACCAATATCTTAAAAAAATCTCTTAGAGAAACTCTGGCACCCAGCTGGTAAATTGCTCGTTGACTGTTGTTGACTTAAAAAAAAGCCTGGCAGTTGAGAGTATGTCATGCATGTGGGTTGGATCATTCGGTTCCCTACAAAGTGGTTGAGCTAGATGGTGCTGATCCACGCGTCATGTTCGTGAACGGGCCCCGCCAGTTGAGGGTGGTCATCTCTTAACTGCCAGGGCTTATTTTGTAATCTTTTAATCTTATATTTTGAATTGTTTTTTTAAATATATTTTTTTATGTTTTTTACATTGTTCTCACATAGAGAAGCGACAAGAATAATGTACCCAGGATTTTGTAATATTTTGATTTAAAAGAGTGTCCTTGGAGTTTCTTGCCTGTTCTGCTCCATAGAGATCTACGTTTTGGAATGGGCAAATAGCTTCCACTTTCTGACTAACTGACCAACTCTTTGACAATTCAAAAGTGCCTGTAAATGGTTTAATTGAAATAAATGCTTGAGTTTGAGTCAAATATAAAAATACACATGTAACTCAATTTAAATTAGAAAGGCAAGAGACAAATGATGAAAGTAGGCTTGTCTTAGTAGAGTGTAGAGATTGACTACGATAATATGGCCCGCCCCTCCAAAATTCAAAACATTTCATGTGTGCGTAATGAGACGGCCGTCAAACACGAACAAACCACGGATTTGTTGCTCGACTAGTGGCGTCATTAATCGCTCATTATTATTAGTATGGCGCTGCACTGACGTACTCTATGAATACGACACGTGCGTTGTCTCGCGCGATCGGCTAGTTATGATTAGTTGACCAACAAATCTGGTAATAAGTGAGATATTGCGAGTACTTACAACTACATACAAACTCTTTCGTAAGGATGTGACTACACACATTGAAACGGTAATTTGGAGGGGCGAGCCGTGTTATCGTAGTTTGTTTTTACTTAGGTGGTAACTTAAAATTATAATAATTATGATCATTATGTACCCTGTCGGGCACAGCAAATAGTAGGAGATAGGAAGCTTTGAAAAACAGCGTATCAATCTTCTGAACTAAATCTAATAATAGGAAATTTCTCGCCGACTGATTGACACTTCACGTGGCCAGAGGGCTGGCTCATTCTTTGGCCAAAGAATTAGCATTGCCATTCGACGTGGCAATGCTGCCAGTGTTCTGGGCACGTTTCCGGATGACAGCGATGCGGACGAGTGTCTTTTTTGTTGTAATTCATTATTTTTATAATATAATAAGGTTTTTTTACATTTATAGTCTACTGTACTACCTAATACATATTAGGTTATCACTTATATTTTGTCATTTCAATATTGGTTTATACTATAATAGCATTTTCTTAATAAAAACTGCTCAAGTTTTTGTATAAATTTATTATTCATTTTGTCTTCTTTTTTATGAATTCATGTAATTTCTTATATATTTTTATGGACATTAAATATGGACTTGTAGAGTTTATTTTTAGCCGAGAAGTTGAAATGTTTAATCTTGATTTATATGAAAGAAAGAAAGAAAGAAAATACGTTTTTTTTGCGGTAAACATGACGCAAAAAAGAACATAAACACAAAAATAAGAAAAGGTTGGGGGAAACATGCGTCACATCCACGCAAAACGGCTATCACTCAGCATTATGCTGCGACCCTATACAAGACAGAGCCCCAACGCTGGTTTTCAGCGACAGCCGGCGCCGACGTAATGACGTATATCGGAATGTGTAACACATTATATATACATATATCTATGAGATTTCCTTGCTAAAGTTCACTTAAGCATAATTATTACTAACCTTCGCTAAAGTATTCATTATCATTTCCTATACCACACCATTATTGCAAAATAACCACGTTTGGTCCAGCCGTCTCTGATAAATGCGAAGAATATCGCACCAACTTGTTTTTTTTTAAACTGGTTTGTTTTTTAATTCATGTTTTAAGGACCAGTTTGATGGTTTTTGAGTCGTTTTTGCATAGCAATTTTAATTTCATCGACTGCAAAGCTTATATTTATTTAATATATATTTTTTCGTTTGTATGTTTTCCTGCTAATAACACGATCTTCGTAAATATTATATTGTCAGGTAAAAAGATTTTTCCTATCTCATACTCGAAAAGTAGTGTTTGTTTGATTCGAGTAGCGGGTGGAAGACGCTGCTTCCCACCCTTTGGCGGGGAACACTCATAGTAATTGCTTCCCTCTCTAGGGCGGGAATTAATTTAAAAAATAGAACTATATTAGGTTAGGCATTCGGCTACGAAAAATGTTACATAGGTACTTAAGTAATAAAAAAACGATTAAAATAAAATAAAATGCTGCGGTCTTGTATGCAGCTAGTGTGAATTTAAAAAACGGCCCGCGGCAGTGACGCGGTGTGTTCTATATTTAAAATTAAATAAAAAAGACTAATAATTTGGCGGGATACTAAGTCTGTAAGCTGCACCGAAATTAAAAATCGCGGTTTTATAGACTAACTAGCCGCGCCCCGCGGTTTCACCCGCGTTAGTTTCGATCCCGTGGGAATATCGGGATAAAAAGTAGCCTATGTCTTATTCCAGGGTGTCAACTACCTCCATACAAAATTTTATCAAAATTGGTCCAGCCGTTTGAGCGTGAAGAAGTAACAAACATACACACACACACACACACACACTCACAAACTTTCGCCTTTATAATATTAGTGTGATATTTGATTAATTAATAAAAATGAGTTCAAGCGATTCTGAAATGTTGACCCCAGATTCGGTTAAAGACGAGGCAAATACAGTAATCAAAAATCTTTTGCCAGAAATTTCAAAGGAAAGTTTTATACATACAATGATTTTATGAAGTGGCGAGCAAACATGAAAATAAAATATTTTAGAAAAACGTTTTTTTTTTTACTTTCCTTATATTCGAAATGAAAAGTAGATATGTTTAACACGGATGAAAGTCATCAATTCCTACTCGGACTATAGCCGCCCTCGCTACGCTCACCGCGCGCGTCTAAATACCTCGTATGGGAATTGTTTCCTTTCGACCCTTGTATAACAATCTACTATTTTTCTTGGCTATACAACAGCTGGGTAATAGCGTAACACACTATCTGGGGGCCAAGTCCGCTATTTTCAATGATTGGTCATTATGACGACCATACCAAGGCAACGCCATGACCATTGTGCCAATAGTTTGTAACCTCCTAAATTCATAATGGCGTGACAGTGGTCCATAAGGAAGTCAAAATAATAGGAGCTTGTCAGTACGAGATTACCAAATACAGACGATTTTTCCAATGGAGTATCAGTGGCAGGTCATCGGAAATTCATAAAGACACCTTTCAATTAGGAGATTAGCAAAACTGTCAAACTCTGCAATTACGGTGCCAATGATCGGTCATTCTGACACAACTGCGTTAGGAGACTTGGCCCCCAGTAGCAATGGAAATTTTGGCAGTTCAACAACATTTATTGCGTTATTTACGTTTTTGAACAGCCTTTTTCGAATGTAATTATGAAGCAATGGATTAGCAATATCCTTGAAAATCATTTAGATTGTGATGGATGCAGTGTGTTACCTACGCAATTAGGATGCCGGACATACCTATTTGAATCGAATAAATTTATTATAAGCTCTTGGACTTAGATTAGGTACTAATTAGCGCTGATTTAAGGCTCGTACAGACTGGTGCGATATCGCGGGCGCGATGCACACAAGTAGCACAGCTTCTATGTCGCTGCCTGTCGCGCCCGCGATATCGCGTGAGTCTGTAACGGTCTTTAATCAACGTCAGATATCTTCCGATCTATTCCGTAAAAAAACTCACCGTGAAAACTTTGTGAGGCGAGCTGTCAATTCAATTCAATTCTTTTATTTGCTTATCATAATGTGATAAGATGTTACTTACGGCTTAAAGATAAAGTACAGTTTTAGACTCTGTTAGGTCACAGCAACATAGTAATAACTTACAATTACAATTATTAAAATTCAAAGATAAAATTTAGAAAATAACAATTTTTATTTTATGTTAACTTATAAATTACGTATTAGTAGGTAGTTATTAGTTTGAATGTTAGTGTTAATCATATTATTAAATTTAAATTCAATAGTGTCAATCCCTAGCACCATCCGATCTGTCAATCTCTATAGCATCAGAGTGGAATGAAATTATTTTAACCGAACTCCACTTAAGTTTCACGGTGAGATTTTTGCTGAAAAGCACTATCTACTTTTATCCGTGGAATAAAATTTACGTCTGTCAGTTTTTGTACAAAGAATAAGTTTACTTTTAATGGAGACCAAGAGAACAGAAAAGAATACAAGGCTGACAGAAGAAAAGGTGGCGGGACATATTTTATGAAAGATTTGGAGCAAGTTGGGTGCAAGCAGCACGAAACAGGAGGACTTGGGGTGGGCCTACGTCAAAGAGGTGATTCTACCAATGGTAGAATAGATTTAAGTTGAAAAATTACATGTAATTTTGGTATTAGATTTATCAGCTTTTTATGTTAATTTTATTATAGACTGGTTGAAGAGTGTAAGTTAGTGAGTGTAATTATAACCACATGAGTTATAGAGGCCTGTAGATTATTGGGTGTAATTAAAATCCTATCCTTTTGTGTTAAAGTAGCCTATTTAAAAGATATAAATATGTATGTCTAGATAGACACTCAAAGCTGTGAACTCGTTGAAAAAAAAATTGCGTCCAAACGTTGGTTGCAAAATGCACGCACATTAGAATAACACAATGACGTGGCGCGAGTGTAAGACGTAGCTGTCACGCGCACCAGCATAACAAAGTTGGTCGTTTGTTTTAGTTCTTTAGCAACGCAACATTCACACACACAACACACACACACCACACACACACGTACACACACACCACCACTCACCGCTCATCACTTTTTTTTTACATTTACAATAATTAAAATCATTAATACTTACATCTCTCTTGTTAGATTTGTTCCATTATGAACAAATATCTCTTTTAAAAAAGTTCAGGAACAAATATAACTTATACTCCCTTGGTTTAGGTAGTTAAATAAAGGTAAAAAAATAATAAAAAGGGTTTTTAAAGATGACACTTTCTTGTTTAAAAATACGTTGTTACTTATAGCCATATTAAATTCATTTTAGATTTTTACAATATTTTCCGCTTCTATACTGTATGTTCAACTTTAACATTTATTCTTAAACTCTACTATACATTATTACATCTACTCTGCGTAGATGTAATTGCTTGATCACATTTTTTTTTTTGTTAAATAATAAAATATTTGTAATCTGTATATTATAAAGAGCCCAAAAAGACAGGTTCTCTAAACGTCAACGAAATAAAACGTTGCTAAATAGAAGAGTACAACTGTGACGTAGCATAATAACTGAAGTGACAGGTATTACGTTTTGTCGGTTACTTGACAGCTCTCTCGTCACGTGGGTTTTTTGTTTACCTTTTTTTTAACTACCTAAACCTACGGAGTATAGATGAAATGTATTATTGATTATAATCATGGACGTATAAAAGTTTATAATTCTGTAAATACATTTGTTATAGTCGCAAATCATATTTTGATCAAGAGACAACCTGACACTGAACTGCAAATTGCAAAAAACGTAAGATAATTTTTATTTCACGGGCTAACTGCGGATCCGTCTTAATCTCCGTCACGAATCCGTTCAAGAAATCGACTGATTTTGATCATTGGTTGTGAGAAAGGGAAAAGAATTTAAACAAAATTATTTATATTATTATTTGTAAAGCCGAGTTCTTTCGTTCGAAAGGATTTTTTCAAATAAATTAAGGATTCCTGGAAAATTGCAAAATATCGCAACAGGTTTTCCAAAAAATGACGCGAGACTTACGTTTGATCATCTTTTTACGAGAAACTACTTTTGATTTTATACATTTTATAATATGGTCAACATTACTATAAGGTTTGCTTGCATGTGGCGGAATAATTTTTTTAAAGTTCCATACAAATTAAAGCAGAAATGTTGAAAAAACCAATATTTTTTTTATAAAACCAGTCGGTAATGTATTTTTTCTTAGTATTCAGCAACCCATATCAAGAAATTTAATAATCACACACTGGGCTTCAGCTATCCTTGAGATAAAATCAAAATTTTATTTTATGATTATACAATCCCTCATTAAGTAAATCAAAGGCGAAATAAACTATATTTTCGAGACCGCAAAAGTGAAGAAACTCAGGTGCTGTGACTGACACGAATGGTTTAGCACCACAAAAACTGTACTGTTACACAGACTTAATGTTTCAATTATTTGACGCTTTCTCACAATTAGATACGAAATTGACGAAAAAGGGTTATTTTTCGTGTACGGAGCCTTAACAGAGACGGTGGTAACCAGTTACGAATTGATAAATCATAATAGGCAGTAGGAAGTAGGAAATGGGAATTCCTATGAATCATCAATTTGTTTAATTCAAGTATTTTATTATTCAATGTTTATGTGACCACAAACCATTGCTGTGTGTGTAGATTCTATTGTTTGAATAATAATATTTTTGTTATTTTTGATTTTTGTCATTTTTATTTGTTAAATATTAATGTTATCAATCTTTTTGTTATATTATTTTGAATGATTTTTTTGTTATTATTATTGTTACGCGTGATTAACGAAAATTATTGAATAACTTTAATTGTAAATATCCTTTTTAGCTTTGTATTATTATGTATTGATTGTTGCACTTATAGATTTATCTTATATTGTGGAAATTATTGTAAATGTATTGTGTAGTCAATTGTTGGCTAACCTAAATAAATAAATAAAATATTATATTATTTTAATTATTGTGAATGTGAAGACTGTGGGTGTTTTTATTCTCAGTAGTTTTAATCATGATGAGTAATTTATGCGGCCTACCTAAATGTCCTTTGGTATTGTTCGTCGCATCGTTGAACTCCTTAAGTTCTGAGTAGAGCTGCACGATTACTGACAAATGCGTGCACTGACTGGAGAGGTCCACTCAATCTGTGTAGTTCTTTCCTCAAAAGACCATTTCAGACACCAATCTACATGGCCTTCACATGATCTGACCAAGATTATGTCTGTACTTTAAAAGAGACTTCACAGTCTCTTTGTTTCGGCCTTTCGTCTCACAGAGTAAGTAGTCAGATAGGAAACCCAACCTCATCTAGTTTTAAAAATATGATTGCCGTGTAAAAGTGTTTGTACAAACCTACTTACAGAAATATAAAAAATCTTTTTTTTTTTGGTACGGGCGTTTTTGCAGTTGGCTTCGAAGAGCCTTTGCTGCTTCACCTGACTTTGGCGGGGCCTGAAGTGCCTCTCGCCGGGTTAATATAGAAAATTAAGTAGCAGGCCTAAGGGCACTCGAACCTTGGCTTAGGGCGCTACTGATTACTGAGCAAGAGGGGACTTGCAGCATCTGGTTGTTGTTATTATTGGGGATAATATTTATAGCTACTTGCTCCGCGCGGGCGGGCGGGGTCAAGGGACGGGGGGAGCGATTATCTCTAATCCGCGGTGGTACTCGCCGTCGAGTACGGAAGCTATAAAAAATCTAATCTATCACTTATAGCTGCGCCCCGCGGTTTCACCCGCAAAGTCTCGATCCCGTGGGAATATCGGGAAAAAAGTAGCTTATGTCCTTCTCCAGATTATGGTCTACCCGTGTATCAAATTTCATCCAAATCCGATCAGCCGTTTTAGCGTGGAAGCGCGACAAACAAACTCACTTCCGCATTTGTAATATTAGTTAGGATTTGGGCAGAATTGGTTATGTTTCTATTAGGATCCCATTAAATTCAACATTTCGGACTGTAATTAACAGTCCGAAATGTTGAATTTAATGGCCTTATGGCCACTCCTTTTTGCATAAGACTAAAGGCTCCCGCAGACAGGCACAACGCGACACTATCAGAGTAGCATAATTTCTCGGGAGTATCAAATAACCGGGTTTGGGCATACAGATGCCAACAATGTATTGGTCTGCAAACCCGAGGGGGTATGCAAGCATCACTCCTGTGTGCTGTGTGTTAGTCACAGAGAATTTTCGATTTATTCCGTTCTAATACCTACACCTAATACCCTTTTTTTTTTTTTGTTGCCGGGGTGGAAAATCCTCATGGATGTCCTCCGCCCTGGGGTGGGCCTGGGTCTGTCAGTCTCTTACTGACTAAAAACCACCCCAGTGTTCCCTTTCCACACTTGCACCGGGGATCTTGGGAGCTAGTATTACTTCCGTGATCCCCGGCTAGTGCCGGCCCGCATCTGCGGGCCACCTCAAGTCTGCGGGGGGGTGAGGTGTTGGCCCCCCCGCGAACACCTAATACCCTACCCTAACTCATATTTATTTTCTATTCCGAACGAATAGGTACTAACAACTTGAATTTCGTACAGTCAGCTCAGTCAAACCTAATCAAATTAAAGAAGAAGGCTCAAAATTCATTCACATTCTACAGTAAAGACGTTTCTCAAAAAAAATATAAAAATGGCAAAAATGAGTCAATATTGTACTTCTATTCTTGCATATTACTGCCCTTGGACTAACTTTCATAGCAATTTTTTATATGTTAGACTCTAAGGATAGCGGTCGGAAGTATATCTTTTTATACTCAATTGCATAATTTTTTTGAGATATTTCTCTTTGCTGTAGGACGTGGGTTAATTTTGTATGGGCCGTGATTCCGTGAGCCTTGTTCTTTGTTTTCTAATATGTTTATGTATTTTGAAGATTTTTTTTTCAATTAACTTCTCCCGCTCTGGGCGGAGCGGGAGGGCGTGTCATAAGGGGGGTGTTTGCCATAATCGCCACGCTTGGCAGGCGGGTTGGCGATCGCAGTATGGTGTTAAAATTCATAGAGAACGCTGCTGCCCATTCTCTAGTAAGTCCCTTTGTCGCCTTTTACGACACCCACGGGAAGAAATGGGGTGGTGACATATACAGCATTTTTACTGACCTGACTGATTTTTAACCGACTTCCAAAAAGGAGGAGGTTATATGTTCGGCTGTATGTTTGTTTTTTTTAATGTATGTTCACCGATTACTCCGTCAATTGTGGACGGATTTTGAAAATTATTTTTTTGTTTGGAAGAGTATACTCCCGAGGTGGTCCCATTGTTATTTTTCACTTTGTAGTATTTTTTTTTGGAAGTCGGTTGATTTTTTTTTTTGTAAAAAGTTTTTATTTTTAAACTAATACCAATGTAATAATGTTAGTTTAAACAATGGTAATAAATATGAGCTGAAACAAATACTAGTGCTATTAGTTGTTGGTATTAGAACTGGGGCCCAAGTCTGCTATTTTTATAAATTCAGTCATTCCAACACGATCCCATTGTCATGCCATTGTCATTTTGCTAAAAGTTCGTAATCTGGTAAATTCATAATGGTCGATCATTTTCTTTGCAATTTCTTTCAATGTAGTGTCAGTGGCCGACCATTGGAAAGTCATAATGACGCCATTATAATAGTAGATTACCAAACTTGTCAAAATCAACAATTATGAAATCAATGATCGACCATTCTGACACTATTGTAATAGCAGACTTGAGGCCCAGAATAATTGCAATTTTCTATGTCTCCGTCACTTTAGCTACCTACTTAGAAAATTTACAAGACCTATAATTATATACAGGGGCAGGACAGCTGCGCAGCCTGTGACCATGTGATTCAGTTCATGATTCTGATCGCACCCGTGCGTTGAAACATATTACGTCACTCGCCGTCGTCATAATAAAGAGTAGGTATACTATTCTATCTATTATTATTATATCCATACGAAACTACCTTTTGGAAGGGGCAGCTAGAATCAATTCTATTTTTTTTGTAAATTTTGACGTTCAAAAGTGCCTTTTCTGTGCCTATTTGAAATAAATGGTTTGACTTTCACTTTGATTCCATTCATTTATTTAAAAAAAAAATACTGCGGTTTCATATGACAGAAGTGCAATACCTCCGCGGTCAAAACGTATGGAACAGCAGATTTTTTTTTTAACAAAGACGAAAAATTACAACGCACGGGTAGAATCGGGTCCAGAATCACGTACAGTACCCCAAGTGTAAGTTTGCAAGAGAGTAAACGTAACTATTTCGTTTGCGTTAAAATTTGACCGATAGATCATAATGCTAAGAATATAAGAGTGAGAATAAAAATCTTAACGCCAACGCGCTAGTGACGTTTAGGTACTCACTTGCAAACTTACACTTGGGGTATTGAATCCATGGGTAAAAGGTTGCGTGTCGAGTTCAGGGGCCCTAAAATGGACGCTTTGGCAGAATCATAATAATAATATGATCTGCGTACAATTCATATCCCGCAATTCATCTGTTTGACAGTTTTGTATGGAGTTTCGTAAAATGGTCCACAATTTTTTTTTTTAATTCTTTTTGGCTTCGCACGGTTTGTGCATTTAGCCAGTGTCATGTAAAATTAGGTAACAAGTACAAACTATGAAATGAACTCCATTTAATGCGTGATAAAGATGATAGATGATACCCCGCCCCGCTCCCCTTGAGTTTAAGTAAAGGCACTTTACTGAAACCTCGCGCGGACTTCTTGAGAAAACTTAAACTGATGTTGCACTGTTTTGTTTCATTTGCCTACACTAATGCAGGTTCACGAACACTCAATGGTTAATAATCCACCATTATTACACATTAATATTCGGCTAAACACAATTTTTTGAAAATAAACAAAACTGCTAACATGACGCTTCACTTTCCCGCCAAGAAGTCGGTCCACAAATTATGAATTGCTTTAATGAAATCTAATGTCAAATAGCAGCTGTCACACAGATGAATTGCGGGATGTATGAATTGTACACAGATCATATTATGATTCTGCCAAAGCGTCCATTTTAGGCCCCCTGGACATCGATACGCCACCTATTCAGTAGCAATTACTGACTCACTTTTACCTGATTGCATTTAAGTTAAGTTATACTAATCTATGTAGGTTTGAGGAACTTTGTCTCTTGAGATACAAGTATCTTTTTATTTAGTTCAGGAGCCGGCTGTTTAACCTGGTTTTTGACCACAACTTGTACAATCATGTTTAGTGTATGACTAATTGTATGTGTTTCTCTTTGTACAATACACTTATATTTGATTTGATTTAATAATATGATTCTGCCAGGATGCTATATGATTCTGCCATCCTGTATAATTGGGACATAGACGTATCGATATGTACGCCAGCCAAACTGTCAAATTTCTCCAAAAGATTTTAATTAAACCTTAAAATGTTGAAGGTTAAGTTCAGAATCGAATGAGAAAATTAGACAATTTGTGCTAACTTGATGTGCTGGCGACTGTACCTATTCATTTTAATATCTAATGACTTAAAAATAGAGGTAGGTAGGTATAAGAAAATCTATAACATGATATGTAAACAAAGCTAGAATTAAGTAATAAATTAATAATCGCGGAGAATAGTTGATACGGAGAAGAATCCATAAATAAATACAAAATTAACTTTATCGTAGGTCTGGTACCCAGACCCACTGACTAAGTAGTACTTCTGCACGCGTAGCATGACCACTTCTACTCGACGAAGAATAGATTTACATCTCTTTCTACACAAAGTGACATTTCTTTTCTTAATTTTTGACATCGAGCCCTAGACATCTTACTACAACCTGTCATCTTGTATTTCGTTTCTTCTGTTTCTACGGTGGTCATGCTACGCGTGCTGTACCTCTACGGTAAAGTTAGTTAATGTATTTATAAAAAAAATGAAGGTAGTTTCCAAAACCAAAACAAACCCAGTGTTACACGATAACAAAATACACAACAAACAAAGCAACAATTTAGTTTTGAGATGGGTTATTATCTCATATTATTAATAACAATAGCCAGTAAAATTCCCACAATTACCTACCTTACGGCACGCAAACTGATTTAATGATAGACAATTAAATGTCTATCAGGTCCATAATCACTTATCACTTTGTAAAAAACAATAAAAAAAGTTCGTCCATAAAAGTCGACCACAAACAATCAAATGGAATTTTTTAAAAAAAGAAGAAAAAAATGAACACAACTTTTTGAGAATTTATGAAAGAACACTTTGAAATGTCAAATTCAAAATTCAAGTCCGGTCCTATGTGTGGATTTTGTTTTTGATGACACTTTTATTATTTCATACAATTTTTCCAAATGTTGTTTTAGTTTATAATGATAAAATGCTGTTTCTTGATACACGAGATGCCGACTTAAATGTTAAACTACGTCTGAGCTAAACTTGTATTGTAACGCACACGGTCAGTCGGCGTTAGGGTTGGTGAGTAAGCGATTTTAAAATCTAATCATATAAACAAAAAAAAAAAATAAGAGTGCTTGTAATGTTAAATTACAGCTTTTTACTAAATGCGTAACGGTACTTAGAGCAGATAGCTGATGTTATAAAGAGTATCTTAGGTTACTTTTATTTTAGAAAAAGCCACGCGGGCAGCAGCTAATAAGTAGGTAAGAATATTCCTATTAGTCATTTTAGTCACCACGCTTGGCAGACTGATTAGTGTTTTGTTTTAGTATATTTTTTATCACCATGTTAATTTAGACGATACATTTCTTCTCTTCACTCATTTCTAGTCCGAATATGAAGGAACTACTTCATTCCAGATACAAAAAAATAACAGCACCTTCTATCAGCATCTTACAAATACAACATGAAAGAGGTAGAAGTAATTTAAATGTAGCTGAACATCAGGGACATAAGTCAGGCACATCCAGAATACCGAAACAGACGAACGACACAATGATACCGACAGAGAACATATTGTCTTATGAAGGCAGAGTTATGAGAACCAAATGAGCCTGGCAGAACTTGAATAAAATGGACCAATTTCTCAGAACACTCACATTTGTCAGCTAGGTGATGCAGAAAACAGTACCTCGGTAAGTACTCGTGTATTTAACGCACATTTCATTTTTCTTGGTCTGATCTGTAATCTAACTGAACAGACAGAGTTTGTTGTGCCACTTCTTCCCAGCTAAAGCTAGAAAGTGGTGAAGGGAAGGCGTTTTGGGGGACTGTCTTACGTAATTTTGACGCTCAAGTGCTGATTCTAAGCCTAGTTTGAATAAATATCTTTTGATTTTGATTTTATACCCTGACCATGGAATATCGATATTAGTCGAAGGTTGAGTTAAATGGCGTGCCATGTCACTTTTGTCCAGCAGTGGACTGTTAACGGCCGAGACGGATTTTTTTAAAACAGTTTATTAAAACATTTAGTTATGAATAAATAACTTAGCACTGCCAACCCTAATAAACTGGGTGTCGTTAATGACATGTTAGTGGCGGCGCGGCGGCATGCGCTGGCGCATACGTCAGAGATTTGGTGATGGTCCAATTTGTAAGATGCAGTGGCTTGTGATAGCAATTTCGAGAGGTCGTGACTCCGAAGACCAACCCTGGCACTGTTGGCGTGCACCTATTTACGAATAGGTACCATCGTGCAGTGCGGAACTGATTCGTTATTTATTTTTTTACGAAAACCATTGAGTCTGGGAAGGGGCTGGTCAAGTATGTGATGCTTGCACTCACAAAAACTTGGCGTGTGTGCCTACTGTCGCTTTTGTAGAAAATCCAGGCAGGTCCATGAGAAAACTAAGTATATACTTAATACGACAGTCCGTTAGGTTTTTTTTAGACCCTTAGAAGAAATACTAGACACAAGCAACCAAGTGGGTACCCATAATGCTTTAGTTATCCAATAGAAAACCAAGAATCAAAGAAAAAGAAATCAAATCTAAGAAAAGAAATCTAGGGTCTGGAGTTTAGACTTTAGAAAGATCTCATCTAGGACTGAACAGATCATCTAGGAACCCGCAACAGATACCTCTGAGAAAGATCGATCACGATTCTCGATTGATGATACACAAAAATAAAATTATAAATAAATCATGACTGATCGTCTTCCCCTTAACAAATATTGCCGCGTCATGATTACAAAAACCCGGGGGAGTCAGTTATTTCCCAGTTCCTCAGAAGAATAGATAAGAATATAATACTTTATTATTTTTGACCTAATGACTAGTCGTGACGTATGAACGCGAATCATCATTTATGTATGAATTTTTGGCTAATTTTTACCCAAATACGGCGAAGCAATAAGGGGGTTTTATTTTTAGATAATTGTGCCGAATGGGCAGTTAGCTGTTTTATGTTAAAGTAAAATAAAACAAAAATAATAATTTAATAAATAAAAAACAAAAAAATACTGACCCTGTTCCCGATACCAGTGCATATTATCATTTTTTATAGAAATATTAGAAATGTAATTGTTATGTATGTATTATTAGAAATGAAATACAGGAAATAATAACGTTATCTAATTATGTATGTTCTATTTATAACATACTAGGTACCGGATTACCTACTTTAATATAGGTATCAACATAGTCCGTGAACTTCCGTGTCCAAATGACAAACAACGCGCAGCCTAAACCATTGTTAGAAACATGGAAATAAACAATATTTCTAACAGGATGTAGGTGTGTGCTAAGAAAAGGTATTTTGTCCCTCCACCCCTGAGTGGGTTAAACGGGGGTTGAAGATTTTTATGCAGACGATTTTCCAGGCTCTAGACCTCCAGCAGACTTAGCGTGACGATTTTTATTTGAACTCTACAGAAATCGCTTGTCCACAATTCTCGGTAGAAACTGTCAACTGTCTACACGGAAACGTAATTTACCTACCTTAGTTAGCTATACTCCATTTTAAGTAAGATTAGAAATTTTAAATAAAGTTTTTTAGTTCGTTCAACTGATTTTGACTTCTATTCTGTAGGTATAAGGATGGCATTACAGGCAAAAACGAGGTTACAATACCAACTGTTTATTACAGTTGCCATTTGTCATGCCACCAACGCAATAGAAGACAAAATCGGTTGAACCGACTATGGCTCCCATACAACAAACGTGAATTTTTGCCATTTTTATAGATAACTAGCTGCGCCCCGGGGTTTCACCCGCGTAAGTCTCCATCCTGTGGGAATATCGGGATAAAAAGTACCTAACCTATGTCTTAATCCAGGGTGTCAGCTACCTCCATACAAAATTTTATCAAAATTGGTCCGGCCGTTTGAGTGTAAAGAAGTAACAAACATACACACACTCACAAACTTTCGCCTTTATAATAAGTGTGATGGTATGAAACCCTTCGTGCGCGAGTCCGACTCGCACTTGGCCGGTTTTTTTTCTTTCGCCGTAGGCAGCCGTAGTCAGGAAACCTAATTTGGTTTTATCTTCGGAGTAGACCCTCGGGCTTAATATTATATGTAAAACATTATGCCCACGAAAGAAGCCGCGAGCAAAACACTAGCAAATAAAAAGCCAGGAAGCATATAATTTGTACCACACGCGCTTTTACAAGCAGGTATTTATCCACATTGATAAACACAATAATCTCAAAGGTCTACTGCGGAATTTTATAAAAACTTAAGGCGCTTCCCCTAGCAAACGACCTTGAGCATTCGGTCCTTTTCTATCCCGCGCCGTTCTGCCTCCATCTGTCCCGCTCCGCGCGCCAAAATCACACAATTTTTTGAATTATTTTAATAAAAAAAGAAAAGCGATCTTTGTGAATTCACAATTCGCTATTGCTTTCCATCATGTTGATAAAACAGTTGGTAGGCTTAAAATTAATTGAATAATTAAGAACTGTCGGGCACAGCGTAGTAGCTAGGAGAGAGGAGAAAGAGCGCTCAATTGTGCTTTGTGTTTTTAGGGTTCCGTACCTACCTCAAAAGGAAAAACGGAACCCTTATAGGATCACTTCGTTGTCCGTCTGTCTGTCAGTCTGTCAAGACCTTTGGAAAATTGACTGTGGCGTATATCGATGTATAGGAGAACATGTTTTTCAACTACAATATTAAGTTTGTTTTAGGGATAAATTCATCCCAACTACGGAACCCTTCATTGTGCGTGGTCCGACACGCACTTAGCCGGTTTTTTTAATTAGCTATACATTAGTGTAATCCTCACCTTTTGTAAAAGATCCATTTAATCAATAATTTTAGTAATTTTTTACAAGGAGATTTATAACACATAAAAACAAATAAGAACGTGGAATGTGATGATAGAATATCGAAAATTAATAATTTTATAACTAAAGTATTAAATGATCTAGAGAAAAAATATCTTGTGTCGGGATAATAAACTATTATTTTCTTGCTGTGACTATTTATTTTAGACAAAAAAGCTAAACAACCTTGTTTGTTTTTATAATTATTATCCTTAAAAAAGGCATAATTTTCGAATAAAAAATTTATTGAGAGAAAATTATTACAATTACCTACGTAACTGTCTTCAACATGGAAAGAAAAAGATCCAATAAATCATTTATATACTAAAGTTTCATTTTGCTTGTATCTGTGACTGTTTCAGAATATTCATGCAATTTAACATGAAAATATGGAGCCTCCTCTTAATATAAATACCCAGGATCAAAATTATGTTACGTCCTAATTAATAAAAAATGTATTTATATTAATATTTAATTATTAAAATGTGTTTATAATATTATTTGAATGAGTAATAGGTACTAAACTATCGAAATTAATAATGTAAAATCGTGTCAATAGCATAGTTATTTTAATTTGTAATGTTAAATAACCCTCAAATTTGCGATGCCTGGAAAGGCCGCTAAGTTGTAAGTACCTACAGTATAAAATAACATCAAAATGTACACTTAGTTTGCAAATAAGTCTTTGACTTTGACTTTAACAACGATCGGTTCAGTGGTTTTGGCGTGAAAAGGTTACAGACGGACACTTTCGCTTAAATATATGTAATACTAGTCATCAACAAATCATCATTATCATAATCATTTGACTAGCCTTTTCCCAACTATGTTGTGGTCGGCTTCCAGTCTAACCGGATACAGCTGAATACCAGTGTTTTAGAAGGAGCGACTGCCTACCTGACCTCGACAACCCAATTCTTAGGTAATACGATACCCCTTGGTAAGAAGACTGGTTTTCAGGATTTCGGGCTTCTGACGATCCGTAACGACTTTCAAAGATCTACGAATGACAGCATACGTAATATTTAGTACCTATGGATGTTTATGACCGATATCACCTTCCTGGACTTAAGTGAGACACGATAAAGCTGTACCTACAGGTCGCTACGTCGGTACTGGTCGGACAAAATATGAGTCATCGATACAAGAAAAAGAAGTAACGAAAGTATATACCTACCTCAGCCATACCCTTCGGAGAATATTATCTACCACAGGCGTCATGTGGTTTGTCCTACATTAATCCTATATTGTCCGTAGGTTCAGTGGTCGTAACCTAAATTCGAACCCAGACAGGCGCTTTACTTTGTGTAAATTATTTCATCACCACTGCTCTCATAACGGTGAAGGAAAACATCGTGAGGAAACCGGCATGTCCTGGAACTAAAAGTTCGAACACATGTAACATCTACCAACCCGCACTGGGCCCGCGTGGTGGATTACGGCCCACTCCCTCTCACAGAGAGGAGGCTTGTGTCCCAGCAGGTGGGAATATTATAGGCTGATGCTATTGTATGCTATAATATGCTAAATTTCCGTACCTTTATCTGCAGCCAAGCAGCGTTGCTGTGTTCCTATTTCAAGGGCTGATGTAATTAAAGGCACATGAGCTATTCCACCTTTGTTTCTGGGGTGGCAACGCATCTGCTAAGCTCCTGGTATTGCCAGAGGCGAACTTTCCCTAAGGCTAACCAGGCCCGGGCTTAGGGCGGCCAGATATTAGAGGCGATCAACCTGCGCCTGCGGCTGGCAATATCTCAGCTCAGTAATTAATAGAGTGATGGCAGCTAGTTAAATAGTGATACTAACATAAAACTTCTAACCGAAGAAATAAAAAAAATTCTGGTTATTAAATCGACGGCAATGTTTGTGTAATTTTTACGCTGCAAAATTAGCAAAAGGACGGCTGCTCTAAACGGCTTAGAGTGGCCGAGACTGCTAGTCCGCCTCTAGGTATTGCAGATGTCCATAGCCAGCGGCCGCATCATCAGATGGGCCATGGGCATGATAGCCATCCAATAACATAATAAAACTATTAAGATATGGCACAAACACCTCCCAATGACGACCACTAACTACATCAGTTATCAAACCAGCCGTGCGGTACAAAAATTAAACCCTTCCACGAGGCTTGTCAATTTTATCACCAGTGATTACACTATGGTGACCCAGTCACTACAGTCCACTGCTGGATTCCACTCATCATTTATCTCGATCCTTGGCTACTCTCGTTTCTCATCCAGCTGCAATTATAGTCACCCTGCGAAGATAATAGCCTATTATATACCCACTGCTGGGACACAAGCCACCTCTCTGTGAGATGGAGTGGGCCATAATCCACCACCCAGTGCGGGCTGATAGATGTCACATGTCTTCGAATTTTTGGTTCTAGACACTTTTTAGACGGTTTTTCTCACATTTTGAGAGCAGTTGTGATGAAATAATTTACACAAACCAAAGTGCCTGCTTGGGTATGTGCCCCTCGTAAGTCGCGGCCGTTACCATCAGCCACTGCTCTTAGCCGCGAAGATTGGTGCCTGCGTTTAGGTGCCAGTAATTTCAGCTTTGTCTCTGGTATCGCAGATGACCATAGACGACGGTGACCACTCCATCAGGTGGCCTACTTTTGTGCCTGATATATTCCTAAGAAATTCATAACTTAAAAGTTCTTTTGTTCTCCTCGTGTATGTACCTATTTATGTTAATAAGTACATAATGATGGCTTACCATAAAAGGTTCTTGTATCTTAGATCAGTCATATTATGTTTTTAAATGGCGTATTTATTTATCAATAGAAAATTATAGCCTGAGGCATTGTGAATTTTATTTTTAATAAAGCGCCATCTATGAAATAATGTTGACGTTATTCATGATAGTTATATTTATTGGGAATAGATGGCGCCTTTTATACTTTGAAGTTTTATTTAATATTTATTTTTAAAGAATAATCACTAATAACTATTATTACAGTCACAACCCAATGCAACAGTGTAGCATATTATTCTATTGTAACCATGTTGTTGTATTGCACCCGGTTATTGGGTTGTGGAGGTCAGATAGACAGTCGCTCCATGTAAAATACTGATAATCAGACGCATCCGGTTAGACTGGACTAGGTTAGGCAGGCAGATGATAATGTAACGAGTAGAAATCGTTATTTTTTTCTTTCTGCATTAGACTGGCGTCTAAAATAAAATCATCATCCTCTTAACTTTATCCTAATTTATTTGTGGTCGGCGCAACATTTCTTCTCTATCTTCAAGTATACTTTTTTCGTGCGGTTATAGTGACTAACCTGGTGTCAGTTTCCACGCCCCCCATGCGCCTCGGACCATGGCATCACATGCCGTCGAGAATATTTCTATACTTCTCTATTATTCGCCATGTCAGTATCCAGGCTTTGATAAAATTTCTACACTGTAATTTTTACGGTGTACCTAGTTACAAGTATTCTATCTATTACCCCTTTCTAGCCATATCATCTTCCACACGGCCTATCCATAGTTTCTTTGATCTTTCCATACTCATAAAGCCATCCACATTCACACGCTGCCCTTTCATCACGACTACATGTTTCTTATAAGGTAAGTTCGGTGCTAGGATAATATCGTACCTATCAAATTCCCGGCTAATTTGACAATTTTTTTGTGTTGTAACTGAAGGTCGAGGCCCCCCCAAAATGGTGCCCCGATCCATTCTAAAAACATTGTGTTCCACACCACCAATGAATAAACACACAATGTTATTAGCATTAAAAAATATTAAATATTAAATATTGATATATGAACCGGGAATTGAATACTTACTGTCTTATCCCACCGCCGAACTTACCCCAACACACACTACTTCAAATAATGTTGAACTCAGTTTTCTTTTCTTTTAATGTGATTTATTTTGTGAAGAGTGTTCCTCCCGCCCGAGCTGGCAACATCGCAATTCTAGATGGATTTCCTGATTCATTTATTAAATTTAAATCAAAGTACAATTTTTTTCAGCCAGGTACTAGACCGTTGTATTTTATTTTATAATTATTTTTACTCTTACAGTAAATAAAAATATTTAATACTGCAATTAGAAAATCATTGATAATGTGTCTTTTTTTATGAGTAAATACCAAAATAACTGTCAAAAAATAGCATAGGTACATACATAAATGTACTTTGATTTTAAAATAAACATAATAATGAACAGGGTTCTTTAAATGCGACGTTGCCAGCTCTCGCCTGATGAAAGCTCATAAGTTTTCATATTTAAGTGAACTACGTATGTATTTTTTTTGAGAATAAAATTTCTTTAAACCGAAAAATAAAAGTCGTTAGTAAATAAAACTCTATATTAATATAATATAATAATTGTGTCGGTATAATCTGTGCTTGCACGCGCCCCTAGTGTTGTCTCGCTCGCTCACGGCTTCAGGCGCTTGTAGTTCGCGAGGTGGCTGTTCAGATGCTGCGCCAGTTGATCTGCTCGTGCGAATGATGCCTGGAATGATATAGAATACTATTAGAAAGCGCCTAGCACAGAACAATCCTGTCGATACTTCCTCAAAATGGACGAATCCTAAAACAAATGAGACTTAGGGCCCGTTTGCACCACAAATCACTAAATACGTTTAAAAACATCGTTCTGTTTCTTTCAATTGTTTGAAAATGATATAGACAGAATGATGTTATAAATATATTAAGCGGGAAATGTATTTAGTGATTCGTGGTGCGAGCAGGCCTTAAGAGGGGCCTTCACGGTCCGTCTATCGCCAACGCGAGCATGGTCGAAAAGTTTGTTGTTTCATCCAGCGCAAGTGAAAACTATTAACAAACGAGTGAGAACGCGATAACATTGAACGAAAAATAATGTGCGGAAATTTCATGAAACTTGTTCCAGAAAATACGTGTTTTTGAGTAAGCCTTACCAGTTTGTGAAATAAATGTTGGTAATTTAGAATCTCCATTACATTTGCAAGGTTTCTATCGTAATGTTTTCTTAACATTTACAATTTATGAGTACATGAATGGCCAAAGTTCAGGTAAAATTTGTGCAAAAAAGCAGATTTTTGCAGGCTTATACCGAATTTGTTTTTTATTTTTTGCTTGCATATTGGTTCAAAAATTTCAAAGAAAGATGTGTTACAATGCCATAAATAATCACGTACGAGCGTTTGTATGAAAAGTATGTCAGGTTGGCCGCTCTTAATCTTGCACACTCATTACGTGGCGTGGTTATTTATGAGGAGCATGTAAAATGCTCACTTGCGCATGTTCAAACGTTACACGATTCGCTCATTTCAGTAATAATACTGAAATTAGAGAATCGTGTAACGTCGGAGAATAGGGTATTTGACTGCTATAAAATTTAAAAAAAAAAACGGTTGTCTGTAAAGTCGGTTTACTGACGATAGTTGAACGTGACAACGTCATAAGCCTTAAATGGAACGCCTCAGAGCGAGGTAACGCCGCATGAGTCATGTTTTTTCGTGCGTGCAGCCGGCTCCATCGAATTATAAGACGTTGTCACGACAAAAAGATTTGTGAATAAATTAATAAAATCGGTGGAAAAATGGAGAAGTTACACGCTTTTGAAATCTACTGTCTTTGTCACGCAAAACGATCATTGTACTGAATGGCGCGAAATTACTATGGCCTTCCTGTGGTGTCGTCAGATCGCAGACTTTAAAACGAATACAACTTCGGCATTGTTAGAGATAATGTTTTGCTTTTTTTTTACCGAGGCTTAATTTCTGTTTTCGAAAAAATCGAAACAAAAATCCGTCAAATACCCTATTACGATTTTCCGGTTGACTTTTCCTATGACCTCGGAAATCTCATGTAGGCTGTAATGAATGATTGGTTGACCAAGATACTTTTCTACTTAATTCAAGGGAACTATCTTCAACTTTGTGACTTATTGAACTCTGACAATACAAAAGGGCCTGTGAATGGTTAATTGATAATAAAGGTTTGAGTTAAGAGTCTGTCAAGCGAGTCGAGTCCACAACCATTTTACTGATTTCTTATAATGGCAATACTATTATCTGTCAAACAGATTGTCACAATTTCTGTTCTAACCTCGAAGCATTCCGGTTTTTGTTGAATTTTTTAATGTTATAATGCCAAAACCTATTAAAAGTAGTGTCAGGAGCCTGCTGTTTACAATGATTAATAAATATAATCATGTAAAGATTGAATCTGATGACGTGTTAACAGAAAAACGACGACTTTTGGATGAAATTGTTTCAACAACAGGTAGGTTGGCTACAAAATGTTGATACTTTTAGCACAATTGTCTAATTTTGTTTATTTTACTATGATGTGATCACGATTTCGGTTTTGGTTTAGATTCAGACGTCGTATACATGACATTGAATCTCAATGGGGCACCTATAAGTGAAAAGTATTATAAGAGATTGTTGTCATCTTTTTTCAGCCACCTTGGATGATGAATGAATAAAAAGCACAATTGATAATTTAGTTAAGAAAGTCATAGCCATAGATGAGAATAAAAAAATGAAATCTGAAACAGACTATTTGACAAAAATTGCTGCTATGACAGGTTAGTACAGATTTATTTGTTTACATTGTTTGCATTTTCTACAAATATTATCATAAAATTTGTGCGTTTGATACTGAACTGACATATTGAACTTTCAGATTTAAGTGTGAAAACACTGCGAAGAATTAAAAAAGAAGGTGCTATTAACCAAGGCGAGTGGAACACACCGGGGAAAAAACGTCCACGACAGCCAACTGTAGCCAATCTGGATAATTTTGACTTATCAGCCATACGCAATAAAATTAATGAATTTTACTGTGTGAAAAAGCAAGTTCCAACTCTACGAAGTTTGCTTGCAGATTTAAGAGAGTCAATTGGATTTACTGGATGTCATGAAACATTGAGACAATTATTACTCAAAAATGGATTTGAATTAAAAAAAAATAAAAATGAGAGATCTCTTCTTATTGAAAAGTATGAACTAGCTGCATGGCGACATAGGTATCTCAGAGCTATTGATGAAAAGCGGAAACAAGGAAAATTAATAGTTTATCTTGATGAGACCTATGTCCACCAAAATTATAAAGTTAAAAAATCATGGCAAGGGCCATCAACAAGCGGTGTAATTGACAAAACTCGTCAGGCAAAAGACATATTGTTGTTCATGCTGGATCCGAAAAAGGTTTTGTTCCCAATGCATTATTGGTATTCAGTACTAAATCAAAAATGGCAGATTATCATGATGATATGAACAGAAATAATTTTATGAAATGGTTACGTGAAAAATTAATACCCAATTTAAGTCAGCCCAGTGTCATTGTTATGGACAACGCTAGCTACCATGTAACACAAATAAATAAGCCACCATCTATGAATGATTTAAAGGCTGACATTCAGAAATGGCTAACTGAAAATGGAATTCATTATGAAGAATTCTTTACAAAGGCTGAGCTTATGTGCCTTGTGAATGAACATAAAACAACTCCAATGTATGAAGCTGAAGAATTTTTGAAACAACATGGCCATGAGGTTTTGAAACTTCCGCCATATCATTGTGACCTGAACGCAATTGAACTCATATGGAGTTCCAGCAAAAACTTAGGGATTCCAGGTAAAGAAATGGAGAACCTTATAAAAGAATGCTTTAATAGTGTCACAGCCAATGATTGGAAAAAATGCACAGATCACACTATTAGTGTCGAAAATAAGTATAAAGTAAGAGACAGGATATCCGAAACCGAGTTGGAACCCTTCATCATTTCTGTGCGTAATGATTCTACTGACAGTGATTTCTCATTTGAAGGCATTGAATTTCTTGATTCTGATTTTAGTTCTGATAAATAAATACGTACATTGAAATGCTTTTTTTTAAATTTATCCCAAGTAATTTTAGTATTTTAGACTCGCTTGACAGACTCTAAAACTCAAATTCGATAGGATTTATTTCAATTTAATTATTGAAAGTCACTTTTGAACTGTCAAGCAGTCGGTCAGTTAGAAATATGAAGCTAGTTGCTCATTTCAAAGTGAAGTAGGTACATATGGAGAAGAACGGGCAAGAAACTACATGGACACTCTTTTAAATTATATTGTTACAAAAATACTAGTAACATTTTTAATGTTGAATTTATAACTATATGTGAGGATGTAAATCATTAAAAGCGTCCACAGTACAGTAAATAGAAACAAAAAATAAGGCGTGGCAGCTAAGAGATGACCAGTCCCAACTTACAGTGCTTCACGAACATGATGCATGGATCAGCAGCATCCAGCTCAACCATTTTGAAGGGATTTAAATGATTCAAATATGAGTATGAGATAACTTCTTGAAAAAGTTAAAGAAATAGTTGTTTTAAGACATAGAATAAGTTAACGTTCAACTGACCAGGGGGCCAAGTCTGCTATTTTCAATGATTGGTCATTATGACGACCATACCAAGGCAACGTCATGACCATTGTGCCAATAGTTTGTAACCTCCTAAATTCATAATGGCGTGACAGTGGTCCATAGGGAAGTCAAAATAATATGAGCTTGTCAGTACGAGATTACCAAATACACATAATTTTTCCAATGAAGTGTCAGTGACACGTCATTGGAAAATCATAAAGACGCCTTTCAATTAGGAGATTAGCAAAACTGTCAAACTCGCAATTACGGTGCCAATGATCGGTCATTCTGACACAACTGCGTTAGCAGACTTGACCCCATGGGGGCCGATCGCGGTATTTCTCAACGTAATTACAGTTAGAACGGAACGTTTTTGGTTTTGGTTTAGCTGATGTAAGAAATAGTATCGCGCTATTTGTTCTGAGCGACAAAATCGTTGACGTTACCCAATATTGAAAGTTCGATCGATCGTTCCTCCAACGTAACTAGCGCGATACGAAATGTGTCTAACGTAACGGCCCTCTGCAGTGGTAGCATTGAAGAGTGTATTAGTAGTGTGCTTGTAGTGTTGGTGTGCGGCACTGACCTTACACACGACGCAGCGGTACAGCTGCTTGGCGTGGTTGTGCATGTGGCGCGTGAGCGAGTGCGCGTGCGAGAACCGCTTGCCGCACTGCGCGCACGCGTGCGGCAGGCGCGCGCCGCCCGCCGCCGCCCTGCAGTGGTAGCATTGTAGTGTTGGTGTGCGGCACTGACCTTACACACGACGCAGCGGTACAGCTGCTTGGCGTGGTTGTGCATGTGGCGCGTGAGCGAGTGCGCGTGCGAGAACCGCTTGCCGCACTGCGCGCACGCGTGCGGCAGGCGCGCGCCGCCCGCCGCCGCCCTGCAGTGGTAGCATTGTAGTGTTGGTGTGCGGCACTGACCTTACACACGACGCAGCGGTACAGCTGCTTGGCGTGGTTGTGCATGTGGCGCGTGAGCGAGTGCGCGTGCGAGAACCGCTTGCCGCACTGCGCGCACGCGTGCGGCAGGCGCGCGCCGCCCGCCGCCGCCCTGCAGTGGTAGCATTGTAGTGTTGGTGTGCGGCACTGACCTTACACACGACGCAGCGGTACAGCTGCTTGGCGTGGTTGTGCATGTGGCGCGTGAGCGAGTGCGCGTGCGAGAACCGCTTGCCGCACTGCGCGCACGCGTGCGGCAGGCGCGCGCCGCCCGCCGCCGCCCTGCAGTGGTAGCATTGTAGTGTTGGTGTGCGGCACTGACCTTACACACGACGCAGCGGTACAGCTGCTTGGCGTGGTTGTGCATGTGGCGCGTGAGCGAGTGCGCGTGCGAGAACCGCTTGCCGCACTGCGCGCACGCGTGCGGCAGGCGCGCGCCGCCCGCCGCCGCCCTGCAGTGGTAGCATTGTAGTGTTGGTGTGCGGCACTGACCTTACACACGACGCAGCGGTACAGCTGCTTGGCGTGGTTGTGCATGTGGCGCGTGAGCGAGTGCGCGTGCGAGAACCGCTTGCCGCACTGCGCGCACGCGTGCGGCAGGCGCGCGCCGCCCGCCGCCGCCCTGCAGTGGTAGCATTGTAGTGTTGGTGTGCGGCACTGACCTTACACACGACGCAGCGGTACAGCTGCTTGGCGTGGTTGTGCATGTGGCGCGTGAGCGAGTGCGCGTGCGAGAACCGCTTGCCGCACTGCGCGCACGCGTGCGGCAGGCGCGCGCCGCCCGCCGCCGCCCTGCAGTGGTAGCATTGTAGTGTTGGTGTGCGGCACTGACCTTACACACGACGCAGCGGTACAGCTGCTTGGCGTGGTTGTGCATGTGGCGCGTGAGCGAGTGCGCGTGCGAGAACCGCTTGCCGCACTGCGCGCACGCGTGCGGCAGGCGCGCGCCGCCCGCCGCCGCCCTGCAGTGGTAGCATTGTAGTGTTGGTGTGCGGCACTGACCTTACACACGACGCAGCGGTACAGCTGCTTGGCGTGGTTGTGCATGTGGCGCGTGAGCGAGTGCGCGTGCGAGAACCGCTTGCCGCACTGCGCGCACGCGTGCGGCAGGCGCGCGCCGCCCGCCGCCGCCCTGCAGTGGTAGCATTGTAGTGTTGGTGTGCGGCACTGACCTTACACACGACGCAGCGGTACAGCTGCTTGGCGTGGTTGTGCATGTGGCGCGTGAGCGAGTGCGCGTGCGAGAACCGCTTGCCGCACTGCGCGCACGCGTGCGGCAGGCGCGCGCCGCCCGCCGCCGCCCTGCAGTGGTAGCATTGTAGTGTTGGTGTGCGGCACTGACCTTACACACGACGCAGCGGTACAGCTGCTTGGCGTGGTTGTGCATGTGGCGCGTGAGCGAGTGCGCGTGCGAGAACCGCTTGCCGCACTGCGCGCACGCGTGCGGCAGGCGCGCGCCGCCCGCCGCCGCCCTGCAGTGGTAGCATTGTAGTGTTGGTGTGCGGCACTGACCTTACACACGACGCAGCGGTACAGCTGCTTGGCGTGGTTGTGCATGTGGCGCGTGAGCGAGTGCGCGTGCGAGAACCGCTTGCCGCACTGCGCGCACGCGTGCGGCAGGCGCGCGCCGCCCGCCGCCGCCCTGCAGTGGTAGCATTGTAGTGTTGGTGTGCGGCACTGACCTTACACACGACGCAGCGGTACAGCTGCTTGGCGTGGTTGTGCATGTGGCGCGTGAGCGAGTGCGCGTGCGAGAACCGCTTGCCGCACTGCGCGCACGCGTGCGGCAGGCGCGCGCCGCCCGCCGCCGCCCTGCAGTGGTAGCATTGTAGTGTTGGTGTGCGGCACTGACCTTACACACGACGCAGCGGTACAGCTGCTTGGCGTGGTTGTGCATGTGGCGCGTGAGCGAGTGCGCGTGCGAGAACCGCTTGCCGCACTGCGCGCACGCGTGCGGCAGGCGCGCGCCGCCCGCCGCCGCCCTGCAGTGGTAGCATTGTAGTGTTGGTGTGCGGCACTGACCTTACACACGACGCAGCGGTACAGCTGCTTGGCGTGGTTGTGCATGTGGCGCGTGAGCGAGTGCGCGTGCGAGAACCGCTTGCCGCACTGCGCGCACGCGTGCGGCAGGCGCGCGCCGCCCGCCGCCGCCCTGCAGTGGTAGCATTGTAGTGTTGGTGTGCGGCACTGACCTTACACACGACGCAGCGGTACAGCTGCTTGGCGTGGTTGTGCATGTGGCGCGTGAGCGAGTGCGCGTGCGAGAACCGCTTGCCGCACTGCGCGCACGCGTGCGGCAGGCGCGCGCCGCCCGCCGCCGCCCTGCAGTGGTAGCATTGTAGTGTTGGTGTGCGGCACTGACCTTACACACGACGCAGCGGTACAGCTGCTTGGCGTGGTTGTGCATGTGGCGCGTGAGCGAGTGCGCGTGCGAGAACCGCTTGCCGCACTGCGCGCACGCGTGCGGCAGGCGCGCGCCGCCCGCCGCCGCCCTGCAGTGGTAGCATTGTAGTGTTGGTGTGCGGCACTGACCTTACACACGACGCAGCGGTACAGCTGCTTGGCGTGGTTGTGCATGTGGCGCGTGAGCGAGTGCGCGTGCGAGAACCGCTTGCCGCACTGCGCGCACGCGTGCGGCAGGCGCGCGCCGCCCGCCGCCGCCCTGCAGTGGTAGCATTGTAGTGTTGGTGTGCGGCACTGACCTTACACACGACGCAGCGGTACAGCTGCTTGGCGTGGTTGTGCATGTGGCGCGTGAGCGAGTGCGCGTGCGAGAACCGCTTGCCGCACTGCGCGCACGCGTGCGGCAGGCGCGCGCCGCCCGCCGCCGCCCTGCAGTGGTAGCATTGTAGTGTTGGTGTGCGGCACTGACCTTACACACGACGCAGCGGTACAGCTGCTTGGCGTGGTTGTGCATGTGGCGCGTGAGCGAGTGCGCGTGCGAGAACCGCTTGCCGCACTGCGCGCACGCGTGCGGCAGGCGCGCGCCGCCCGCCGCCGCCCTGCAGTGGTAGCATTGTAGTGTTGGTGTGCGGCACTGACCTTACACACGACGCAGCGGTACAGCTGCTTGGCGTGGTTGTGCATGTGGCGCGTGAGCGAGTGCGCGTGCGAGAACCGCTTGCCGCACTGCGCGCACGCGTGCGGCAGGCGCGCGCCGCCCGCCGCCGCCCTGCAGTGGTAGCATTGTAGTGTTGGTGTGCGGCACTGACCTTACACACGACGCAGCGGTACAGCTGCTTGGCGTGGTTGTGCATGTGGCGCGTGAGCGAGTGCGCGTGCGAGAACCGCTTGCCGCACTGCGCGCACGCGTGCGGCAGGCGCGCGCCGCCCGCCGCCGCCCTGCAGTGGTAGCATTGTAGTGTTGGTGTGCGGCACTGACCTTACACACGACGCAGCGGTACAGCTGCTTGGCGTGGTTGTGCATGTGGCGCGTGAGCGAGTGCGCGTGCGAGAACCGCTTGCCGCACTGCGCGCACGCGTGCGGCAGGCGCGCGCCGCCCGCCGCCGCCCTGCAGTGGTAGCATTGTAGTGTTGGTGTGCGGCACTGACCTTACACACGACGCAGCGGTACAGCTGCTTGGCGTGGTTGTGCATGTGGCGCGTGAGCGAGTGCGCGTGCGAGAACCGCTTGCCGCACTGCGCGCACGCGTGCGGCAGGCGCGCGCCGCCCGCCGCCGCCCTGCAGTGGTAGCATTGTAGTGTTGGTGTGCGGCACTGACCTTACACACGACGCAGCGGTACAGCTGCTTGGCGTGGTTGTGCATGTGGCGCGTGAGCGAGTGCGCGTGCGAGAACCGCTTGCCGCACTGCGCGCACGCGTGCGGCAGGCGCGCGCCGCCCGCCGCCGCCCTGCAGTGGTAGCATTGTAGTGTTGGTGTGCGGCACTGACCTTACACACGACGCAGCGGTACAGCTGCTTGGCGTGGTTGTGCATGTGGCGCGTGAGCGAGTGCGCGTGCGAGAACCGCTTGCCGCACTGCGCGCACGCGTGCGGCAGGCGCGCGCCGCCCGCCGCCGCCCTGCAGTGGTAGCATTGTAGTGTTGGTGTGCGGCACTGACCTTACACACGACGCAGCGGTACAGCTGCTTGGCGTGGTTGTGCATGTGGCGCGTGAGCGAGTGCGCGTGCGAGAACCGCTTGCCGCACTGCGCGCACGCGTGCGGCAGGCGCGCGCCGCCCGCCGCCGCCCTGCAGTGGTAGCATTGTAGTGTTGGTGTGCGGCACTGACCTTACACACGACGCAGCGGTACAGCTGCTTGGCGTGGTTGTGCATGTGGCGCGTGAGCGAGTGCGCGTGCGAGAACCGCTTGCCGCACTGCGCGCACGCGTGCGGCAGGCGCGCGCCGCCCGCCGCCGCCCTGCAGTGGTAGCATTGTAGTGTTGGTGTGCGGCACTGACCTTACACACGACGCAGCGGTACAGCTGCTTGGCGTGGTTGTGCATGTGGCGCGTGAGCGAGTGCGCGTGCGAGAACCGCTTGCCGCACTGCGCGCACGCGTGCGGCAGGCGCGCGCCGCCCGCCGCCGCCCTGCAGTGGTAGCATTGTAGTGTTGGTGTGCGGCACTGACCTTACACACGACGCAGCGGTACAGCTGCTTGGCGTGGTTGTGCATGTGGCGCGTGAGCGAGTGCGCGTGCGAGAACCGCTTGCCGCACTGCGCGCACGCGTGCGGCAGGCGCGCGCCGCCCGCCGCCGCCCTGCAGTGGTAGCATTGTAGTGTTGGTGTGCGGCACTGACCTTACACACGACGCAGCGGTACAGCTGCTTGGCGTGGTTGTGCATGTGGCGCGTGAGCGAGTGCGCGTGCGAGAACCGCTTGCCGCACTGCGCGCACGCGTGCGGCAGGCGCGCGCCGCCCGCCGCCGCCCTGCAGTGGTAGCATTGTAGTGTTGGTGTGCGGCACTGACCTTACACACGACGCAGCGGTACAGCTGCTTGGCGTGGTTGTGCATGTGGCGCGTGAGCGAGTGCGCGTGCGAGAACCGCTTGCCGCACTGCGCGCACGCGTGCGGCAGGCGCGCGCCGCCCGCCGCCGCCCTGCAGTGGTAGCATTGTAGTGTTGGTGTGCGGCACTGACCTTACACACGACGCAGCGGTACAGCTGCTTGGCGTGGTTGTGCATGTGGCGCGTGAGCGAGTGCGCGTGCGAGAACCGCTTGCCGCACTGCGCGCACGCGTGCGGCAGGCGCGCGCCGCCCGCCGCCGCCCTGCAGTGGTAGCATTGTAGTGTTGGTGTGCGGCACTGACCTTACACACGACGCAGCGGTACAGCTGCTTGGCGTGGTTGTGCATGTGGCGCGTGAGCGAGTGCGCGTGCGAGAACCGCTTGCCGCACTGCGCGCACGCGTGCGGCAGGCGCGCGCCGCCCGCCGCCGCCCTGCAGTGGTAGCATTGTAGTGTTGGTGTGCGGCACTGACCTTACACACGACGCAGCGGTACAGCTGCTTGGCGTGGTTGTGCATGTGGCGCGTGAGCGAGTGCGCGTGCGAGAACCGCTTGCCGCACTGCGCGCACGCGTGCGGCAGGCGCGCGCCGCCCGCCGCCGCCCTGCAGTGGTAGCATTGTAGTGTTGGTGTGCGGCACTGACCTTACACACGACGCAGCGGTACAGCTGCTTGGCGTGGTTGTGCATGTGGCGCGTGAGCGAGTGCGCGTGCGAGAACCGCTTGCCGCACTGCGCGCACGCGTGCGGCAGGCGCGCGCCGCCCGCCGCCGCCCTGCAGTGGTAGCATTGTAGTGTTGGTGTGCGGCACTGACCTTACACACGACGCAGCGGTACAGCTGCTTGGCGTGGTTGTGCATGTGGCGCGTGAGCGAGTGCGCGTGCGAGAACCGCTTGCCGCACTGCGCGCACGCGTGCGGCAGGCGCGCGCCGCCCGCCGCCGCCCTGCAGTGGTAGCATTGTAGTGTTGGTGTGCGGCACTGACCTTACACACGACGCAGCGGTACAGCTGCTTGGCGTGGTTGTGCATGTGGCGCGTGAGCGAGTGCGCGTGCGAGAACCGCTTGCCGCACTGCGCGCACGCGTGCGGCAGGCGCGCGCCGCCCGCCGCCGCCCTGCAGTGGTAGCATTGTAGTGTTGGTGTGCGGCACTGACCTTACACACGACGCAGCGGTACAGCTGCTTGGCGTGGTTGTGCATGTGGCGCGTGAGCGAGTGCGCGTGCGAGAACCGCTTGCCGCACTGCGCGCACGCGTGCGGCAGGCGCGCGCCGCCCGCCGCCGCCCTGCAGTGGTAGCATTGTAGTGTTGGTGTGCGGCACTGACCTTACACACGACGCAGCGGTACAGCTGCTTGGCGTGGTTGTGCATGTGGCGCGTGAGCGAGTGCGCGTGCGAGAACCGCTTGCCGCACTGCGCGCACGCGTGCGGCAGGCGCGCGCCGCCCGCCGCCGCCCTGCAGTGGTAGCATTGTAGTGTTGGTGTGCGGCACTGACCTTACACACGACGCAGCGGTACAGCTGCTTGGCGTGGTTGTGCATGTGGCGCGTGAGCGAGTGCGCGTGCGAGAACCGCTTGCCGCACTGCGCGCACGCGTGCGGCAGGCGCGCGCCGCCCGCCGCCGCCCTGCAGTGGTAGCATTGTAGTGTTGGTGTGCGGCACTGACCTTACACACGACGCAGCGGTACAGCTGCTTGGCGTGGTTGTGCATGTGGCGCGTGAGCGAGTGCGCGTGCGAGAACCGCTTGCCGCACTGCGCGCACGCGTGCGGCAGGCGCGCGCCGCCCGCCGCCGCCCTGCAGTGGTAGCATTGTAGTGTTGGTGTGCGGCACTGACCTTACACACGACGCAGCGGTACAGCTGCTTGGCGTGGTTGTGCATGTGGCGCGTGAGCGAGTGCGCGTGCGAGAACCGCTTGCCGCACTGCGCGCACGCGTGCGGCAGGCGCGCGCCGCCCGCCGCCGCCCTGCAGTGGTAGCATTGTAGTGTTGGTGTGCGGCACTGACCTTACACACGACGCAGCGGTACAGCTGCTTGGCGTGGTTGTGCATGTGGCGCGTGAGCGAGTGCGCGTGCGAGAACCGCTTGCCGCACTGCGCGCACGCGTGCGGCAGGCGCGCGCCGCCCGCCGCCGCCCTGCAGTGGTAGCATTGTAGTGTTGGTGTGCGGCACTGACCTTACACACGACGCAGCGGTACAGCTGCTTGGCGTGGTTGTGCATGTGGCGCGTGAGCGAGTGCGCGTGCGAGAACCGCTTGCCGCACTGCGCGCACGCGTGCGGCAGGCGCGCGCCGCCCGCCGCCGCCCTGCAGTGGTAGCATTGTAGTGTTGGTGTGCGGCACTGACCTTACACACGACGCAGCGGTACAGCTGCTTGGCGTGGTTGTGCATGTGGCGCGTGAGCGAGTGCGCGTGCGAGAACCGCTTGCCGCACTGCGCGCACGCGTGCGGCAGGCGCGCGCCGCCCGCCGCCGCCCTGCAGTGGTAGCATTGTAGTGTTGGTGTGCGGCACTGACCTTACACACGACGCAGCGGTACAGCTGCTTGGCGTGGTTGTGCATGTGGCGCGTGAGCGAGTGCGCGTGCGAGAACCGCTTGCCGCACTGCGCGCACGCGTGCGGCAGGCGCGCGCCGCCCGCCGCCGCCCTGCAGTGGTAGCATTGTAGTGTTGGTGTGCGGCACTGACCTTACACACGACGCAGCGGTACAGC
This sequence comes from Tiliacea citrago, assembly GCA_963921375.1. Taxonomy (NCBI): domain Eukaryota; kingdom Metazoa; phylum Arthropoda; class Insecta; order Lepidoptera; family Noctuidae; genus Tiliacea; species Tiliacea citrago. The sequence continues at coordinate 13,353,340 of OY992808.1, read as the reverse complement.
TGCTTGGCGTGGTTGTGCATGTGGCGCGTGAGCGAGTGCGCGTGCGAGAACCGCTTGCCGCACTGCGCGCACGCGTGCGGCAGGCGCGCGCCGCCCGCCGCCGCCCTGCAGTGGTAGCATTGTAGTGTTGGTGTGCGGCACTGACCTTACACACGACGCAGCGGTACAGCTGCTTGGCGTGGTTGTGCATGTGGCGCGTGAGCGAGTGCGCGTGCGAGAACCGCTTGCCGCACTGCGCGCACGCGTGCGGCAGGCGCGCGCCGCCCGCCGCCGCCCTGCAGTGGTAGCATTGTAGTGTTGGTGTGCGGCACTGACCTTACACACGACGCAGCGGTACAGCTGCTTGGCGTGGTTGTGCATGTGGCGCGTGAGCGAGTGCGCGTGCGAGAACCGCTTGCCGCACTGCGCGCACGCGTGCGGCAGGCGCGCGCCGCCCGCCGCCGCCCTGCAGTGGTAGCATTGTAGTGTTGGTGTGCGGCACTGACCTTACACACGACGCAGCGGTACAGCTGCTTGGCGTGGTTGTGCATGTGGCGCGTGAGCGAGTGCGCGTGCGAGAACCGCTTGCCGCACTGCGCGCACGCGTGCGGCAGGCGCGCGCCGCCCGCCGCCGCCCTGCAGTGGTAGCATTGTAGTGTTGGTGTGCGGCACTGACCTTACACACGACGCAGCGGTACAGCTGCTTGGCGTGGTTGTGCATGTGGCGCGTGAGCGAGTGCGCGTGCGAGAACCGCTTGCCGCACTGCGCGCACGCGTGCGGCAGGCGCGCGCCGCCCGCCGCCGCCCTGCAGTGGTAGCATTGTAGTGTTGGTGTGCGGCACTGACCTTACACACGACGCAGCGGTACAGCTGCTTGGCGTGGTTGTGCATGTGGCGCGTGAGCGAGTGCGCGTGCGAGAACCGCTTGCCGCACTGCGCGCACGCGTGCGGCAGGCGCGCGCCGCCCGCCGCCGCCCTGCAGTGGTAGCATTGTAGTGTTGGTGTGCGGCACTGACCTTACACACGACGCAGCGGTACAGCTGCTTGGCGTGGTTGTGCATGTGGCGCGTGAGCGAGTGCGCGTGCGAGAACCGCTTGCCGCACTGCGCGCACGCGTGCGGCAGGCGCGCGCCGCCCGCCGCCGCCCTGCAGTGGTAGCATTGTAGTGTTGGTGTGCGGCACTGACCTTACACACGACGCAGCGGTACAGCTGCTTGGCGTGGTTGTGCATGTGGCGCGTGAGCGAGTGCGCGTGCGAGAACCGCTTGCCGCACTGCGCGCACGCGTGCGGCAGGCGCGCGCCGCCCGCCGCCGCCCTGCAGTGGTAGCATTGTAGTGTTGGTGTGCGGCACTGACCTTACACACGACGCAGCGGTACAGCTGCTTGGCGTGGTTGTGCATGTGGCGCGTGAGCGAGTGCGCGTGCGAGAACCGCTTGCCGCACTGCGCGCACGCGTGCGGCAGGCGCGCGCCGCCCGCCGCCGCCCTGCAGTGGTAGCATTGTAGTGTTGGTGTGCGGCACTGACCTTACACACGACGCAGCGGTACAGCTGCTTGGCGTGGTTGTGCATGTGGCGCGTGAGCGAGTGCGCGTGCGAGAACCGCTTGCCGCACTGCGCGCACGCGTGCGGCAGGCGCGCGCCGCCCGCCGCCGCCCTGCAGTGGTAGCATTGTAGTGTTGGTGTGCGGCACTGACCTTACACACGACGCAGCGGTACAGCTGCTTGGCGTGGTTGTGCATGTGGCGCGTGAGCGAGTGCGCGTGCGAGAACCGCTTGCCGCACTGCGCGCACGCGTGCGGCAGGCGCGCGCCGCCCGCCGCCGCCCTGCAGTGGTAGCATTGTAGTGTTGGTGTGCGGCACTGACCTTACACACGACGCAGCGGTACAGCTGCTTGGCGTGGTTGTGCATGTGGCGCGTGAGCGAGTGCGCGTGCGAGAACCGCTTGCCGCACTGCGCGCACGCGTGCGGCAGGCGCGCGCCGCCCGCCGCCGCCCTGCAGTGGTAGCATTGTAGTGTTGGTGTGCGGCACTGACCTTACACACGACGCAGCGGTACAGCTGCTTGGCGTGGTTGTGCATGTGGCGCGTGAGCGAGTGCGCGTGCGAGAACCGCTTGCCGCACTGCGCGCACGCGTGCGGCAGGCGCGCGCCGCCCGCCGCCGCCCTGCAGTGGTAGCATTGTAGTGTTGGTGTGCGGCACTGACCTTACACACGACGCAGCGGTACAGCTGCTTGGCGTGGTTGTGCATGTGGCGCGTGAGCGAGTGCGCGTGCGAGAACCGCTTGCCGCACTGCGCGCACGCGTGCGGCAGGCGCGCGCCGCCCGCCGCCGCCCTGCAGTGGTAGCATTGTAGTGTTGGTGTGCGGCACTGACCTTACACACGACGCAGCGGTACAGCTGCTTGGCGTGGTTGTGCATGTGGCGCGTGAGCGAGTGCGCGTGCGAGAACCGCTTGCCGCACTGCGCGCACGCGTGCGGCAGGCGCGCGCCGCCCGCCGCCGCCCTGCAGTGGTAGCATTGTAGTGTTGGTGTGCGGCACTGACCTTACACACGACGCAGCGGTACAGCTGCTTGGCGTGGTTGTGCATGTGGCGCGTGAGCGAGTGCGCGTGCGAGAACCGCTTGCCGCACTGCGCGCACGCGTGCGGCAGGCGCGCGCCGCCCGCCGCCGCCCTGCAGTGGTAGCATTGTAGTGTTGGTGTGCGGCACTGACCTTACACACGACGCAGCGGTACAGCTGCTTGGCGTGGTTGTGCATGTGGCGCGTGAGCGAGTGCGCGTGCGAGAACCGCTTGCCGCACTGCGCGCACGCGTGCGGCAGGCGCGCGCCGCCCGCCGCCGCCCTGCAGTGGTAGCATTGTAGTGTTGGTGTGCGGCACTGACCTTACACACGACGCAGCGGTACAGCTGCTTGGCGTGGTTGTGCATGTGGCGCGTGAGCGAGTGCGCGTGCGAGAACCGCTTGCCGCACTGCGCGCACGCGTGCGGCAGGCGCGCGCCGCCCGCCGCCGCCCTGCAGTGGTAGCATTGTAGTGTTGGTGTGCGGCACTGACCTTACACACGACGCAGCGGTACAGCTGCTTGGCGTGGTTGTGCATGTGGCGCGTGAGCGAGTGCGCGTGCGAGAACCGCTTGCCGCACTGCGCGCACGCGTGCGGCAGGCGCGCGCCGCCCGCCGCCGCCCTGCAGTGGTAGCATTGTAGTGTTGGTGTGCGGCACTGACCTTACACACGACGCAGCGGTACAGCTGCTTGGCGTGGTTGTGCATGTGGCGCGTGAGCGAGTGCGCGTGCGAGAACCGCTTGCCGCACTGCGCGCACGCGTGCGGCAGGCGCGCGCCGCCCGCCGCCGCCCTGCAGTGGTAGCATTGTAGTGTTGGTGTGCGGCACTGACCTTACACACGACGCAGCGGTACAGCTGCTTGGCGTGGTTGTGCATGTGGCGCGTGAGCGAGTGCGCGTGCGAGAACCGCTTGCCGCACTGCGCGCACGCGTGCGGCAGGCGCGCGCCGCCCGCCGCCGCCCTGCAGTGGTAGCATTGTAGTGTTGGTGTGCGGCACTGACCTTACACACGACGCAGCGGTACAGCTGCTTGGCGTGGTTGTGCATGTGGCGCGTGAGCGAGTGCGCGTGCGAGAACCGCTTGCCGCACTGCGCGCACGCGTGCGGCAGGCGCGCGCCGCCCGCCGCCGCCCTGCAGTGGTAGCATTGTAGTGTTGGTGTGCGGCACTGACCTTACACACGACGCAGCGGTACAGCTGCTTGGCGTGGTTGTGCATGTGGCGCGTGAGCGAGTGCGCGTGCGAGAACCGCTTGCCGCACTGCGCGCACGCGTGCGGCAGGCGCGCGCCGCCCGCCGCCGCCCTGCAGTGGTAGCATTGTAGTGTTGGTGTGCGGCACTGACCTTACACACGACGCAGCGGTACAGCTGCTTGGCGTGGTTGTGCATGTGGCGCGTGAGCGAGTGCGCGTGCGAGAACCGCTTGCCGCACTGCGCGCACGCGTGCGGCAGGCGCGCGCCGCCCGCCGCCGCCCTGCAGTGGTAGCATTGTAGTGTTGGTGTGCGGCACTGACCTTACACACGACGCAGCGGTACAGCTGCTTGGCGTGGTTGTGCATGTGGCGCGTGAGCGAGTGCGCGTGCGAGAACCGCTTGCCGCACTGCGCGCACGCGTGCGGCAGGCGCGCGCCGCCCGCCGCCGCCCTGCAGTGGTAGCATTGTAGTGTTGGTGTGCGGCACTGACCTTACACACGACGCAGCGGTACAGCTGCTTGGCGTGGTTGTGCATGTGGCGCGTGAGCGAGTGCGCGTGCGAGAACCGCTTGCCGCACTGCGCGCACGCGTGCGGCAGGCGCGCGCCGCCCGCCGCCGCCCTGCAGTGGTAGCATTGTAGTGTTGGTGTGCGGCACTGACCTTACACACGACGCAGCGGTACAGCTGCTTGGCGTGGTTGTGCATGTGGCGCGTGAGCGAGTGCGCGTGCGAGAACCGCTTGCCGCACTGCGCGCACGCGTGCGGCAGGCGCGCGCCGCCCGCCGCCGCCCTGCAGTGGTAGCATTGTAGTGTTGGTGTGCGGCACTGACCTTACACACGACGCAGCGGTACAGCTGCTTGGCGTGGTTGTGCATGTGGCGCGTGAGCGAGTGCGCGTGCGAGAACCGCTTGCCGCACTGCGCGCACGCGTGCGGCAGGCGCGCGCCGCCCGCCGCCGCCCTGCAGTGGTAGCATTGTAGTGTTGGTGTGCGGCACTGACCTTACACACGACGCAGCGGTACAGCTGCTTGGCGTGGTTGTGCATGTGGCGCGTGAGCGAGTGCGCGTGCGAGAACCGCTTGCCGCACTGCGCGCACGCGTGCGGCAGGCGCGCGCCGCCCGCCGCCGCCCTGCAGTGGTAGCATTGTAGTGTTGGTGTGCGGCACTGACCTTACACACGACGCAGCGGTACAGCTGCTTGGCGTGGTTGTGCATGTGGCGCGTGAGCGAGTGCGCGTGCGAGAACCGCTTGCCGCACTGCGCGCACGCGTGCGGCAGGCGCGCGCCGCCCGCCGCCGCCCTGCAGTGGTAGCATTGTAGTGTTGGTGTGCGGCACTGACCTTACACACGACGCAGCGGTACAGCTGCTTGGCGTGGTTGTGCATGTGGCGCGTGAGCGAGTGCGCGTGCGAGAACCGCTTGCCGCACTGCGCGCACGCGTGCGGCAGGCGCGCGCCGCCCGCCGCCGCCCTGCAGTGGTAGCATTGTAGTGTTGGTGTGCGGCACTGACCTTACACACGACGCAGCGGTACAGCTGCTTGGCGTGGTTGTGCATGTGGCGCGTGAGCGAGTGCGCGTGCGAGAACCGCTTGCCGCACTGCGCGCACGCGTGCGGCAGGCGCGCGCCGCCCGCCGCCGCCCTGCAGTGGTAGCATTGTAGTGTTGGTGTGCGGCACTGACCTTACACACGACGCAGCGGTACAGCTGCTTGGCGTGGTTGTGCATGTGGCGCGTGAGCGAGTGCGCGTGCGAGAACCGCTTGCCGCACTGCGCGCACGCGTGCGGCAGGCGCGCGCCGCCCGCCGCCGCCCTGCAGTGGTAGCATTGTAGTGTTGGTGTGCGGCACTGACCTTACACACGACGCAGCGGTACAGCTGCTTGGCGTGGTTGTGCATGTGGCGCGTGAGCGAGTGCGCGTGCGAGAACCGCTTGCCGCACTGCGCGCACGCGTGCGGCAGGCGCGCGCCGCCCGCCGCCGCCCTGCAGTGGTAGCATTGTAGTGTTGGTGTGCGGCACTGACCTTACACACGACGCAGCGGTACAGCTGCTTGGCGTGGTTGTGCATGTGGCGCGTGAGCGAGTGCGCGTGCGAGAACCGCTTGCCGCACTGCGCGCACGCGTGCGGCAGGCGCGCGCCGCCCGCCGCCGCCCTGCAGTGGTAGCATTGTAGTGTTGGTGTGCGGCACTGACCTTACACACGACGCAGCGGTACAGCTGCTTGGCGTGGTTGTGCATGTGGCGCGTGAGCGAGTGCGCGTGCGAGAACCGCTTGCCGCACTGCGCGCACGCGTGCGGCAGGCGCGCGCCGCCCGCCGCCGCCCTGCAGTGGTAGCATTGTAGTGTTGGTGTGCGGCACTGACCTTACACACGACGCAGCGGTACAGCTGCTTGGCGTGGTTGTGCATGTGGCGCGTGAGCGAGTGCGCGTGCGAGAACCGCTTGCCGCACTGCGCGCACGCGTGCGGCAGGCGCGCGCCGCCCGCCGCCGCCCTGCAGTGGTAGCATTGTAGTGTTGGTGTGCGGCACTGACCTTACACACGACGCAGCGGTACAGCTGCTTGGCGTGGTTGTGCATGTGGCGCGTGAGCGAGTGCGCGTGCGAGAACCGCTTGCCGCACTGCGCGCACGCGTGCGGCAGGCGCGCGCCGCCCGCCGCCGCCCTGCAGTGGTAGCATTGTAGTGTTGGTGTGCGGCACTGACCTTACACACGACGCAGCGGTACAGCTGCTTGGCGTGGTTGTGCATGTGGCGCGTGAGCGAGTGCGCGTGCGAGAACCGCTTGCCGCACTGCGCGCACGCGTGCGGCAGGCGCGCGCCGCCCGCCGCCGCCGCGCCGTGCGCGCACGCCGCGTGGCGCCGCAGCTGCTCGTAGCGCGGGAACGTCAGGCCGCACGTGGGGCAGCGCCCTGGGGGGGGGGACAAGTTAATCCCATACATTTCGGCCCGAATTTTGAGCCTTGCGCCTCACTAAATGTTTATCGCATTATACGACGACCTTGTGAATTTAAAACGCGGCCAAAAATGTATGAAATTATAATGCAATAAAAAAAATATGAATTTAAAACAAACTAATAGAAGAAGGGAAGTTAACTATATTATTACCAGCTCGTTCGTCCGCAGTGTGTGTACGATCATGCGCAGCTAACTCTGCATCATCTTCAAAGCACTTCCGGCAGACTTCACATCGAACTGTCATGGCGCCGCGGTGTGCTTCCGCTCTGTGAATAACCAAGTCAAATACCTTTGAAAAACTACGCCAAATTATAGATTTTTGATTATACTACAGAACATACCATGCAGATGGGAACGGATCGTTACCAAATATGGCATATCGCGAAAAAAAAATATCATTAACTACTAAATAATATCTACGACAATATTCATACGCTCGTAAATCTGAATAAATAATCTTCCAAAACATTATATATAATCTAAAAATAAACCATAATACGTTAGCATATTGAGAAGACCTTGGTCTTCTGAGTAGACCACATTTCAAGTCATACAAAAACACTTATAAGTCCATATTAACACCAACCCAACTAAAACTAACGTCCACCGACCAAGAAGACCACGGTCTTCTACTACATAAGACCTTGGTCTACTCAATAGTTTATTACAATTCATACTAACTTGTGTTCCCATAGTTTCTCGCGTCTGTTGAATGTTTCACTGCAACAGTCACACTCGTATCTGTCGGAAGAACGCGCGCGCGACCGCGAGTTCCCGCCGCCGCGGTTCTGATGGACGCGACGATGGATTCTGTGGGAGAAGAGAGAGATGGTTTATGGTGTGGTAAGTTCTAAGTAATGAAGTCATAATAAGGCATCCTTTTTATATGAGTTTCTAACTTGAAACTCATATAATTTACTTCAGGGCTTTACCTCCTTTTAAACTAAGCCCATTTCAGATACGGGCACCTTCTTTACCGCATTATATTTTACATTCCCTATTATAAGTTGCCATCTCAACACTTAAAATGTTGACATTGTTTCAGCATTGTATACAGAACAGAATACTCGATACGTCATCATAATCCCACTGCTCAGACACAGGCCTCCTCTCGGTGAGAGGGAGTGGGCCATAATCCACCACGCCTGTCTTCAAATTTTTGGTTCTATGACGTGCCGGTTTCCTCACGATGTTTTCCTTCACCGTTTTAAGAGCAGTGTAAAATTTCTACATTTATCTCTTTTATTTATATGTTGACATAATAAAGAGTACAATGACCACTGTCTTTTTCATTTACTGGAAAGACCACCATCTACTAATGAAAAGACTACCGTCTACTCCGTTTACTAAATAAGTCTACTTCTGAAAAGACGATGGTCTACTACTAGAAATACCACCATATATCATGTATTGTGTACATCTTTTGTTGGACATCTTATATGAATAAGGTATTAATGCTCACTTTAGTGTCACTCTCGTAGAATACCACTTGGAACAGATATGACATTGGAAGCTCTTATCAGCGGACTCATTCTCCGACTCGCTGATTTCATCGTGCGAGGCCGGAGCTGCCGGATCCGCGGCCCGTTCCGGATCCGAGTCGGATCCGCTGTCGGAAGCCGGCCCGCTGTACGACCAAGCGCCGAACGACCTGTGGACGTGACGACGATCAGTTTTGACGGGGTTAGGACGTGGGTTTATGTGCTGTCTGAGTTATTACAATATAGAAGATAACGGATGTACAAAAGAATCATCACCAAGTCTATGTATTCTGTATATCTATAAATCAAATCAAATAATTTATTTTACAGATCATAAAATCCAATTTGTTAGTAATTACATACCTACACATCTTAAACACTAGTGTTAGTACATACATTTGGCAAATTTTTGGTAATAATTACTAATAATGTCAAAATCATTAATAATAATAATGTCAAAATAACTAATAATAATGTCAAAATCATTAATAATAATAATGTCAAAATAACTAATAATAATGTCAAAATAATTAACAATAATGTCAAAATAATTAATTTTAAAAAATTACAAAATAACCATTAATAATTTCAAAATCGTGAATCATAAATAATAATAAATCATCATTTATTTCAAATTCCTCATTATGATTAGATCCATATTTTTTTAGTACAACTGCAAGCTTACAAACTAGTGTTAGTAATAATACAATCAATAGTCAAATATGCAATAGGCACACGAAACAAAATTATTTCAAAGGACGATTTGAAGGCAATACTTAATAAAAGTAACATTGAGAAAAAATTGTTGCTAAGATACGACTATTATTTTTGCTGTGAAAAACTGTTGTGTGTGTGTGAAAGGTCACTTTTCGCGTCTGTCAGTGTGAGCGCTTAGTTCTAAACTACACAATGGCTTTTAACAATAACATTTATAATAAATGCGTTATCTTAAAAATAATATGAGTTTCATGATCTTTCTCTTGCCTAAGTCCTAAATTGAGAAAAATATTTCTAACTTTGTTACTTGGGCATCTCTCCCGTTTTAAACGGGTGAGACGACATTCTCCTTCGCAAAGTCAGCGGAGTTTCGCTAGGTAATTTAATTTGGCCTTATATTATTATAAAAGTTAACTCATGATATTGACGTAACTAGGCTAAAACGTATTCAGTATAAGTTAGTAGTTAAGGCACTGACAAGAGGCAAATGATAAACGCTTGTCTTAAACAAAAAAAATGCCAAATCTATATAGTTTGTGGTAGCGGAAAAAATATAATATATTATTCTGGAACATATTTCTCAGAACTTGGTTCACCAAAACACGTTTAGAAAAAAAAAATCTCGAGATAAATTAACGGTAAAAGAGAAAACCCTTTACTTTGAGTTTCAATCCAAAATATCTGTATTAAATATCAACGTACGGTTGGTATTTAATTAATAACAAGCACGTCTTATTTGTATGCAGAGCTTGGTTGATTTTGTTTTCGATTACTCAACTCATTTTTGAGTAAATAGATAAAAATTTTCATATTTTGCAACAAATTACAAGCGTTGTGTCATCGCGCTTCTCTTTCTTGTGTATGCAGTCTGACAGTGACGGCGCTTTAGTTGTTGTCAGCGTCTTAAGCAATAATAATAATATGTTAAAAACAAATTGTATTTGTACGTATAACGGGTGGATTTTTGAGACGGGGCAGTAAGGGTAGGTACCTTAATCTTTGTAGCTACAGGAAAATGGTCTTAGGAGACTGTCCTGAGACATATTGATCTGCATTCACAGATTTAAACAAAAATGTATAGTCACCAAGAAAAGGGACAGTTTTCACAAAAACTTTTTTTGATGCCAATCGATCCTGTTTCTTATAAGGATAAAAAAAACTTGGACCGACTGAGATTTGAGTAGGTACTAGAAAAGTCAGAAATCGCAAAAAAACTTTTCCCATACATTTCGTTGGAAATGAGACTCCAAACTACTTTTCTACGATGCATAGACTGGCCGAAAATATAACTTGTTTGTAGACACCTTGGGTTGACCTGTTAAGTCTACAAAATGTTTAATAAATAAATTATGTTGTACCAAGACCAAGGCTTAGTTTCAAGGCCGTTGGTTTCAGTTCACATTCATGGATCTTTGACAGTCGTTACGATTCGTCAGAATCCCGAAAGTCTGACAACCAGTCTTAGCAAGAGGTATCGTATGTTACCCAGTAACTGGGTTATGGAGGCCAGATAGGCAGTCGAGTCGACCCATGTATCATACTGGCAGCTGCATCCGGTTAGACTGGAAGCTGACCCCTGATGGTATTATGTCAGTAAGATCCTCACCTATCATCCTCATTGGTCGTATGATTGACCACCGGTGCTGGGTCTTCAGTCTTGGGTTTCTCGTCGCCAGATTCTGACTCTGTGTCGGAACTGTCTGATGAACTTGAGGAGTCGGAGCTCGATGATGTACTGGATCCGGAGCTTGAACTGCCTGTAGGATTGATTGGGGGGTCAGTTGAGCGATCAATCGGGAAGTTTAGTTTATATGGATGGACTCATCTATCTATACAAATAAATAAAATTGAAGTCTTTTTGTAATGTCTAAATAACAGTTTTTTACTAAATGCATATGAAACTATATACAGTACTTTAAATAACAAAAAAAAATGTCTGTCTCTTTGTTCCGGGTAATCTTCGAAACGGCTGGAACAATTTTGACAGGACTTTCACTGGGAGGTAGCTGATGTTATAAGGAGTAACTTAGGCTTACTTTTATTTTAGACAATTCCACGCGGACGAAGCCGCGGGCAGCAGCTAGTGGTAAATAAAAGTTGCATAAAATTGTTGCAAATAATTTAAATTGTGTTGGAAACATGTTCCCCAAACAATAATTCATGCAATGCAACAAAAACAGCAACAATGTTGAGTAAATTTTATAGATTCGGTGCAGTAGTTACGTTTTTATACGAAGCTTTATTTTTGACCGACTTCAAAAAAGGAGGAGATTATAATTATTTTCGTCTGTGTATTTTTTTATGTGTTCATCGATATTTTCGTCAATTGTGGACTGATTTTGAAAATTATTCTTTATTTGGTAGACGAAGCGTGCGCGGTGGTCCCGTATAAATTTTATTAACTTTGCTTGGGTAGTTTTTTTGTTGGCTTCTATAATACGTATTTAACCCACATTGTGTATCTTGATGATGTTATAAACTTCCTGTTACTGTTTACATAGCAAGTAGTGGTATACGAATTGGTGTAGGGTACCATAAGTAAACAGTGAAAAAAAAAAATCTTTTTTACAAAAAAAAAAAAAGCCAGACTTCCAAAAATCTCACTAAAGTGAAAAATAACTTTAATTCCGGAAGACGGGGACAAAAAACTAAAATACACATCCAGAGACACCGACTTCCGAAATTAAAGATATTTTTCACTTTCTAGTTTTTTTGGAAGTCGTTTTTTTATGTTTCTATCAAAGTGTGACGAAGATAGCAAGTGCAATACAAGGTAGCAATCCTTCCCCCCTCCTTCCTCCTGATCCTTCTCCTGTTCCTAATAATCTCTTAGTAGAGTTTCTAACAGCAAGCTGACATTTTTCATTTGTGCAAAATGTTGTTCGAGTAGAATAGAACAGCATACCTACTCAGATATAAATGTAGAAATTTATTATTAATAATATTATTTTTATTTTAGTTTTTTTTTTTTTATACTTAGAAAGAAAATAAATGTAGATTGGTCTATGGTCGCTATTGCCACCTTATACTGCACCAACTAAAGTCGAATTCAAATGAACTTACTGCTACGCGTGTTTCGGGCTCCGGATGTGCTTTGAGAGGGGACCGCTTGTCGCTCTGTTAATAAGAGCAATGCATTGTGAACATAGAACATACATACATATTTTACCACAAGCACATCAAAAGGAAAACATTGGGGGAAAACCGGCATGTCCTAGAACTAAAAATTCGAAGACATGTGACATCCACCACCCCGCACTGGGCCCGCGTGGTGGATTACGGCCCACTCCCTCTCACCGAGAGGCCTGTATCCCAGCAGTGGGAACATTATAGGCTGATTATGTGAAGCACATCAAAACAACTTAAAAAACCTAAATTAAAACAAAAAAAATAATTCATTATTAATGAATTTAAATTATTTAAATATTATTTTTTATTCATAATCTTAGGCTATGGTCTCCTATAGACGTCGTCGGCCGCTTACAGCGTCACGATGCTTACTATATAAATGTACTGACGTCGTCTCTTCTACACGTCAACGTCGTCTTGACGTCGTACGACGTTGACGTCTCTAGTTATTTCAAACCATTGAAATTAAATTAAATTAATTTTATTTCTGTAAGCAGGTCTGTACAAACACTAGACGTCAATCATATTTTAAAAAACTAGATGAGGTCGGCGTTTCTTATCTGACTACTCTGAGAAGAAAGGCCGAAACAAACTCAAAGGTCAGTCTCTTTTAAAGTCCAGACATAATCTTGGTCAGATCATGTGAATACCATGTAGATTGGTGTGTGAAATGGTCTTTTGAGAAAAGAACCACACAGATTGAGTGGACCTGTACAGTCAGTGAACGCATTTGTCAGTAATCGTGCAGCTCAACTCAGAACTTAAGAAGCTCAATGCAGCGTCAGGTCTTGTCAAGTGTCACTACAAAATGGCGAGTCGAAAGATGTCGTCGTCCACTGCGGACGTATTGACCGCTGACGCTGTGCGTTGCGTTCAGACGTCGCGCGTCGATCGGAACGTTGCCGCTGAAGTCAGACGTCGCGTAAAGCATAGAATAGGAGACCAAAGCCTTAGGCAAGTGAAATTTCATATTTTCAAGATGCTTTTATTATTATAATTTTAAATGAGCTCACATCTAAAAATAAGATAGTTTTTTTTTTTTAAAAGATCTTGAATTATCCTAATCAGACGTAAATGCCAAATTACATGAAGCCGTATGACGTTCCTTATATGGGGACCTCCTTTAATTATTATCTTTATTTATTTTTTATTATTTGTTGTTATAGCGGCAGTAGAAATACACAATCTGTGACAATTTCAACTGTCGACCTATTACGGTTCATGAGATACAACCCTGCTGACAGATAGACGGACGGACAGACAGCGAATAGGGTTCCGTTTAGCACCCTTCTGATACGGAACCCTAAAAAGAGCTAAAATAAACTTAAATGATACATTCATGTCAACTGCTGTGATTACACAGCCAATCAAATCGCTTGAAAGTCTGTAAGTTTACAATTAATTGTTAGCCCTTCAGTAATTCGTTGTTAAAAATTGGTTGTTAGAAATTAAAAATTGGTTGTTAAAAATTAAAAATCGCCGTGCAAAATAAATTTTTATCTTTTACGAAGAAAAGAAAAAGATAAAAGAAACCATTGCTCACCAGATCCAGAACTACTGCTGTCGGAGTCAGAATTGGAACTATCTTCCAATTTTTCCACCCTCGTCTCCATTTCTTTAACCGAAGCACATCCTGTAACAACATAATAAGGTCCAGTTGAAAACCAGCGTCAGGCACTAGTTGTCTGGCATTTTTTGCTGAACTGGGCCTTTTTGGCGCAGCCGTGAGGCACACTTTCCTGCTAATTTCTTAGATCGCACTTTACACTTTTTACTTGTTTAATATTGATTTTGTTTATCTGGTGTATATTATATTGAGTGCTTTTAGTCTTTGCTAAATAAATGTATTTACTTTCTTCCATCATAATAAAAAAAAAAAATAAAAAAAAAAATCAACACTTGCTTGTAAAGTCTGGCAACGTATTTAGGTTCATAACAGCTTATAATCAATCTTGTTTTTTACTTTATATATTACCACACTAGTGTTTTTTACTTTATTTTTTTTTCAAATGTCTAAAGACAATGAATATTTTTGTGAATAAATAAACAATTTTAGGTTACATATCGTCAATTCCTACGTATAGTCCCCAAATTACATATGCCAAATTTTACAGGAGATCACTTTAAAGTTTTACACACGTGTATACCATCAACTAATTGTAAACTCATGGAATTTGGTATTAAGATATGATATATTTTATAAAAATAACAAGATAGGTCATAAGTCATGTTTAGTGTATTATTCGTCACTTACATATTTATACATGGGAAACATAGTGACGTAAAATTCAATATGTACCACATAAGCTATTTCCAATAGGGATTGCGAATAGCTTAAGGCCGTCTTGTAGTGCGGTGTGTAGCCGGCTGTAACTGGCCGGCCGTTGCGAGCTCTTGAACTGCTAGATTTTGTGTATATTTGCTCCATAGAAAAAAATAGTAAGGAAATTATAAAATGTGTTCTCACCAAGTACTAAAAAACAACAAGGCCTATCTTTTGGTATAACTTTTACATGGTTTAACGAAGTAAACCTCTTCAAGGTTTTAAATAGCGATTTAGTGTCATCTTTGTGATTTTTTTTTTATCGAGCCAATTAATTTAATTCATGTTTCTATCTTCACACAGTGCTTGATAATATGTTCAATTTTCTTAAAATATTTTCTTTTTGGGCAAAATTTATATTTTGCTAGATTTACAGAGGTTTAAAAAAGTTAAAAAGTACTGCAACCTCGCCTTAAGTAGTACCTATTGACTTTTAAGGCGCTGACAAGAGGCAAATGATAAAAGTAGGCTTGTCTTATATAAAAAAACCCCAAATCTATATAGTTTGTGGTAGCGGAAAAAATATATGTTATTCTTGAACATATTTTCTCAGAATTTGGTTTGTAGCAAAACATATTTAGAAAAAAAATCTCGATATAAATTAACGGTAAACTAACCCTTAGCTTTGAGTTTTAATCCAAAATATCTGTATTAAATACTAACGTAGGTACCGTTGGTATTTAAATAATAACAAGAACGTCTTATTTGTATGCAGAACTTGGTTGTTTTTAGGGTTCCGTACCCAAAGGGTAAAACGGGAACCCTATTACTGAGGCTCCGCCGTCTGTCTGTCTGTCTGTCCGTCTGTCACCAGGCTGTATCTCATGAACCGTGATAGTTAGACTGTTGAAATTTTCACAGATGATGTATTTCTGTTGCCGCTATAACAACAAATACTAAAAAACAGAATAAAATAAATATTTAAGAGGGCTCCCATACAACAAACGTGATTTTTTTGCTCGTTTTTGCTCGATATTGATAACGGCAACAGGTAGACGCTTGAAATATTCACAGAACATTTCGTTATATATTCACTTTAAAAATAAATAATTAAATTAAAATAAAACAAATATTTAAGGGGGGCTCCCATACAACTAACGTGATTTTTTTGCCATTTTTATAGATAATGGTACGGAACTCTTCGTGCGCGAGTCCGACTCGCACTTGGCCGGTTTTTTATTTTCGATTACTTAACTCGTTTTTAAGTAAATAGATAAATGCTTCATATTTTGCAATAAATTAAAAGCGCTGTGTTATCGCGGTTCTCTTTCTTTTGTATGCAGTCTGACAGAGACCGCGGTTTACCTGTTATTGCCATTTATGAAATTGTACGTGGGTATGAGGTATAAAAAATGTTGTAAACATGGGTCTAGAAATGTCAATTTTACATTATGCGGTTGCACGTAACGATATTTTGGGGATTTTTTCTTCGAAGCATATATTTTTTACGTATAATATTGACATTCACGCGAAAAAACATTACAATGGCCGTCAGTCAGGCTGGCGCGAACGCAGTAGGCCTGGAAATGACAGTTGCGCGGGAGGCCCGCGGAAATACGATTGATTTACATTCAAAATCAAACCCAAAATCAAAATATTTTATTTCACATCAACTTACATAGGCACTTATGAAACGTCTGAAGCTAGGTGCACGGTTCCAATTGGTCGTTTTCTATGGAGAAGAGCCGGCAAGAAACTCTACGGTTACTCTTTTAAAAATAATGGGCTTATACAATGTTTTCCAAGTTTTCAAAATCTGTGAACGCAGATCAAAATTTCTCAAAAAGATAAGGACAGTCTCTTAAGACCGTTTTCCTGTAGCTACAACGGATAAGGTAGCTGCCCTTACTGCCCCATCTCAAAAATCCACCCTGTATATTTTTCACTACATATTAATCTTAATTTGCGTATTCAAAGCATTTTTTGTGTTTATTACACTGGCTGTTTAGCGGTTTTGCCAGTGCCTTTATTTACACTCGCATGGCTAGCGCGGCGTGCGGAAGAACACCAGCGCGCCATTTTCCATAAAAGTTAATAGAAATAATAATATAATAATAAATCTTTATTTCTCCAAAAAATTTTAACATTAGATCTAAAAATATGGTTTAACCTAGTGTTCCAGAGTGAAAAACCCTGACTTCTAAACTAGGTTTATGTACCTGTATCTTAGAACCCAGTGTCCCTTCAAAGTGATGAGCATATAGAAAATAGGACACACATTATATACAAAAATCCATTAGGGCAGATTAAAGAGAAACAAAAGAAAATGTAAAAAAAAAACAAAAAGAAAAAACATAATACATTAATGAAAGTGTGTGTCTGGAGTTATGTGTGTGTGCGTGTTTGAGGGTGTGTGTATGTTTGTGAAAGTGTGTGTGTGACTATAATAATACAAGACTGTTTTTTTCCTCGCAAGTCTGTTGAAAAACGGCGTATGAAACACGTGCATTAATCATTACACACTAGTATCGTAATGTACTATTGCGATACACGGTGTTGTGACATCGACGCACAAACTGTCAAAATTCGGCACATGATTCTAGACTATGTTTTATTTTTCCATACAGACTTATGTATGGAAACATATCTGGCGAAATGTTGGTGTACTACAGGTACACCTCTGCCCAACCCTTCTGGGAAACAAGACGTTATGTTAAATATTTATGGTTCATATTTTAAAAATACGTTTACTTTTCAATCGAACTTGTAAATTATATTGCAAACGATAAAACACTTTATGTTCGAGTGTTAAGGTTTACAATCAAGTTATATGCAATCGTGGCCACTTCACCGATGTGTTTTGTTCCTCATCCTTTATCTAGTGCTATTATTGATGGAAGGATTTCAAGATCAAAATATGACAGCAATGTTTAACGTGCGATAAGGAACTTCGTTCATACAAAAATACAATACCTACACGGTCAAAATGTATGGAATAGGTAATTATTGATGACTAAACTCTTTCCTCTCGCTGTCTGTGGGACACATTTCGTGAAAAGGGACGGAAGTGTGTAACAGGAAGTGACAGCTTGAGCATGGAATAATTAAGTACTTTTTAATAGCATGGAATTTGTGTACTCATGGAATTAGTAAGAATTATTAATACATTGTAAGTAGAGGTCATTTCTGTCGCTGTTCAGTTGCTTGTTACAATGTCAAATTATTTATTTCAAATAGGTACCTAAAAGGCACGTTTGAACGTAAAAATTTACAAAAAAATAGAATTGATTCTAGTCGCCTCTTCCAAAATGTAGTTTCGTATGGAGAAGAATGGGCAAGAAACTCCACCGTTACTCTTTTAAAATGTTTTACAATATTTTGTATAGGCACATTAATTATATAAATTATATTACCAAGGTCAGGTGTCAGATGTTTATTATGCGACTACTAAACGATTTTATTTCTGTAAATAGATTTGTACAAACACTTTTAAACATCAATGAATACTGTAAGACTCGCTCGTTTTTATGGTTCCGTACCCAAAGGGTAAAACGGGAACCCTATTACTAAGTCTCCGCCGCGCGCCGTATGTCTGTCTGTCTGTCTGTCCGTCTGTCACCAGGCTGTATCTCATGAACCGTGATAGTTAGACAGTTGAAATTTTCACAAATGATGTACTTATTTCTGTTGCGGCTATAACAACAAATACTAAAAAACAGAATAAAATAAATATTTAAGGGGGCTCCCATACAACTAACGTGATATTTTTTTGGCGTTTTTATAGATAATGGTATAGAACCCATCGTGCGCGATTCCGACTCGCACTTGGCCGATTTTTTTTTTAATAACCTACGAATACCGTCAATGCTAGTGGGTTTAGAATCATGTAGTTACTGAACTCATGGTAACAGTTTGCGCGTCGATTGGACACCCTGGTTTTTTTTTATAACATCTCCATATTTGTGAGGTAAAAAATTACTCAAAATACTGTAATTTTAAGTTTTAATCCCCGCGAAAGCGACCAACCTTACTGCTACCTTAAATCTTTGTACCACGCACATTTCGTGCTCACACGCATGAAGGAGATTGTCGGGATGGAGGGATGAATTTATATGGGAGGCCGTCACCTCCTTCTGCGAAGCAGTAATGCTCGCGAAGGAGGAGGCGGAGCGCGTGAGGGAGAGGCAGGGTTCGCGACCTCACGCCCCTAGTCGCTGCAGGAGACGCCCTGGGCGTCGGGAGTCACAAGCCGATTTCCGGCCACCGTAGGCGCGTGCCTGCGGACGGTGAGTGATGGGTAGCTCGCCGTTCGATAAGGACCAGGCCCGGGTCGACGGTGCGTTGTGTTCCACGCGCGCCTCAAAGATATGTCAGCACCAACTGACGGGGTCCGTTACGTTACGGCCAATGCCTGCCAGGGTTGCGAGTTTGTCCGAAAGGGATATCGTGGCCCTGGCACACAGGCAACGGAGAGAACACGGGTGGCTTTTAGTCAGTAAAAGCCCCCCGCGCCCGCTTCCAGCTTCCCGCTTCGCCCAGAGCTGGAGAAGTTATTTGATAATTTCCCACCCAAAACCCAGGATCGTTCTCACGTTTGACAAGTTGTGGCTTGCACGGTGACGTCATCAAAATGAACCGACTCGTACCAAAAGTTGAGAGGGAATCGACTTTTTGTAGTTCAATAAAAGTTAATCAACTTTTATTGAAAACATGTTCTGTTCATTAAGCGATTGTCATTCAATTCGTGAACCGATTTAAGTTGATCAACTAAAATCCCCTCGTGAGAACCCCGCTTTACTGAAACCGACTTTCCGTCTCAAAGATCAATTTACTGAACTAAATATCATACAAATCATACATGGGTATTTTAAATTGGCTAGCTTAACTCCGTAAACGCGATGACATCGATATAATATTAACATCCACCAGCGCTGGAGATCTGCCTCGCATAGGGTCGCAGCATTATGCTGAGCGATGGCCGTTTTGCGTGGATGTGACGCATATTTCCCCCAAATTATTTTTTGTATTTATGTTCTTTCTGTGTGTTTAACACAAACAAAAATATTTTCTTTCTTTTCTTTATAACATGATAAAAGAAAAAATAATTGATTTGATGATTTTTTGGATGTCATTAGCCGCAGTTAGTGTAGTCACTTGAAATACCTATCAGTTTAAAAACCGGCCACCGGCCAAGTGCGTGTCGGATCACGCACAATGAAGGGTTCCGTAGTTGGGATAAATCTATCCAAAAAACAAACTTAACTTTGTGGTTGAAAAACATGTTCTTCCATACATGCACGTCACGTCATACGTCACGGTCAATTCTCTAACTGAGATCGCCAACCCGCCTGCCAAGCGTGGCGATTATGCCCCCCCCCCTTTGGGGGAGGCCTATGTCCAGCAGTAGACGTCTTTTGGCTGAAATAATGATGATGATTATTCTTATCTAGGTGCTGACCTTCAGAACTCCTGACAGACAGGACCTCGTCATCGTCACCTCTTCGCTGAGAGTCGTGCGGCTTCTTAAAGTTGGCGGCCAGCAAGTGAGTGTCGTAAAGATCGTCCTAGAGAGAAATATTATTATTGAAACTCAGTTTACTATTGGCTTAAAAGTTAGTACGAGGCGCTGCCAACTTTGTGAAAATAGGAGCGAGAGCGATCAATGGCTGGCGCGTTCCATTGACAGAGGTGGGTTGGTATGTCATTGCCTTTCAAAAAAAATGTGGGGGATGCGCTAAGGTAGCCCGCGAAATTCAAATTTTCTTACGTTTTAGCAATTTGCAGGTCAGTGTCAGGTTGTATCTTGATCAAAATATGATTCGCGGCTATAACAGATATGTATTTACAGAATTAGAATCATTACTACATCTCTCAAATGAATTGTTCCATTGAATTAATTTTTCATGAAATCCTGACATTGGGAAACAAATCTAACCTAGAGAGATATATTCATTTATACTCCATAGGTTAAGATAGTTAAATAAAGATAAAACAAATCATAAAAAGGGTTTTTATAGATGACACTTTCTTGTTTAAAAATACGTTCTAACTTATAATCATTTTTTTTATTTATTACGATAGTTTCCTCTTCTATTACTGTATGTTAAACTTTATCATTTATTATTAAACTACTCTTCGTAGATGTAATTGCTTGAGCACAATTATTTAGTTAGATTTATATATTACTGTATTATTTTGTAATCTGTCTATTGTAAAGAGCCCAAAACGACATGTTCTCTAAACGTCAACGAAATAAAACGCTGCTAAATTGAAGAGTACAACTGTGACGTAGCATGCCAACTGTAGTGCCAGGTATTACGTTTAGTCGGTTACTTGACAGCACTCTCGTCACGTGGGTTTTTTTGTTTACCTTTATTTAACTACCTAAACCAACGGAATATAGATACAACCTGACACTGACCTGTAAATTGAAAAAAACCTAAGAAAATTTGATTTTGTCGGGCTACAGCACTCCGGCCGATGAGAGAATTCATTCCATATCTGTCAGCTGAGTACAGAAGAAAACGTGTTTTACAAATTGAAACCTTATTAGTTCCTAATTGTGTCCAATTGACAGGTGTTAGGAACGCATTCTCTCAGCGGCCGAAATATAATACCAAACTTTACTAACCTTATCAATATTGGCGTATTTCTCATGAATATGTCTCAAAGCTCGCAGATTCTCGTCCAAACTCAGCGAGTCCGATGCTTGACTCGGTGATCCTAGAATAAACATAATTAATTTTTATTTTGTACAGGCGGGGAATGGCATTTTAAGGGTTCCGTAGTCAACAAGGAGCCCTTATAGTTTCGCCATGTCCGTCTGTCTGTCTGTCCCCAGCTAAGCTCAGAGACTCTTAGTACTAGAAAGCTGTAATTTGGCATGGGTATATGCTAATCACGCCGACAAAGTGGTAATATTAAATCTTGTAAAAAAAAATATGTAAACTTTTTTTTTTTCTCGTCTGTCCCTTGGTGTGGGGTATCGTTAGATAGGCCGTTCAAAAATATTGCGGGTCTGTGAAACCCATTTTTCGTTCAGGGATCCATTTCCGGTTGCGTTTGTTTGTAGCTTTAAAGTTGTATTTTTTGTTAGAATCAAGTGTCCCCTCCTGCCAGCTAAATGGTTGTTTTTGGATACGTGTAAGTAGGCTTTACAAGTTCGACTTACTAGTCGACTATTGTCGACCAACTTACATTGCAGTTGGAGAATTGACCATGACGTATATCGATGTATGGTAGAACAGACAAAACAAGACAAAATCAAACTGGTTGCTATTTTTATGGTAAAATCTGTTATTTTTATGATATTGATTTTACATTCTGTGATAACATATACTTACTCACTGACTTATTATTATTTTAGAAAAACATACTTTTACGATATTTGTAAATATGTGAGCACCATGTATCTATCTAATAATTAAGTTATTTTTCATTGCTTAGTTTTTAATTCGTTTTACCTATTATGGTATAGTAATTTTATTCTAGGTGCATCGTCTTCACATATAATCATATAGATAATTAATGTACTCAAAGAAAATATTGTAAAACATTTTTAAAAGAGTACCGGTGGAGTTTCTTGCCCATGCGGGCCCAGGCCCATGCCCTTTTGGAAGAGGCAACTAGAATCAATTCTATTTTTTTGTAAATTTTGACGTTCAAAAGTGCCTCTTATGTGCCTATTTGAAATAAATGGTTTGACTTTGATTTTGACTTTGAACATGTTTTTCAACTACAATATTAAGTTTGTTTTGGGATCAATTCATCCCAACTACGGAACCCTCCATTGTGCGTGGTCTGACAAGCTCTTGGCCGGTTTTTTACATATTGGATCAGTTTCGTATAACTTTTATTGATGCGTTTTTGTTTATACACTTGTGGCATTTTTTGTTTCAACTATTTTGGATAGGTATTACATTTTTGTGTGGAACAGCAGTTTTTTTTTGCGATAGTTATTTGTTGTTCCGGTAGACAATTTACCGGTATGAATGAATTCATGAAATGCACCGACCCCAGCGAGTTTAAGCCAAACTCGAGAGAAAAATATTATTTTATCTTTGATATTTCTCAGGACCTTTGAAAGGCGTACGAGGGGCCGAAGAAAACTCGCAGAGGCCCATTAGACGTTATTATTATTATTTGTTGTGAATGTATGACTCACCCAGATCCGGTTCATCATCGCTATCCAATGTGATCGGTTCAGAGTTCACTGGCATCAGGTTATTTCTAACGCGAATCTCTGGAAACGGTGACAGCAATATTAACATCTGAATAAAATTACACGATATGATATTTGATTACTATTAAAATGTACGGTCAACCGCATGTCGGTAGTGCGGCTATTAAAATATAATATTAGAAAAAAATTCGTGGGCATCCAAGCAAAAAAGGTCCAGTTCTCGGCATTTAGTTTCCAAGATAGACGCAGTTTTGTAAAATTGGGTCAAAAAATTGGAGTTCGCGATTTTAATTGATTATTAATTCTCAATTATCTACAAGTTCATATAGTTTTTTCTCAAATCAAGGTTTTTCAGAGTTTCAACTTCAACGGCCTTATTACTAAACAAAATTTATCTTTAGAGCCCGGTTTAAGCCATCGTGTCATTTTTAGGGCTCCGTACCCAAAGGGTAAAACGGGAACCCTATTACTAAGGCTCCGCCGTCTGTCTGTCTGTCTGTCCGTCTGTCACCAGGCTGTATCTCATGAACCGTGATAGTTAGACAGTAGAAATTTTCACAGATGATGTATTTCTGTTGCCGCTATAACAACAAATACAAAAAAAACAGAATAAAATAAATATTTAAGGGGGGCTCCCATACAACAAACGTGATTTTTTTGCCGTTTTTATAGATACTGGTACGGAACCCTTCGTGCGTGAGTCCGACTCGCACTTGGCCGGTTTTTTTATTTCAAACCTGATTCCGTCTGAGATAAAGTTCTTAATACAAAAACTGTTTTTAAACCCGAGTCTAAGTTGTCGACTTTGTATTAAGAACTTTATCTCAGACGAAATAAGGTTCGCAATTATAAAATGACACGATGTTTCAAACCTGAATCTAAAGATAAACCTTGTTTTGTAATAAGACCGTATAATTATGTATGGATAGCAGTGGTGGCCCAGTGGTAACGT
Source organism: Tiliacea citrago (assembly GCA_963921375.1). Classification (NCBI taxonomy): domain Eukaryota; kingdom Metazoa; phylum Arthropoda; class Insecta; order Lepidoptera; family Noctuidae; genus Tiliacea; species Tiliacea citrago. The sequence goes on along the minus strand of OY992808.1, from coordinate 13,329,929 downwards.
CCCCGACTTACGAGTTGTAGGTCGAACCCAGGCAGGCGCTTTACTTTGTGTAAATAATTTCATCACCACTGCTCTCAAAACGGTGAAGGAAAACACCGTGAGGAAACCGGCATGTCCTAGAACCGAAAATTCAAAGACATGTGACAATCTACCAACCCGCACTGGGTCGTCGAGGTAGATTTACAGCCCACTCCCTCTCGAAGAGAGGAGGCGTGTGGCTGATTATGTTATGTAATTATGTCTGATTAAAAAAAAATGTTCATGTAAAAACCACTCTCATAAAGATCGGAGAAGCTACACTCGAAGTTATGGACGAGTATGTTTACCTAGGACAAACTGTCCAGTTAGGTAGGTCCAACTTCGAGAAAGAGGTCAATCGTCGAATCCGACTCGGCTGGGCAGCGTTCGGGAAGCTACGTAATATCTTCTCGTCCCACATACCGCAGTGTCTCAAGACGAAAGTCTTTGACCAGTGCGTGTTGCCAGTTATCACCTATGGCACTGAAACGTGGTCGCTCACAATGGGCCTTCCCCAAGTCACCCAAAGGGCAATGGAGAGGGCTGGAGCTTGGAGTTTCCCTACGTGATCGAATCATCAGAAATGAAGAGATCCGCAGTCGAACAAAGGTAACCGACATAGCCCGAAGAATTGCCAAGCTTAAGTGGCAGTGGGAGGGCACATTGCTCGCAGAATTGATGGCCGGTCGGGCCGAAAGGTTCTGGAGTGGCGAACGCGTACCGAAAGACGTAGCGTTGGAAGGCCTCTTACAAATATGGCGAGGGGGGTGATGGCTGATCTTTGCGTTATGCTCGTGAACGGGTGCTGCTTGTGGTGACTGGTCGTCTTGCTGACCATGGTTTTGTTATTGTTATTAATGATTAACTGTTTTTTATTTTACTTCGATAGTGCTAGTTTATCATTTGTGACTTCGAGTTACAGCTATAGCTTTATGTAAGCGGGGACGCCCATTATGCCTGGCGGGTTTTATTTAGGTACGTTCTGTTTACGTTATTTCTGCTTGAGTATAGTTTTCGACGATTTTTATGTTTTTTTTGGTATAGTGGTGTATGCTAGCTAACATAAGGCAAATAATTTAATGTTTGCGTAATGCAAATTCTTTTACATTTTATTGTATAGATTCAAGTTTTATATCTGAACAGACAGCTGTGCTGCTGGGGAGTTTGTTGCGCCACTTCTTCTTCCCAGCTAAAAGCACTAGGAAGTGGTGAAGGGTGCGCGTTTTTGGGGGACTGTCTTATGTAATTTTTGACGTTCGAAAAGTGCTGATTCTCAGCCTAGTTTAAATAAATGACTTTTGATTTTACAAGGTGGACCGATGACCTTGTGAAGGTCGCAGGTATCCACTGGACGTGGGAAGCACAGAACCGGTCGAAGTGGCGGTGCTTGGGGGAGGCCTATGTCCAGCAGTGGACGTCTTTCGGCTGAAATTATGATGATGGTGAAAAAAAAATGTGTCGAGTTTTTTTTTTTTTTCAATCTTTATTATCAATTGTCTATTCTAGATACCGAATCCAGTCAACTCAATACCCCACTACTGGATCCTTTTTGCTTGGACATATAACCTAAATTAAAGTTTTACGAAACTTTACTAGTTGCTTTGCACATTTGTTATAGCCGTGAAGGATGTAACGTATGCACCTTATTGCGAAAGTAGAAAGTTAGTGTGGGTGTGTGTGTGTGCGGGTGAGGGTGTATGAGTGTGGGGGTGCGGGTGTATGGGTGTGGGGGGTGGGTGCATGTGTGTGGGGGGTTGTATGGGTGTGTGTGCGCGTGTGTATATTATGTGCTGACGCTACTTGTCTTCACGCGAAACTTAAACCCTAAATTCTAATTTTAAATTGCCTTTAAGATATTATTCATGTGACAATTGAGGATAATTTTATAAGTGGTGAGGTGAAAAGTTGAAACCTTCTCAATATACATGTATGTGTTACTAATTCCCTTTAGTGAGTGATTGCTTAAGAATTTAACTGAAACTGGGTTTGATTACAATTTCATCAGAACCTGTTGGAGCATTATTATATAAAAATAAATAAAAGGTAAACTCACTGGGTTGCTGTTGCTGCTTGTTGTTAGCTGCAAGTTGGTCCACCTTCCGCGGTCTACCTCGTTTGCCCTTCACGCGTTCCGTTGTAGGTGCCTATTGAAGAAAACATATTTTTAGTATCACTACATATTATTAAACAAAGTCCCCGCGCCGCTTCAGTCTGAACGCGATAAACTCAAAAACTACCGAACGGATTTTCATACGGTTTTCATAAATGGACGGATTCATGAAGAAGATTTAGGTGTATAATTCATTAAGGTTTTGTGTAAATTGGCTGAAATATGATGATGATTGTTGAAGATGGAAAGAAATCATATCGACCGGGAGCTTTCTGGCGTGCGCGTTTCGGTAGTAGATTTCCGTGGGATAATTTCCGACCTCCACGCGGATGAGGCCGAGGGAAAAAGCTGTAAGCGGTACCCTAAAACATGCGACTTAAAAATAAATAGCGCAATGTGAGTGTACTATACACCTCTGTCTTCCCCCTCATCAACATGACACCTGTACTCTGCAAATGTAATAATATAATATAATCTTTATTGGAACAAAAACAGATTTTACAAATTGATTGCGTACGTAAATAGCTACATTATTTACAAAACTGTGTCGCAACTATTAACGCCCACCTCCAAGAGGGAGACGACAGCGTTCCAGATTCCAGAGATAAAAATACAGTAGCGGTTAAAAAAGAACAATAACAATATTTAAAAAAAACTTTTTACAAAAAAATAAGAACCGACTACCAAAAATAACACTACAAAGAGAAAAATAACTTTTATTTCGGAAGTCGGTGTCTTTAGATCTGTATTTAAGTTTTTTGCCACCGACTTCCGAAATTAAAGTTATTTTTCACTTTGTAGTGTTATTTTTGGTAGTCGGTTCTTATTTTTTTTGTAAAAAGTTTTTTATTTTTCACTTTTTAGTGGGTCAGTTTTGAATTTGTCTAAGTTACAATAGCGTAATGTGAACTGCTCATCACCTTTTACAAAATATTGCTTTCCTGATGCTGGGACGTTGATGTCCCAGCATGACAGGACAGGACACAGGAGGTGTGACAGGATTTCACAAAAAGAATTTTCAGAATCGGTCCAGAATTAACGGCGTAATCGCGTAACAAACATACAAAAAAAAAAAAAAAAACATACCGCCGAATTGAGAACCTTCTCCTTTTTGGAAGTCGGTTAAAAATAATAAGTAAAAAAAAAATTAAATAGTAAATAATTAAAATTGGTAAGTGCTTAAAGTTGTGCATGTGGGATTGTTGTATTTGAGTGTACTGCGTGCCTGTGGGGTGTCAGTGTAGAGTGTGCTTGTGGAACCTCCCCACGAGCACACGCTACGTGTATTTGGTGTGCATGACTTCGGCAGAAAGATATTTAGGGTTCGGCTAAAATCTCCAATTCTTCGTATGTGAGAGCCATTGATCAATAATTCTTTTGCAATCCCGGAGTAAGATGTAAGTTTATACGCACAATATTGAGTGGTTTACCAAGTTATTTTAAGACCATAGACTTCTTATAGGTTTTCCTGTACTCTATAATTACAGACCTTATTTCAGTATTTTTTTTATTTTTTTTTATTATATTGTCTTTGGCCTCTGGCCCTGACATCAAGCAATGGACAAGATTGACAAAAAAAATTTTGTGTTTGTATACGAGGCTTTTGACTACTTTTTAGGTGTGTACTTTATTAATGTTATTTTGTTGTAATGCATTTTTGTCAAGTGCAGAATAAACATTTTTTTCTCTTTCTTTCTATTTTTTTTTCAAAATTTTGGGCTCGGCAGTTTCGGAAATAAGATAATAAGGGGGATTGGTCATTTTATTTAATTACTTCAAATCCTCATTATTTTAAAATCATAACAATATATTTGAAATCCACATAACAATTCCCTTCATTTGATAATATGTCACACGGTAATGATTGCAAAACTTTCATTTTTTATTTTCCCATTTATCCCCCAAAAGTGACCCACATATAATATTCAAAATTCATATATTTACGTTACAAGTCCGTGTTTGGATCACAGAAATTCATATGTGTACCAAATTTCAACTTAATCGGTCCAGTAGATTCGGAGCAAATCCGCTGTGACAGACCGACAGACAGACAGTCAGACGGACACACGAGTGATCCTATATGGGTTCCGTTTTTTCTCTTTCGAATTGTATTTTCTCACTTGAGTGAGGTTCCCAGTGAACGCAGCAGAATAATATCACTGCAGGACTTGCAGTGTTAATCATAGTGGGGTGTTTATCTGAAGAATATTACTCACAGCGTCTTTCTTAGCGCTCGGATTCCTCTTAGTATATTTTCTCTTGGTCCTCGGAGTTGTCTCCCCAGCAGATGATGAGGCAGCAGAATCTGTAATACAAGTTAGATAATGTCTAATTTGCGAAGGTAATACTGCCTAGGGCCTCTGACAGAGTAGAGAATAGTCTGGCAATTAGTTTTCATGCAAACTTCTGCCTTTAGTCCCAAGCCACATTCAAATTTACTTTGGCTATTTTCCGTCGCGTAACGCCCCAACATATAATTCGATACAAACATCGGAGATTGTACACATTCGGCCGAAAATGCGTTACTCATTATTAGTTATCAACATTACGCAACGAAAAATCTGCTACGTAATTGCCGGCAAATACGTTTCGGCCTTTGAAACGAGTGTCACCAGGCGTAAGTTGCTTTTTCGGTCCAAATATTTTGTAAAAAATCATTTTGAGTCGAAGGATGATTCTGCCTTTTGAGAATTTCTGAATGAAACTCAATATGAGCGGCGTAAATTACGCTAAGTTGAACTCTTTTGGTCACAGTCATACCTAAAAGCAAAGCAACACATGATTTGTCTAAATACGCTAAGATGAAAATGACATGCAACGTAAAAATATTACAAACTACCTGCTGCCCGCGGCTTTGCCAACGTGGCTTTTTCTAAAACAAGTAGCCTAGTTACTCCTTATAACATCAGCTATCTGCCAGTCAAAGTCCCGTCAAAATCGGTCCAGCCGTTTCGGAGATTAGCCGGAACAGACAGACAGGCAGTTTTTTTTTTTTTATAAGTACCGTATATACACTTTTACATGCTTTTAGAACCAGAGCAGTGGTGGCCCAGTGGTTAACGGCCTCGACTTACGAGTAGTAGGTCGTAGGTTCGAACCCAGGCAGGCGCTTTACTGTGTGTAAATTATTTCATCACCACTGCTCTCAAAACGGTGAAGGAAAACATCGTGAGGAAACCGGCATGTCCTAGAACTAAAAATTCGAAGACATGTGACATCCACCACCCCGCACTGGGCCCGCGTGGTGGATTACGGCCCGCTCCCTCTCACAGAAAGAGGAGGCCTGTGTCCCAGCAGTGGGAACATTATAGGCAGATTATGTATGCATTTAGAAAAAGCTGTTATTTCGACATTACAAACAGAAACTTATTTTTTTTATTTATTTCTTTAGTTTTTCATCGACAAAAGGATCGTCGCATCGAACTTATGAAATTGTGTAACACTTCGAAAAGCATCAACATTCAACCTCAAACTATTTATTTCATTTAAAACAGGCACTTTTGAATTGTCAAGGAGTCGGTCAGTTAGAAGTATGAAGCTAGTTGCCCAATCCAAAGCGTAGTAGGTACCTATGGAGAAGAACGGGCAAGAAACGAGCATTTTTGAACTGTCAAAATGAAAGTTATTGAGATTGTCTCGAATTAGAGTGGAGGACTCGTACCGTAAAACGGGGTGAATAGAAATGCAGGGGTGAATCGAGACGCAATTTTATAATGGATTTTAACGTTGCAATAATATATTTTGTTGCCAAAAAGGACTTTAATGGGTTACCTGTACTATAATTAACGATTAAGTGCCTTGGCAACAAACTATATTATTATTTCAAGGCTCAAATCCATTTTAAAGTTGCGTCTCGATTCACCCCTGCATTTCTATTCACCCCGTTTTACCCGGTACCATACAACCGGTATCAGATGCTTCACTTTTTGTTAATTTTTAGGGTTCCGTACCCAAAGGGTAAAACGGGAACCCACGAGCACACTCAACGCTACGTGTATTTGGTGTGCATGACTTCGGCAGAAAGATATTTAGGGTTCGGCTAAAATCACCAATTCTTCGTATGTGAGAGCCATTGATCAATAATTCTTTTGCAATCCCGGAGTAAGATGTAAGTTTATACGCACAATATTGAGTGGTTTACCAAGTTATTAAAAACGGTAAAACGGGAACCCTATTACTAAGGCTCCGCCGTCTGTCTGTCTGTCTGTCACCAGGCTGTATCTCATGATCCGTGATAGCTAGACAGTTGAAATTTTCACAGATGATGTATTTCTGTTGCCGCTATAACAACAAATACTAAAAAACAGAATAACATAAATATATGTTATTCCGTTTTTTAGTGTTTGTTGTGTTTAAGGGGGCTCCCATACAACAAACGTGATTTTTTTGCTCGTTTTTGCTCGAGGCTGATAACGGCAACAGGTAGACGCTTGAAATATTTACAGAATATTTAGTTATACAACGTGGATACGACATATGACAATACAAAAGCAACAATACAACTTGTTGTCTATATGACAATATAACTTGTTGACAATTCAAAAGTGCCTGTAAATGGTTTAATTGAAATAAATGCTTTGAGTTTGAGTTTGAATAAATTCAACTGCGTGTGTCTAATGACGTTCGAATTCTGCACACGAAAATTCAAGCAAATATATCCAATAGTTTAGTCGCTATAGCTGGTCAAAGATTGGCAAAACCCATAGTCAGCACCACCACTGCTATTTAGTTTGTTTGAAAAGATCACTTTTTAAATTTTGATACTAGAATTTATTTGATCGTTCCAAAATATTCTTAAGCATTAGTATTGCCAGTGTTTTAATTTATTGTCGTATTGTTATCTCCACACTGTATATTCACTTTAAAATTAAAATAAAACAAATATTTAAGGGGAGCTCCCATACAACAAACATTTTTTGGCCATTTTCATAGATAATGGTACGGAACCCTTCGTTCGCGAGTCCTACTCGCACTTGGCCGGTTTATTTATATTCATTATCGTTAATTGCCTAGCCTTTTCCCAACCATGTTGGGGTCGGCTTCCAGTCTGATCGGATGTAGCTGAATACCAGTATGTTACATGGAGCGACTGCCTATCTGACCTCCACAACCCAGTTACTGGGTAAAACGATTCCCCTTGGTAAGACTGGTTGTCAGACTTTTGCCATTCATTGGGCATGAATAAATCAAGTGAAAAATAAATTCATTAGCGTACCGATCCGAAGATGTTGGATTTCGGCACTCGGCATCGCTCACTCGCTCACCAAATGATCAAAAATTAAATTGAAGGAGCATATAAGACGAAATAAAATAAATAATAAGAAGAAATAAAATACGTTTATTTGCGACTAGCTGCACCCCGCGATTTCACCCGCGTAAGTCTCGATCCCGTGGGAATATCGGGATAAAAAGTAGCCTATGTCTCAATCCAGGGTGTCAGCTACCTCCATACAAAATTTTATCAAAATTGGTCCAGCCGTTTGAGCGTGAAGAAGTAACAAACATACACACACACACTCACAAACTTTCGCCTTTATAATATTAGTGTGATGATGATAAACATAACTCAAAGAAAAAAAAAACCGGCCAAGTCCGAGTCGGACTCGCGTACGAAGGGTTCCGGACCATTAGCTATAAAAACGGGAAACAAATCACGTTTGTTGTATGGGAGCCCCCTTAAACATTTTTTTTATTGTTTTTTTTTTTTGTATTTGTTGTTATAGCGGCAACAGAAATACATCATCTGTGAAAATTTCAACTGCCTAACTATCACGGATCATGAGATACAGCCTGGTGACAGACGGACAGACAGACGGACGGACAGACAGACAGACAGACGGCGAAGCCTTTGGGTACGGAACCCTAAAAAACCACTAATACGATAGAACAATTTTGGGGAAAATATGCGTCACATCCACGCAAAACAGCCATCGCTCAGCATAATGCTGCGACCCTATGCGAGACAGAGCCCCAGCGCTGGTTTTCAGCGACAGTGGCGTTGACGTGATGACGTCAACCGGTGCAGCATTTAATGAGAACCTTCACTGGAGTGGAACCTGCACTCCAATGAAGGTTCTCATTTTTGTGTCGTCAAGCGTCTAATATCAGCTTCACCGTTTGCTGGGTAGTTTTAGAGCAAGGTAGGTTCAACTAGATAGTATTACTTGGACTGCTCATGGTTCAAAATCGCTTGACACTTCGCATGACACACGCCTTTTTGCATTTAGCCAAATACTAGGAAGGAAGAAAAATATTTTATTTGGGACACGAAATACCAAAAGGAGCATTTAAAACTAACATCATCATTTCAGCCGAAAAACGCCCACTGCTGGACATAGGCCTCCCCTAAAGGGGGGGGTTTGCCATAATCGCCACGCTTGGCAGGCTGGTTGGCGATCGCAGTTTGGTGTTAAAATGTATAGAGAACACTGCTGCCCATTCTCTAGTAAGTCCCTTAGTCGCCTTTTACGACACCCACGGGAAGAAATAGGAAGGTGCTATTCTTTACGTCTGGCACCACATAGACAACTAACAAAATTAATATATTTGTTCGAATAAACAAAATACAAAAATAAAAATCAAGACGCCAAAAAGGCTCCTATCTCAGCATAACGCTGTATTTAGGTTAGCCTGCTATAAGCAGCGGCGTGCATTTTGTACAAGCAAATAAGCTCTGCATATACTGTAGTCCCATACATAGGTACATGCCCCTCTAAATGATAAATAACTATAACTCAAAAAAAAACATGGTATTTAAATTAATCTAACGCGATTTGCGCGCCATCTATTACTTTTTGTGGAAGAACACCAGCCGCCGCGCGCCGCCAATTTTTCGCGCAGGCAGCGCTCCCGTGAACAAAAGCAGTACTACGCCTTGCTCTTCATTTATCTCGTGTTGTACACAGCAAAAGTGTGATGTGCGTGAAAATGTGAGCGCGTGTTTGAGTTTTGGAAGCATAGCTTACATTGCAACCTGTCCAAATTGAGAAGCCGTAAGAGTACCGCTTAATGGTTGCTTTCAGAGGGTTGACTTTTTGTCGGATTGACCAAATTACCTTTTTACATTCTTTCGTATTAGTTCGTTTTTCAAAGTTTTATCGACGTTATCTTTTGAGGAAAAAGTTAAATTGAATGAAAAGGGAAAGTGTGTGCTGGGTTAGATTTAACTCAAACAAACATTATTTTATTTTAACGATGATAGTATCTAATTATAAATAAGCACGTCACATACCTACCTAAGTATCTACGTACCAAAAAAAAAAAAATTTTCATGCATTTAAAAATATGACTAATTACAGTTTTTTATACAATAAAATAGGAATATATCATTAATGTATTCATTTAAAAATAACACGTAATTTCCTAGACAGAAAACAACATTTATTTAAAAATCGTCAAGCCTGAATATAACACAGTTCATGCGGAAATTTTTAATTATACTTATATCCTGTTCTCAATAAAAAATATAAATATTAACGATATTACATACATATTATTATTTAATTAATTATTTTGTAAGAAAAAAGCCTAAGTGCCAAATCATGCCAATTTATAAAATTACAAGATGTACCGTCAGCGAAATAGGTAGAGAAAAAAAAGACAATCACTGTCGTAACTTTATAGGCTACTAGCTTTTGCCCGCAGCTTCGCTCGCAAGGAAGTCGGAAATTATTCCACGGGGACGCACTACCGGGGGATAAAATAAAATCCTATCCTATGTTCTAACCGAGGCCATGGTCTACCTAGGTAACAGACCGAGTTACTTTACATTTATAAGTGTTTGAATCACTAATTAGGCAGAGCCAGATCTGACTTTAGATTGTCTGGTAATTCTATCCCTTTCTGTCACTCAAAAACATTCTCCAACTGGAGCGAGAAAGAAACTGACCGCTGATGCCAAACAGCGATCCCGAGAGCTTGTGTCAGTATGATCGAACTCTATCCTTCTCCGGTGGAGAAAGATGAGAAAATATGTTCTACATTCAAAGTTATCAGGCATCAAGGCTCATTTTTATATACATATACAATGACATCATGAATATTTACTTTGAAAAGTAATGTATTATTTTAATTATTGAGAATGAGAAGACTATGTGGGTAATTTTTTTTCTTAGTTAATTTTTATCATGGTCTGGCAGTTTGAGTAATTTATGTGGCCTACCCAAATATCCTTTCTTTGGTATTTTTTGTTCGTTAAATCGTTGAGCTAAGTTCTGAGTTGAGCTGCACGAATACTGACAAATGCGTGCACTGACTGGACAGGTCCACTCAATCTGTGTGGTGCTTTCATCAATGGTCTCCACGTGATCTGACCAAGATTATGTCTGGACTTTAAAATAGACTGTGACCTCTGAGTTTGTTTCGGTCTTTCTTCTCAGAGTAGTCAGATAGGAAACGCCGACCTCATCTTGTTTTTAAAATATGATTGACGTGTAAGAGTGTTTGTACAAACCTATTTACAGAAATAAAATCATTTATCATTAGAAACTCGAAAATACGATCAAATATTAAACTCAACCCGCCTTATTACAAAACAAGATTTATATTTTGACATGGCTTAAACCATGCAGCCAGTTTTTGTAATAAGAACCTAACAGTGATTGAAATACCGATCTTTATACAAAACTGAAAACTTAGTTCGGTACTAAGTTGTCAATTTTGTGTTTAGGAACTTTACCATAGTCGGAATAAAGTTCGAAATTCCATAATGGCTCCATGTTTTAAACCTGGGTCTGAAGATAAACCTTGTTTTGTATTATGGGGGTTAGTGTATAACATAGAAAATAAATAAAACCTTCAAACAAATCTGCTGACGGTACTACAACATAAGACACTGAACTATTTCATCTACCCACAAACGCCTAACTACTTCCATGCATCCATTATTAACTTATGTACAAAGTAGACATTTAAAATATTTTGACATCCATTGTTGAAATAGATTCCCTCCCGGATTCTGAAATTCTTATCAATCAAGTTGGGGGGAAATATGCGTTACATCCATGCAAGACGGCTATCGCTCAGCATAATGCTGCGAGCCTATGCGAGACAGAGCCCCAGCGCTGGTTTTCAGCGACAGCCGATCTACTACCTTCTACCCGCGTGGTAGTCAACTATAATAGTAGTCAAAACTAGTGTAACTTTCTATCAATTATATAATTTTTGAAATCGGACCAGAGGGTCTAGACAAAAAACCTACTTACAAAAATAAATCATTTATCATTTAAATGTCATTCGCTACAAAGCGATTCTATTTCTACAATCGCTATCGTTATTTCACTTTTCGACAAGCGTTATCGATAGTTTTCGATTCGAATTCCTTCACACGAATCGAAAACTAGAGATAACGCTTGTCAAAAAGTGCCACTTGTCTACGCATCTCTACGGAAGTTATCGTTCGACGCTGTCGACTCGTTTCATGGAATCGAATGATGATAACATTGTCTAGCTAATTTATATTCGTTGTCCTATGATAAAAGTGACATTTCGATAGCTTATGTCAACCTTATACATTTTGTGGCTTTTCTACTAGCGTTATCGCTAATCGAATGTTACTTTGTCTAGGCCCTCAATACTTCCAGAGATGACCACTTATAAACGAAGAACTTCATCTCTTTATAAATATTAATAAACAGGGTGAAATGGAATTCATGGGATCGACTTAAGGGATCATTGTACTCATCATTATGAACAACCAAACAACCCAACCAAATAAGAAATCGTGAAAAAAAAATCAGCTGTTACCCACATTTTGACGAGTTAAACGAACATAAATGTAGGGAACAGCAGATTTTTTTTTCGCTACGTCAAGTTTGGTCCCATAGTAAAAGTTGTTCATAATGATGAGGATGCCCATGTATTCAATTTCACCCTATGACTATGGGACCAAACTTGACGTAGCGAAAAAAAAATCTGCTGTTCCCTACATTTTGACGAGATAAACGAACATAAATGTAGGGAACAGCAGATTTTTTTTTCGCTACGTCAAGTTTGGTCCCATAGTAAAAGTTGTTCATAATGATGAGGATGCCCATGTATTCAATTTCACCCTGAAGTTTAGAAGATAAAATGGAAGAACATTATATGGTATGTATTTATTCGCAACCCACAAAAACAAAACACAATTTCATTAGTTTTCGAAATACTATTGTAATGTCCAAAAACAAAAAAAACGGTTTTTCTTTAACCTAGCTCAACAAAAGACGTCAAAAATTCAAACTACTTTGCACAAAAGCAAATAAGAACTTGTATCATCCAATAAATTACCTTTTCTTTTAATAAACTTGCGGTTTTCAGTCCGCCTCACTAAAACCTTCCTATCGCCAACCTTTCTGACGGCGTTGCCAGCCTTTCTGACGGTGTTGCCAATTTTCTGCGGTAATTTCCTCATGGCAACACCCATTTTTTTATTGTTTGCTGGCAATTGTCGTTTTTTGACGCGCGAAGACATTTGTAATGCAGTTTTTGAGATGGGTTTTGCTAGAGACGAATTTGCACGTGTTAGTAAGCTGGATGATGCTAAGGAGCGGAATGGCAACACAGATTTTTTAGATATGACAGTCTACGAAATATTTCAGAGGATTTAAAAAATGGTGACCAGACTTTAATATTTATGTCGTCGAAGGATGGATTTTAAATAATATAATATTGTATATGTACGTTCAAACATCCGACATTACGAATGGCGGGGTATTTTGGACGACTTCAATTGGTTTTTGATGTATTTATCGTTTTTCACGATTTGTGAGTGAATTATATGTTTGTAAGAGTTTAAAAATATTCACAATTAATTCATGTGTGAATGCACTGTTGATTGCTTCTGAAAATATCAAGACTTCTCTGTCTTGACATTTACATGATAACCCATCCTTGATACCCTATTAAATTTTAATAATATACTTGCCAAAAGCATTAACAGAAGGTTTAAAAAGTTCAAAATTTTAAGGGTCTTGCTATTCCGCGTTCTTGTTTAGTGACTGCAAAGAAAACAAAGATGCAAGACTAATGCAAGAACTAAAAAAAAAACTTCCTAATTTGGAAACTAAACATCAAATAAATTGACTGCATTTTCAGTGGTATATACAAAATAAATACTTTTTCTTGTATAGTCTTGCTTGAGTCTTGCATAGTAATGCAAGAAAATGATCAGTGTTTAGTACATGATTAGTGAAACACTTCAAAATACACAATTTTGTGATATTTATACAACAAGTGTAGCCCATAATACAAATAAGTGATTTTAAATTAGTGACATACAGGGACAAATTAATTAGCTGTCAATCCTCACAGCTTCATGGTGGAGAGAGATGAGATGGGTATTGATATCAAATGACGATAAAATAAAAAAATAAACATTTTCTAAACTCATAACTTCAAGTACCTACAGTTACTTAAAATTACAAGTAAAAAAAAGTTTTTTTTTGTTTCCTGTTAAGTTTCGCCAGCTAATTTAACTGTACCCTGGCTTACAGGTTGAGTATTTGTGAGATAGGACTTCAGGGTGAAAACCGTAACCAATATAAAAAAAAGATTTTGAAGTAAACTAAAACTGCATTTTAACAGGAATCGAACCCAATCTTTTTAGTTTACCATCCTGTATAACAAATATTATAATACAAAATACGATAGTTTTGAAAATATCCCCCGATATTTTTAGCACTATCGTATTTGCCTTTTTTTCCAAATTATATGAAAATTAAAATAGCTAGCAAAACTGCGCAAACGTGATCGATACCTAAAAAAAAAAATTTTTTTGGGTCAATGTTTTCTGTTGCTCTTGTTACTGAAGTATAAGTTGACAATTTTTTTTTTTTTTGTTTTATCGTGTTCAGTTATCGATACCCACCACGACGTTTAGCCGTTCGGGTCATGGGGAAATTTATTAAGGAAATTATTTATCGCCGACTGATCGACACTTTACGTGACCAGAGGGCTGGCTCGTTCTTTGGCCAGATAATTAGCATTGCCAGTCAACGTAGCAATGCTGCCAGTCTTCTGGGCACGTTTCCGGATGACAGCGATGCGGACGAGTACTTCGACCCTTAAGTGTCCTTTTTCTTTGTATTTTTTGATGTGAAACATCCATAAGCGCACGTAAAACCGATTGCTGGCGGGGCGACGCATGCTGCGTGGCGATCGGCCACTATACACTTATACAGTCTATATGTAGTAGTGTGTAAATTTGTGTGTAGTAAAGATGTTTCACATCTGCCAGTCGTCCCGTGACGGCTCCATTTTTATTTGCTTAAAATCTCGTTAGTACCTAGTGTAAATAGTTACTTGCGTGATCTATTGTATATAATGATTTTAATGTATTTGTAATGAATAAACTTTAACACGACGAAAGTGATTTCAAAAAATGGAAAAAAAAAATTGGGGTCAACGGATCGCTGTTAAATGTTCTTACTTAAAGTATGAGTAGATAACATCTGTTTTCTTTTATTTTATCATGTTTGGATATCGGTACCCATTACGTCTGTGAAGTATACACAAAAAAAAAAAACATTTTTCAAGGGACTAAACTTACTGCGGCTGAAAACCCCAAACAAAATCATCAAAATAAATATTTTTTGTTTGATCATGGTTTAGATATAGATATCATCACGTCTGCGGAGTTTCGCTAGCTAATTTAATTTGACCCTGTATATATTGTGTCAATTATAATGATAAATAAATTAATTAATTAATATTAAGACTTACCTCCTGTGGCGCGGCGTTTATACTCTCTTTTAGCTTTTCTCTCTAGTGCTTCTGTTAACAAATAAATGTAGAATTTGAGTACATCTTTTATTTGAAGTTGTTTATTTACCTTTGATTTTTTTTTTTAAGTCGACGCCATAATTTGTCGTTCAGCTTGATGTACACGCGCGGGATGGAGAGGTTTAGGAATGTTTAGTTGTTATTTAGTATCATTTATTTGGGGCTACGCCCATAGAGCTAGTAACAATGGTCATCTAAACTAGTGTGAGTAGACATGCAAGTACTATCGCGGGTACGTATTTCATATTACTGTAAAGACTATTCCTGCTTGCAGCGCTCGGCCGCTGTAGTTACCTACGCTCATCAACAATACAACACACAACATCATACAAACATCAATACAACAACTTCTTTCAATAAATTTTTGTCTAAATATTTTGCATATACTTAATAAATTTTTAGTTTTACCCACCTTACGAATGTATTAATTAATACCGAGGACTTCTTGGCGGGAAAGTGAAGCGTCATGTTAGCAGTTTTGTTTTATTTTCTAAAATTTGTGTTTAGCCGAATATTAATGTGTAATAGTGGTGGATTATTAACCATTAAGTGTTCGTGAACCTGCATTAATGTAGGCAAATGAAACAAAACAGTGCAACATCACTTTAAGTTCTCTCAAGAAGTCCGCGCGAGGTTTCAGTAAAGTGCCGCGTCTTTACTTAAACGCAAGGGGAGCGGGGCGGGATATCATCAATCATCGTTATCATGCATTGAGTGGAGTTCATTTCATAATTATTATAACTTTGTACTTGTTACCTAATTTTACATGACACTGGCTAAATGCACAAACCGTGCGAAGCCAAAAAGAAAAAAAAAAAAAAAAAAAAAAAATTAATACCGAACACCTGCTAAATGTCTTGAAATATTATGTTCACTATTAAGTGTTGTTAAGTGTGTGATTATTGGAGAACGAGGAAGACTGAACTACCGTGATACAGTTTTTACTAGTACGAATTACTCTCTAAAAACCATATTCTACGCACGACATGAGATCTTATTTGTTGTTTTGTACTTATTTTTTTTATCTTTATGTTTAAATTATTATTCTTAAGGTTGTTATTGCGATGCTGGAAATAATTTTTTTTTTTTTAATAGCATCGCCGCATCATATTTTTGTAAATGAAAAACAAAAGACCGTAAAAAACCTAGCTAAAGGGTGGTCAGAAATCTGTGATCATTGTAACAGCCTGAGAAATTTATTTAAACAAAAGTTTTTTTTTATTGGTCAACGTCAAACGGGGCGGTAAACAGATGCGGTCATCGTGCGCATGGGATTTTAGTTTTCAAAGTGGTACGATATGAACACTAATTATGTATAATACTGACATACATGTACTATCGCGGGTCTGCATATCGGACCACTTTAAAAACAAAATCCCGTGCTCTCAAAAGAAAAAAAAATTTGTTTAAGTAAATAAATTTCTCAGGCTCTGTTACAATGATCAAAGATGTCTGACCACCCTTTACCCAGTTTTCTTTACGGTTTTTTTTTTTCGTTTACAAAAGCAAAGGGCTCAGCTAAAATCGAATGCGGCGATGCTATCGGTTGATGAGCGTAGGTAAGCGATACTATAGCGGCCGAGCGCTAGAAGCTAGAAGCTGTTTGTGTTTATGAGTTTAAATGTTTGTTATCGCACCCACGATACAGGAGAAATTCCAAGTGTGGGGAAACGCTTTAATAAAAAAAAAAAGCATGAATAGTCCTTACAGTGGTACGATGTACATACCCGTGATAGTACAGTCCTGCATAACCTGAACTCTTTTGCCCTCTTCTTCTTTGTAAGAGGGGTCGGGGCCGCCCACCACCTCTCATAGCAGTATTATTTTAATATTACTTCACAGTGGGAAAGGGCAGTTATACGTCCTTTAGAGCTCTGTCTCCTTCTCACACTGAAGTAATATTAAAATAATACTGCTATAATAGGTGGTCGTTCAGGCCCAGGTAATGCAGAGACCGTACATGTCTTTAGAACTGTCTTGCAGAACCGACTCGGAAAAATAAAAGTCACATGCACGGTGCAAGTTACAATATACCCAAATGAGCTTAACCTTTTCAATCTGCAACTATACATCACACCCCCTTGTATTTCTTATACAAATCTCACATAAACAAACACCCAGATAAGAGAAAAACAACTAAAGATTTGTTCAGTGCGGGAATCGAACCCGGAACCTGCAACCTAATGCACAATCACAAGCCACAACAGCCGATCTAGTCACAATCTGAATAATTTTGAAGTATATTGCTAATCCATTGCTTCATATGTTCGCTACTGATAGTGTGTAAGCAATTACCCCTCTGAAACTTAAACGATCGGGTCGATATGACCTATCCATTGCCGGGACCACAGGGCACCACAGCATTTGTATAGAAAATTTATATATTTACAACACCAACAATAAAATTAAAAAACATAAAAAAAGGTGTCGTAGGACACCCGGTTGGAACGAAGTTCTTTTCGCTGTACATTATGTATTAATTAATACAGAGCCATCTAGTGTGGTCTCAATTTCAAGTATAAATTTTAGCTTACTTAAAACGTACACTAGATGGCTGTGTATGAAATTGTTTTTTTTTTAATACAGAGCCATCTAGTATGGTCTCAATTTCAAGTATAAGTTTTTAGCTTGCTTAAAACATACACTAGATGGCTCTGTATTAAATTGTTTTTTTTTTAATACAGAGCCATCTAGTATGTTCTCAATTTCAAGTATAGTTTTTTAGCTTGCTAAAGACGTAAAATAGATGGTTCTGTATTAAATTGGTTTTTTAATACAGAGTCATCTAGTATACGTTTTTAGCAAGCTAAAAAAATGAAAACTTTTGACACTTGTAACTGACATTTTCGGGCATAACTCTTTTCCTTTACGTGACGATTTCAGCCAGTTTACTCCTACCGCAAATCGCGTTAAAGAACTTATTTCCAAAAAAAGCACCAACACCATACAAACCTCGTTTTAATAATGCAAAAGCGTGATTTTAGGGTTCCGTAGTCAACAAAGAACTCTTATAGTTTCGCCATGTCCGTCTGTCTGTCTGTTGGCGGCTTAGCTCGGATGCTCTTAGGCCCGGCGCCCATTGGCAGCACGGCGTGGCAAGGTGTTTTTAGGCGACGATTAAAAATATAACTTAATAGTATGGAAGTAAAGTTGAAATTTCAAAGTTAACTGTCGTAAGTACAAAAACAATACCGTGGTATGCTAACATTCTATTAACATTGAAATATCAAACTTTATTTCCATACTATTAAGTTCTATTTTTATTCGTCGCCTAAAAATACTATGCCATGCCGTGCCGCCAATGGGCGCCAGGCCTGTGGTAAAACAAATGCGTTCTTTTTTTTTGTAGGATAGTTAAATTATAAAATACTGTCACGCTCAAGCTACATTAGACCCTGTGTTAGTAGCACATTATGATGTTAGTTACCTAACTCGCGTGCCCTCTTTCTAACCAAATACTCTGGGCTTGTTTTTTCCACGCGTGATCTGCCTCGCGTGCTTTCTAACCAAATACTCTGGGCTTGTTTTTTCCACGCGTGATCTGCCTCGCGTGCCCTCTTTCTAACCAAATACTCTGGGCTTGTTTTTTCCACGCGTGATCTGCCTCGCGTGCTTTCTAACCAAATACTCTGGGCTTGTTTTTTCCACGCGTGATCTGCCTCGCGTGCCCTCTTTCTAACCAAATACTCTGGGCTTGTTTTTTCCACCCGTGATCTGCCTCGCGTGCCCTCTTTCTAACTAAATACTCTGGGCTTGTTTAGTCCTGGGGGTCTACTCCGAAGCGCTAAACCGAAGTACCGGCCGTATGTTCGGCCGTTCTATAACTTCCATAGTTTCCTTTTTTGACTTTCGAGTCCTTACGCGACTTCAAGCCACAGTTTTGACTTTGGGTTATCTCTTCGATTGACCGTAGTCAGCGATAGATAGCCGTAGTAAAGAAACGACCGAACATTCGGCCGATACTTCGGATTTATGTTCGGAGTAGACCCCCTGGTTTGCCGCGCTTACGACATGAAGTCTTGAGTTTAGTGTCATAGAGTCTTTATTACTATGTATATACACTGCGAGGAAGAACAACGACACTGCATACATTGAAACAGTACAAATAGCGTTCTTAATTTAGGATTACGTGTCGAGATACAAGATTTCGTGTCTTATTACGATTATGTTCAGAATTCTGTCGGGATTGTGTCGTTATTAGGCCAATATGTGTCGTTATTAGGCCATTATGTTTTTTTTTTTATGTCAGGTCATCAGGTGTCGTGATTTCGTGTCGTATATTTGGATTTCGTGTCGTGTTTCTGGATTTGTGCCGTGTTTCTGGATTACGTGTCGTGTTTCTAGATTTCGTGATTCAAAAAAACACACTTGCATTTTTAAATACTGTCAAGCTCAAGCTAAAGTTAGTAACTATTTAGACAAAAAACCTTCCCCATGTTAGTAAGTACAAAATGGCAGATATGTAGTATGTGATGTTTGTTACCTAACTCGCGTGCCCTCTTTCTAGCCAAATACTCTGGGCTTGTTTTGTCCACGCGTGGCCTTCCCCGCTTACGCTTTTCCCCACTTTCTGGGGTCCTGTTATTCATCATAGCCGCTGAAAAAAAAAGAATCAAAATATAAAAATAATGAAAATAAAAACCATCGTCGGTAAAAAAGGAAAAGACATCTGGCCTTTTTGTGGTTCCGAGCAATGTATAGGCTGTAAGTACTTATTGAAAAGGGCACTACCCGTGTTAAGATTTAGGTACACAACCCAAAAAAAATGCCTGGACAAACTTTTCCAGATCATCCAGAACGCCATAATAAACACATAAGTTAAAATTAAACCGCGAAAACAAAAACCTGCTATTGTATTTTACATAACATCACGCCTGTGATCCCCGAAGGGTTAGGCAGAGGTGTACCTATAGTACACCCACATTTCGTCAGTTATGTTTAAGTCCCATGTAATAGGGGGCGAGCCTATTGCCATCAACCGGGCACAAAACCAGACTCCGGACTGTTACTGAGAAATTCCTGATGGAAAAACCCAGTAACACTGCATCTGGGAATCGAACTCAGGAACGTACAAACACCAACGAGGCAGTCTTGTATTTTATTTGCAGAACTAGCTGTTGCCCGCGTGGCTTTTTCTAAAAATAAAAGTAAAACATTAGCTATCTGCTATTAACATAACAATATTAGCTGCTATTTAAACAAATGTTTTTTAAAGGGGCCATATTCGCCACGCTTGGCAAGCGGTTAGGCGATCGCAGTATGGTGTTAAAATGCATATAGAACGCTGCTGCCCATTCTCTAGTAAGTCCCTTAGTCTCTTTTACGACACCCACGGGAAGAAATAGGATGGTGCTATTCTTTACGTCCGGCAGCACACCGAACGTTTTTTGAACGAATTTTAGTATTATACATTTTTAAATTTTGGGGTAATTTCTGTTGCTGTTCAGTTGCTTATTAGCAAGGTGAGTTACACATCATATGCGACTACTGTAATACTCGCTCGTTTTGTTTGAACTCATATTAAGGACAGTTATAGTGTTCTGAATATTCGGTAAAACTTTGTCCGGCACCCCAGTTGCGTAACTTGCTATTCAATCAAAATCTAAATGATTCTGAAGTATATTGCTAATCCATTGCCTCATATGTTCGAAAAACTTGTCTGCTCAACAACGTAAATCACGCAATGAACGTAGTTCAACTCTCAAAATGAAACGAATTTACCCCGCCGGCACCTATTTCGGCGGAACCTTATTTAATTAAGTGTAAATTTCTCCTGTATCATAAGCTAAGTGAACCAACACAAAAACATACACAAACACCTATACTCCATTTGAAATAAGATTAGAAAGGAGACGTTTCATTTTTATATAGGACTCCGGCCATGACATGTATGCTTTATAAAACCTGGGAAACAAACCCCTGAATACAATAAATAATGTTTTTCTTCATAATAACTAATATTTTTTAGGCACTAAATAAAAACTGAAAATGTTTGACGTTTGTCATGACCATCAACAGCCAGCCATGACAGGTTGGAAAGATGACGTTTTTCGTCCAGAAGTACCAACAAATCTACACATCCACAAAAGTAGAATATTTTTTTAAATAGATCTCTTTCTTAGAATTAGTATAAAAAGTTGTCTAAGATAACAATCTTATTATCTTATCTTAATAGCACAGAAATACATGTCTTTCATATTTTATATAAATAACTACGTGATATTATTATGGTTTAATGTAACATGATTTCTGAACGAAAGCAGTATGCAAGTAAGACGACGCCATGTTCAATAGAATAAGACAATCATTTGAAAAACTATTATTTTTTGTGCCTAAGTAATCAGAGGGATACTCGTATTCAGAAAAGAATATTTTTTCTCAATTCGTGGACTTTTTTCTTCATTTTAGGGTTCCGTACCCAAAGGGTAAAACGGGAACCCTATTACTAAGGCTCCGCCGGCGCCGTCTGTCTGTCTGTCTGTCTGTCTGTCTGTCTGTCCGTCTGTCTGTCTGTCTGTCTGTCTGTCTGTCTGTGTGTCTGTCTGTCCGTCTGTCACCAGGCTGTATCTCATGAGCCGTGATAGTTAGACAGTTGAAATTTTCACAGATGATGCAATTCTGTTGCCGCTATAACAACAAATACAAAAAAAAAATACAAAATAAAATACATATTTAAGTATATTATTATTTTATTTTTTTCATACAACAAACGTGATTTTTTGCCATTTTTCTAGATAATGCTACGGAACCGTATATGTCCGGACCGTATCGTGCACGAGTCCGACTCGCACTTGGCCGGTTTTTTTATTACCGTACACTTTATAGCCGAAAATGAAACATCTCCTTTAGTCCGTTCAACCGATTTTGACTTCTAAGTATTCATTAAAAGCAAAAACGTGGTTACAATACCAACTGTTTATTACAGCTGCCATTTGTCATGCCACCAACGTAATAGAAGTCAAAATCGGTGGAACGGACAGTATAGACTAATTGACACGAATGATCAGAAATTGACTCTGCCTTTTATTATTTATTCATTTAATACTTTTAAGCACACAAATGTACAGAGGGGGACTTAATGCCTTTTGGTATTTGGCTTCGCCTTTTGACTTTTAAATTAGACTTTCATTTCTGACTATGATATTTTGACTTTGAGTTTGACTTTCAAGTTACGTTGCAGACTATGACTTCTGACTAACTTTTAAAGTTGACTTTTGACTTTCAAATTGACCGACGAAATAAAATTTCTAGAAAATGCATATAAAAAGCCTCTCTGATCTAACATAAACAGGCTCTCACCCATCTCCTTGGCTTGTTTCCTGGCTGCCAAGTTGGCCAGATACTCGGGACTCGTCTTGTCCACCCTGGGCCTGCCGCGCTTCCGCTTCACAGGAGTCGGCGGGTCGATGATTTCAACTGAGAAAGAATATAAGGTTATTAAATTTGAAGGTTAAATGTTGATGGGGTTGCCACGCTTTTGTAGCGCATCAGGTATGTTTGCAGACGCTCAAGTGATGGATGGCTTCCAAGCGACACATCGCAAAAGAATAGCGTCTCTGATGCGCCGCATACGGGGCAGCCCCAACAGCTTCCTGCAGCTTATTGTAGGGAGCATGGATGTGGATTACTCCTTCATGGAGCATTGGACAAAACTACATCTACAAGTAGTGCGGTCCTGATCCAATGTTTCCATTGTTGTGTGTCTATTTCGTTCTTTGTATATTATTCAAAATAAATAAAAATGTACCTATGGATGATTATAATAATTACTAACATTTGTTATTTACTGGGTAACATGATACAGCCAGATTCAAACTTAATGGCGGCTCGGAACATGAGGCGAGTGGCTGCGCAGTAACTAGTTTATGTGTCAGCGGGGTGGTGAGGGGTGGGGTACTGCGCAGCGAGTGGCTAACTTCCGAGCCGCCATTAAGTTTGAATCGAACTATACCCTTTGGTTAATACTGGTTGTCGGACTTTTGGGTTCTAATTACCCTTAACATAATACTCTGAGGTCACAGCGATGCCATAGAACACCACAGACACAAAAGGCGACAAGTAACTGATGTTACGTCGGGTTCACACACGCGGTGTATGTTTACAATTACAATAATTTTATTAAATAATTATCTTATTTTATTATGTTATTTCACTAATCTATTTTTATTTTATTTATATCCGTATCTGGTCTATCCATGACATCACAGCGGACCCTATCAGAATACCAGCGGTGCGACATTTTTTTTAAAGTGCCGTAGCATCATGCTGAGATAGGGGCCTTTTGGCCTCATACTTGACTTTCTGTTTTTATTTTCATTTTTACTTTGTTTTATTTTTGTTTTTGTTCTTTATGTTTATATGATGTGTTTTTGTATAGTTTAATTTGTGATCTGTGCGAGTCCCAATAAATGCTTTGTCTTTCTTTCTTTTCTTAACGACTATCAAAGATCTACGAATGACAGCCGGGACCGACGGCTTTAAAAAAAGCCCCCAAGCATAATGGGCGTGCCATAGCTTACATAAAGCTATAGCTGTCACTCGAAGTCACAAATGATAAACTAGCACCATCGAAATAAAATAAATATACAGAACAACTAATAAGAATAACTAAACCAATAAGTATTTAGTGTGGCGTGTATCGGTAGGTACGCTCGGTGATTTAAATAAAAACTACTCAGGATTGACTGATCTTATTATTTTCAAAAACACCCTGCTTATATATACAATATGTTAGATTCCTTAGACATGGCCTGTTACTATTTACAATTAATTTGACCAATGGCGATGCGCCATCTGGCGAGCCGCGCGTGGGGCGCGGGGCGCTGTGTTGATCACACCACTGTTAGCCGCAAAGGCATAAATAGGAGTAGCGCGCGGGGCGCGATCCAAGACCGGTTAAGCAGTCACGGCCTCTCAAGGTCAACTGCGAGATGCCATACCTAAAAAAAAAAAAAAAGGGGCGCGATCCTTTCTGCCGGGCGCCGTCGTCGAGTGAACATCTAAGAATATGAAGACTGCCTGCCGATCTGCGGGATGCGTGTGTCGTCAGCATCATGTATCCTCGTGTCCATCTGTGTGGTCCCGGGGCGTGCAGTGAAGATACGGAGTGTGCTGGTGCTTCTGCTTGCTCTGCTTGCGCTTACTTCTTTCGAAGCGAACCGTGTGTGTATGACGGCAACGGCATTGTTATGATGCTCGTGCCGCATCGGTGTTCTGCTCTCAGGTTTCTTACAAACCGTCTTTTTCAAGACGATTGATTCCCTGTTTCTTTACGGAATGTAAAAACGTGGTAAGGTAACTGGTTCAGTGGTATGTGGTAAGTAGCTGGTATTTTTAGGTGACAGGTACGTTCTGTGTCACTACAAGATAATAAGTAGTCCGCGTCAGGATAACTGGACCAAGAGAGATTTTTGAAGTTTGGGCAATACAAAAATTTTGTACCTATATGGTACCAGACATCAAATAATTGGTACCTCGCTAAAGAGGGAAAACTATTACGAGGAAAGTGGCCAGCCATTCTGACTTCAGAATGGCTGTAACAAGCCGGTTTCACTTAGTGGTAGGTAGGCGTTATAACTATTTCATCTTTTCTCTAGCAATTCTTTAATATTATAAAGCTGTAGAGTTTGTTCGGTTGAACCCGCTTATCTCAGGAACTACTGGTTTGAACCGGAAAATTATTTTTGTGTTGGATACTCCATTTATCGAGGAAGGCTATAGGCTACATATATGAGCATCAATGAAAAATGTTGCAAAAACGGGAAAAAAGCCTTTTGAGAGCTTCCGTTGCGTACGCTGCTTAAACGATTAAACTTACGCAAAAATCATGTATGACGGAATTGTTCCCCTTTAAAAGTTCAAAAAAAAAATCTGCGACCGCATAATAATATGTCTATCTTTTAAGGTTGACTCACTATAACCTTTTTATGGTAATCAAATTTGTTCTAAAATAATGCATTATTTGCGAAGGTGTTTTTATAAACATGATATGGATACATACCTAACCAAATAAATATGTTATTCATCACTAGTATTTAATTTTAAACAAAATTGCCCTTGACATCATATGATTTCAATGAATATATTAGGAGATATCATAGTTATAAAATAATAATATTATAAATGCGAAAGATTGTGAGGATGGATGGATGTTTGTTACGCTTTCACGCAAAAACTAGATGAAATTTGGCACACAGATATAGTTTATAACCAGGATTAACAGACAGGATAGTTTTATCCCGATATTCCCACGGAATCGAAACTTATGCGGGTGAAATCGCGGGGCGCTGGTAGTGTACTATATAGGTTCTTACCAGTGCTGATGGGCTCCTGCTTCTGCCTCGCCGCGTACAACTCGGGCGGCACGAAGTGTGATACGGGCGAGCGGTAGTCCACTGTTAGCGGCAGACCGCCAGGCACTACGAAAAACATTTACTGGTTAGATTACTTATAATATGTAAAATCCACTTAAATCGTCGGTTCATTTAAATTTTTTTTTTTTTTTTTTTCATCTTTTAAGCTATGGTAGGGTTACACAATGTTGCTGGGAGGACACGGCGCGGCATACGTTGGCAGAGTGTGCCGCATGGGAGGAGCCTCGCCGTGCCCTCATCTCAGGAGTAGGCAGTGACCTGTCGCTGCCGGCCGTGGTCAATTTGATGGCCGGCAGCGAGGAGTCCTGGGACGCGGTGGTGTCCTTCTGCGAAACAGTCGTGTCGCAGAAGGAGGCTGCGGAAAGGGAGCGGCAGAGGGCAGATAATGCCCTCTTCCGGCCCCCTAAATGGGTCCAGGGACGGCGGACTCGGGGAATGTCCGCCGCCCCCTATCACACTGGACCCGAGGTGGCGACGCGTAGTGTTCCACGCGCGCCCCTTTCAGACGTCAAAATCAAAATCAAAATGTCATTTATTCAAACTAGGCTGAGAATCAGCACTTTTCGAACGTCAAAAATTACACAAGACAGTCCCCCAAAAACGCCCACCCTTCACCACTTCCTAGTGCTTTAGCTGGGAAAAAGAAGTGGCGCAACAAACTCCCCAGCAGCACAGCTGTCTGTTCAGATATAAAACTTGAATCTATCGCGGGGAGGGGGGGGGGGGTCTAACACCTCACCACCACCCCTCCCCCCCCCCAGACTTGAGGTGGCCCAGTGGCGGGGATTGCGGAAGTAATAACAGATCCCAAGATCCCCGGCCCAAGTGTGGGAAGGGAACACTGGGGTGGTTTTTAGTCAGTAAGAGTCTGACAGACCCCTCCGCCCGCCCCAGGGCGGAGGAAATCCATGAGGATTTTCCACCCCGTGAACAAAAAAAAAAAGGGTTACACAATGTAGGGTTCCGTAGTTGGGATGAATGTATCCCAAGAACAAACTTAACATTGTAGTTGACAAACATGTGCTCCCATACATTCCTACTGCTAATTTACTCGCTAACTTGTAAAGCCTACTTAGCTGTGATAGTTTTCCTTTTGACTTCGTCAATATTACTGCCGCGATTTTTTTCACATATCCAAAAATAACCATTTAGCTGGCAGGGGGGTCTCTAACAAAAATTTGCACTTTAAAGCTTAATATTACGGCAAACGGATCCCTGAATCGAAAAATGGTTTTCACAGACTCGCAATTTTTTTGAACGATACCCTACACCCTTGGGATAGGCGACAAAAAAAAAATATCATCCTTACTTTACGTGCAAAGGACAAAAAAAATATTTGACCACTTCGTCGGCGTGATAAATATTATATACCCATGCCAAATTACAGCTCTCTAGTACTAAGAGTCTCTGAGCTAAACCGGAGACAGACAGACGGACATGGCGAAACTATAGGAGGGTTCCTTGTTGACTATGGAACTCTACAAACAAACCTTGGTTCAGCCCATAGATCTCTCCATTATGATCGATCTTGGTCTTCTCCGGCGTCTGCTCCTGACTGCTCTCGCTGCTCGAAGACTCGTCTCGATAACGCTCGCGCTGCAGCAACGCGGAGTCCAACTGACTTTCACATGACTAGGACCCCTCATCTTAGCCACCCATCCATACACCGACCTCGACTAGCGTACCTTAACCATGATCGAGCGACCCGTGCGGCTGTTACTTAGCCACGAGCACCTTCCCCTCCCACGAGAGTACTGTAAGTATATTGATAAAAAATCTGAAGCAGCGACCGCGTAGAAGGCGTAGCATTGAAAGAATCTTGTGAAGGCTGCAGGAATCAGCTGGATGCGAAAAGCTCACACAGGACCGGTGTGGCAACGCTTGGGGGAGGCCTATGTCCAGCAGTGGACGTCTTTCGGCTGAAATGATGTTGATTGATTAAAAAAAAAAAAAACTGACAAACCTTGGTTCAGCCCATAAATTTCTCCATTATGCTCGATCTTGGGCTTCTTCTCCGGCGTCTGCTTCTGACTGCCCTCGCTGCTCGAAGACTCCTCCCGTTTGAGCTGCGGCAACGCAGAGTCCAGCTGACTTTCGCATAGCGCCATTGTTGTTGATTTTTAATTTATACTGGAAGCATATTTTTTTTTGTGATTAGTTGGAGAACATTTTGGAATGTAGTGTAATTATTTTCACTTGAACTTTTCTTTGAGTGTCTGTCTTGGGTAAACAAATATGGTGTAAAAATCACAATTAAAATTAAGTTCAAGTACATAATCTATGGTACGAAGTACATCAAAACCTGCGTGCTAATTGCGTAACACACTATCAGTAGGAATCGGTTTCAATTTGACAGTTCAACAACATTCATTGCGTTATTTACGTTGTAGAGCTGACAAGATTTTCAAACTTATGAAGCAATGGATTATCAATATACTTCAAAATCATTCCGATTGTTATTCGAACTGTGTTAAATGCAATATTAGGGTGCTGCTTCAATTAATTAAGTATCAAATTATTTTTCTCAGTACCATTTCCATATTTGTTTACAAAATAAGATAACCAGGGGCTCATTTTTCAATCGTCAGATGAACTAAAGTTATCTGACGATTGAAGAATAGATATGACGGTTTGACAGCTTTTGTTGCTAAAAAATAAATAAAAAAGTATGTTCGTAATGTCGAAGTAACAGCTTTTTACAGTACATGTTAAAAGTATATAGGTACTTATAACAAAACGACTTTCATTGGCAGATATAACATATTTTATCTGCCAATGAAAGTCCCATAAAAATCAGTCCAGCCATTTCGGAGATTAGCTGGAACAAAAAATATAAATAGTAGTTTTTTGTTATAAGTACCTATACTTTTAACATGTACTGTAAAAAAAATGAGTTCAAAAACTAAAACCCGACTACTGAAAAATCACGCTCTAAAAAGTATGAAACAAGAAAATATTCTCATCTGAAATTATTATGTACAAACTATTCAATATTTATCGTCTATTAAATATACAACTTACACGTAAAATATTTTAATGTATTAAATACATATTCATAGTGATGTTCAGAAGACAGCCGTGGACGTATTTTATTTAAATTATTTTGGGGTTATAATTTCGTGATAAAGTATTTGCAGAGAGAGGCGCTTTAAATTTTTTTTTGGTTATGTTCATTCGAGTGCTCCTCATTCATTCATTCATTAGGTTTAATGTTTTATATGTACCTGTGTAATTTACCAAACATATACCATAAGTTTATGTTTCCAAATTTGAAAGACTTCTTAACCTTTCTAATTCCTGAAGAGATCGCGAGTCATGAGAATTTTTCAGCAATTTGTTATGATCCAAGGAACAAATAAATAATCCGTCTAAGGATCTGAGTCTGCTGAGGGTAACATAGGCCTGTCCCTAAGCGAATAGTGACTTCCCTAAGTCAATTACCGCTATATATAGGTTTAAAGATATTTATTTCTCATAAGACTCATGAATAGTTCACCTAAACTATACTACATACACTAAACTACACTACAAAATACTATATACTTGTACTATGTCTTGAGTGCGCCCATGCAACTCGTGCACAGTAACTGCCCAAGTAAGGATTAATGGTTACATTTTGCGTTGAATTTTTCCCGATCCTCTTAATCCGTCAAATTCAGTCAGACAAGGTTCAACTCTAACAAGCCCATCTTCATCTGCATCTATAGTGCAATCATCGAATTGTATGAGAACTGCACTTGGCTGTTCTCCATGCTCCAGCTGGCCATATTAAGTTCCTGGCCACATTGAAATACTTATTTATTATAATATAATTATGTATTTTGTGTAGGTTTGGAGAGAAAACATGTTTGTTGTTGCTTATGTTTTTTTAGAAATTATACCTAATTATTGGGTGTATGCAAGCAAAGCCATGAGCAACAGCTGACAATATATATATTTTTGAAATGTGCTAATTAAGGCCTTTCATTTGATACCCAACACGACATGAATAAACAATTTTTTGTTTTTAGGCTTTGACTTTATGTCCGCTAGAGGGCGCCATATTGATTTTAATGTGACCTCACATAGCCTATAACCAGCGGACGATCAAGACACGTCCAACAATACTTCATTTGTCAAATTATGACAAGCGGTTTTGAAGTAATGAGGGAACAGATGAACATACATACATACATGCATACATACCGGTCAAAATCATAACCCTCCTTTTTGCTTCGCCGTAGTCGGGTAAAAAGCTGTTACTTCGACATTACGAACATACTTTTGTTTTAGAAAAAGCCACACGGGCAGCAGTTAGTATAAAATACGTCAAACCGCCATATTTATTCTTAAACTAAAAGTTACCTGGCGATTGAAAAATCGGCATTTATTTATTGCCTGGTTTCGGAGTCTATAAGATTATTATTTATGTACAGTCGACGGCACATCAAATTACCACAAATTGTCAAATTTCTCATTCGATTTTGAACTTAACCATCCACATTTTACGGTTTCAAATCATTTGGAGAAATTTGAAAGTTTGGCATAACCTGCATTCACAACCATTCGACAGGTTATCGAATCGAAAATGACACAATGACACTTTTAATTACTAATTTGCCTTGCTCCCCTCAGCAAATAGCTGTTGCAAGAATGGCGGCAGTCTATTTGAATTAAACAGACAAAATTTACGGAGTTTTGGATTTGTGAACAACCTTTAGTGGTCTCTTTTGATAAAATTGATTGGTGTTCGATTCGGCACGGAGCGTATCGAACGGTTATGAATAGCTATGCTGATGTGCTGGCGACTGTACTTTTCCCGGGTTGACATATACAGGGTGGCAGGACATCAACGCACAACCCGTCACTATGGATTCAGTACATGATTCTGGACCCCTGCGTTGAAATTTTGACCGCGTAGGTAACACTTTTGTGGGAAACAGCAGATTTTTTTTGATGTAGGTACACACGGCTACACATCAAGCTATACATTTCCAGTATAAGCTGATCTCGCATTGTGTAGGATTTCCGTACAATGTGAGGTCAGCGTATATTGAAAATGTGTAGCTTGCTGTGTAGCAGTGTGTACAGTAACATATTTCCTCTCGCTTTCTGTGGAAGCGATTTCGTGAAAAGGGACGGAAGTGTGTAACAGGAAATGCCAGCTTGAGCATGGAACAAGTAAGTACTTTATAATAGCTTGGATTAGTGTACTCATGGAAATAGTAAGTACTATATAGTGTGGCGATTAGGCTATCACATTAATTTAAAAACCACGTATTCTACATTACATATTTTATACCACACAATTAAAATAACTCATAACAATTAATTTTCTAGCCGTAATATTTTCGTTTTAGTATTTAACAACATTCAACTTAATTTATGATTATTTGCTAAGAAAACCACAAAGTTTGTGTTGAATTATTGATACCATCGCCCCGCGCGTGTCTAGTACCTTATTATCAAAGGTTGTTTATTTCATGCCAATTTTTACGCTATTTATTTTGTTTGATAAATTCCGTTTTCAAATTTTTTGTAATATTGTTTATTTTATTATTTTAACAGACTGTTAACAACTTGAAATAACCGCTGTATTATTTAATGGGATAACCTAATCGCCACTCTGTATAAATTGTAAGTAGAGGGGGTCGAATTTCGACCAGTGAGCGACCACTAGTAATGAAATAATAATTCGAAAAAATATTTCAGTTTTTAGCGTTTTTTTTATTTTTTTTATTTTGTGTTTAATTTCTGTCGCTGCTCAGTCGCCAAGGTGAGATGTTACAACACATCATAAGCGACTACTGCAAGGCTAGCTGTGTCGATGTCGCCGACACCCTGTATATGACATATATTTTCAAGTTTAGTGCATGATGTAGCACAGTGACAAATGAAGGCATGAATTTCTAACTTATCCAATTAATTACGGGCATTTGGTAGAACGCAAACCCTTATTGTATATCTTTTGATATATCTGTCGTCAACTTTATGCTGTTAACAGTGCTTATTTTAGCTTAAATTTTAAATCAAATAATCTGCGAATATTTACCATTGATTGCAGATCAAAGCAGCAAAAAAAACATAATATATTTTAGCATTTTTTCTATGTCGTTTTTGTATGGTTTTAGATGATTTGACAGCGAGAAAAGAATGGATTAACCAAGAAAGGGGTAACCAGGAAATGGAGGATGGATACATAAATTCACGCCTTCTTCCTATGGGGGTAGGCAGAAACTACAGAACGCCACCTGCTACGCTCCGTACACTCCTTTTGCTTCGTTTACGTTCATACATCTGGGGGTCTACTCCGAAGCGCTAAACCGAAGTATCGGCCGAATGTTCGGCCGTTTTATAACTTCCATAGGTTCCTTTTTTGACTTTGAGTCCTTACCCGACTTCAAGTCACGGTTTTGACATTGTCTTATCTCTTCGACTGCCTTTTCTTTTTCGCCGTAGTCAGCGATCGTTAGCCGTAGTAAACAAACGAACAAACATTCGGCCGATACTTCGGATTTATGTCTGGAGTAGGCACCCTGGTCATACACACGCCTCCGGTTGCAAGTACTACGCACTATAATGTCCTTTTAGGACGTCCCCCCCCCCTCCCGGCGTTTCCACTCACATCTACCTTTAGCAGTTTATTTGATGTATAAAAATTAATACCGATTGTTAAGATGAGGCTCCCTATTTTTATGTTAACTTGCATGAATATTCTGAAAACGTCACACATACAAGCAAAATGAAACTTTAGTATATGATTTATTGGATCTTTTTCTTTCCATGTTGAAGACAGTTACGTAATTGTAATATTTTCACTCAATAAACTTTTTATCCGAAAATCATGTCCTTTTTAAGGATAATTATAAAAAACAAACAAGATTGTTCAGCTTTTATGTCTAAAATAAACATTCACAGCAAGAAAATATAGTTTATTATCTCGACACAAGATATTTTATGTCTAGATCAATTATAACATTAGATACAAACGAAATAAGAATTGAGACTTACGCTATTTAGTTTCGTGCTCGAACACGATCAAAGAACGCACGCGATATTCAACTTTATTACTGATGTATTAGCCTTTAGCACATAACGGAGTGGCGGGGAGCGAGGGACGGAGCTTGCGTTCGAAATTTGATTTAGATTGCCTGCTCTTAATATCAATTGTTAATATTATTTTTACAGTTCAAAAAATGAATTGGGTTGAAGCTAGATTTAGAATCATTCACTAAATTAAACATCGTTAAACTCTTATTTATTATCTTATTAGAGCAGTGGTGGCCCAGAAGTAACGGCCGCGAGTTACGAGTGTTAGGTGATTAATAGGTCGTGGGTTCGAACCTAGACAGGCGCTTTACTTTGTGTAAATTATTTCATCACCACTGCTCTCAAAACGGTGAAGGAAAACATCGTGAGGAAACCGGCATGTCCTAGAGCTAAAAATTCGAAGACATGTGACATCTGCCAACCCGCACTGGGCCCGCTTGGTGGATTACGGCCCACTCCCTCTCACAGAAAGAGGAGGCCTGTGTCCTAGCAGTGGGAACATTATAGGCTGTTTATGTTAACTCTTATTATGATTGAAACTGTGTTTCGGAACAAGGATGCTGTTTAACTTCCTTTTGTATGCCAAAACCAAGCTCAGAATTGGCAATTTAATGGGTTTTATCTAACCAAGATGATGGAATGGCAGTTATTTTTATTTATAGATTTATTGTCTTGTGTAGTGTCAACTAGGGTTGCCAACATTTTTTTATAATCAAATATAGTATTTTGATATTTTCGAAGCGAATTGCCTGAAAAATATAGCAGACATAAAAAAAAATAGGAGGTATGTTTTAAAATATTTTATTTTTTTAATGCATATTTTTTGCTACATTGAGCCTCTATTAACAGTTACTTATTTTTTTTATAAAATGTCTCCTACGTAACTAATAATTATTACACTCTAAATTAGAGTTACGAAATACCATTCAGCTTTTATGAGATTAATACTGGCCCTATTGTGGTCATCTTGCCGTTTTGTATTGAAATGAAAATATAGTAATTTTGCCTACCATATATATTGTTTTTGAAATATCGTATTTAGTCCTCTATTGTAGCAGGATACTATTATATAGTACGGTTGGCAACCCTAGTGCCAACAGACAATAAACAAGACTCAAAAAATGTATTGATCAGAAGATTAGTAAATGGAACTGAGAGAGGTAGACTGCACAGAGTTACATGCTCAAACTCCAAAATATTTTTACATAAGCGATCTTGAATGATGAATCTCCAAGATGAACAATGTTTTACTAATATTTTATCTCTTTATTAATAAAGACTGAGTACATATACAACCAGTTTTTCGAGTTTTGGCATAACTTTACCCCATATTTGTGCATCAAAGTTTTAAACTAGTAGTAGTTGTTCTGGGTCTGGCTGTTTGTGTATGTGAGTTTAAATGTTTGTAAACGCACCCACGATACAGGAGAAATTCCTAGTGTGGGGCAATGTTTTTAAAAAAATAAGAAGAAGAAGTTACTATTCTCTGATTTTCACTCAATAACAAATTTTGTTGATCCAACCACCAAAATCAATTAAAACCAATTTACATAAGTAAACTATAATTTATTCACAATGTCAAAATAAGCCTTATGACACACTATAGGAAACCTGTTACTAACAAGCATATTACAACACAATTATACAATGTATTTACAATAGGGTGCACCCAACCCTAGTACCTTTTCCTTCAAACATAATTATGTCTTGAACAGTGCACCTGTGATTAAGAACCTTATCTGGTTTCTTTTAGAAATGAATAGAGGGTGAAACTGGTCAAAAAAAATCTATAGTGGTGATAATTAGGAATTTAGTTAATAATAAGACTATTTACAAATACTGGAGTAGCTGTATTAATGGTTAATAAAGTGAGTTGATCTTTGCCCTACAGTAAAAGGTTAAACTTTCCAATAGTCAAGGAGTCTGAATGCTTTCTGGGGGCCAAGTCTGCTAGCGCAGTTGTGTCCGAATGGCCAATCATTGGCACCGTAATTGTAGTGTTTGACAGTTTTGCTAATCTCCTAATTGAAAGGCGTCTTTATGATTTTCCGATGACATGCTACTGATACTCCATTGGCAAAATTGTCTGTATTTGGTAATCTCGTACTGACAAGCTCCTATTATTTTGATTTCCCTATGGACCACTGTCACGCCATTATGAATTTAGGAGGTTACAAACTATTGGCACAGTGGTCATGGCGTTGCCTTGGTGTGGTCGTCATAATGTTAGTTATTTCCGAGCTATCTATCCCGTACGTTGCACCTGCCATGTTTTGTCTCTGCATCACCCTAAGGTTGACTGGTAGAAAATGCCTCAGGCATTAAGTCCGCCTTTGTACAGTGTAGTTTTTACTTGTGCATAAAGTTTTAATAAATAAGTAAATAATGACCAATCATTGAAAATAGCAGACTTAGCCCTCGGAATGCTGTTGGGGTTGCCGCGGCATTGTAATGCGTCGTAAATGTTCGCAAACGCGCGCGTGGAGGGTTCCACGCTATAGTGCGTAAGAAAGTGACGTCATTATTTCAAAGGCTGCGCGGTAACAGCAACAGCATGTTGCAAATGATTGCATTCCGACATGACTGTCCTATATAGGCAGTTTAGTTACGGGGAAATATTATGTACCTAGTAACATAGATATTAACAAAAAAAAAATACTAATACTTATACATATATGGATTCTGTCCGAAATAAATGAATAATAATAATAATATACAGGGTAAAATTAAATTAACTAGCGAAACTCCGCAGACCTGATTAATTTGATGAGTTTTTTTTCTGGGGGGTTGTGTCTTTTGAAATACAGCACATCAGTTCTTTGTTGTGTAAACTTCACAGAAGTGATGGGTATCGATATTTAAACATAATAAAAGAATAAAAAACATATTTTCTCAACTCATACTTCCAGTAAAAACACTACCAGAAGTTGATGATGTCAAAAAAAAAAACTAATCTTTTTTATTTTTTCGTGTTTAGAAATCGATAAAGATCACGACTGCTGAGTTTCGCTAGCTAGTTTAATTTGACTCTGTATAGCCCATTCCAAAACATAGATTTCCAAGACATTCCAAGAAACTCCATGGACACTTCAATATTTTTTAGGGTTCCGTACCCAAAGGGTAAAACGTGAACCCTATTACTAAGGCTCCACAGTCTGTCTGTCCGTCTGTCACCAGACTGTATCTCATGAACCGTGATAGCTAGACAGTTGAAATTTTCACAGATGATGTATTTTTGTTGCCGCTATAACAACAAATACTAAAAAGCAAAATAAAATAAATATTTAAGGGGCCTCCCATACAATAAACGTGATTTTGTTGCTCGATATTGATAACGCCAACAGGTAGACGCTTGAAATATTCACAGAATATTTAGTTACATATTCACTTTAAAAATAAATAATTAAAATAAAACAAATATTTAAGGGGGGCTCCCATACAGCAAACGTGATTTTTTTGCCATTTTTATAGATAATGGTACGGAACCCTTTGTGGGCGAGTCCGACTCGCACTTGGCCGGTTTTATTTAAATCATGTATTTCAGTATAATGCTGCCAGATAGGAGACAATTACCCTAGTTATCCTAATGATCAATGCTTATTCTTTCTCTGTATTAAAAGACGCCTTTGCACTGCAGTTTTGACAGTTACAGGTAGATAATTACACTATTGTAATTCATAAAAGGATGAAATTAAACATCAAAATAATGGGATGAGTGACCTCTGCAGCAAGATCAGAAATACATAAAGTCAGATGACACATGTGACTTACAAAAAATCTGATCAAGACAACAATCTGCTTAGGCTTTTCCTAATTATGTTGAAGTCAACTTCCAATCTAACCGGTACAGCTGCCAGCATTTTAGTGGAGCAACTGACTAAAAGCCTGATCAAGTCTCTGAACAATATTTTGATTTAAAAGGATGTTCGTGGAGTTTCTTTCAACACGCTTCGGAATGGGAAACTAGATTTAAATTTGTGACTGTCAGACTTCTTGAAAATTCAAAAGTGCCTGTAATTGGTTTGATTAAAATAAATAATTGAGTTTTGATCTGTAAAGGTGCACTCTATTAGCATGTTTTCTGTTCAGAATGGATGAACACTAACAACAAACAATCATAAAACTTGACAACAGATTGAATTGAATGCTTTCAGAAACTTCAGGTCACTAGGGAGGGCCTTTTGTGTAGTTGTCAACCTTTTTTTTAATAATAGACAAACGTAAACATTGACAGGTTGTTGTACCTTCCCTATTCAAACCACCTGTTAGGAAAAAACAGGTTTTGGTTGGCTTAGGAATTCTTGAGATGTGATCACTGATCAGGATACATTTTATCTAACATTAGTAAGTTGATTTTAAGTAATTAGTATTATTGTTTTGTGATAGTAAAATTGAATTATGGAGTAAGAAAGCTGTGGTAATAATAAGTGATGTGTATGATAAATAATGCTTCAACAAAATTTTAATTTTAGATTATGAGTAATTCAAGAAATTAGTAAACGTAATCGCAAACCAATCACACTAACGTGCATTTATATCAACGGACACCATGGAAAACCTAATTAAATGCTTATCAATACTTCCTAACTACAGAAAGCGTAATGATTCTTACCTTATTCATCAAACTCCATTTAAAAACAGAAAAACACTTAAATAACACTCTTTTACACTTAAAACTTACGATAAAACAATATTAATTAGATTCCCACACAATTCAAACTTAATATATCAACAAAAAACGCGTAAATTGTAAAATAAAGTTGTATTAACTAAAATAAGTACAATCAATTTTCTCTGCCCAACTAGTCATGTCGAGGCGAACGGGAATATGCAAGAAAACAACGCTTTCCACTATTGATTTTTAACGTTACTACATCTTTGTTGTATAAGAATGCTTTTAAAAGTGATTACAAAAGTTTTTAGCGTAGATTATCGAAGATATAAACAAATTTCACGGCGTATTTTATCTGAACTATACGTCCATTTCTGTTCCGTCAGTAACGCTACTGCCCGTAGAAGAATTGAGATAGCGAATGTATTTTTTTGATGGCAACATTCTGTGTTACTTTGCAAAGTCCCGTTGTACGCGTTGAACGATGCTGGCTTGGTCCGATTTTTATACGAAAATTGCAAGAAATAAAATTAAAAACTGTTTCGTAAGTAATGTATAATAGTTTTCTAGCTTGTTAATCAAAACCTTATACATTATATACGATTTAAACGAGTAAATAATCAAATAATAATTGGTATTATTAAAATAATCGCAGTTTTGATTTCGTGTAGAACAAAATATTAAATCGAATCACTTTCTAAACTTCCTTCAAAATACAAAATAATTATAGATTATTTTTAGAGAGACGTATTTGGCATGTAAACGTTGTGTTTACGGTATTCTTATGTGTTTTAAATCAATATCATCCGCTATCAGTTACTCTCATAACGTACTTCGGAACTGAATTGACAGGTTTCCACGCAAATACAGTGACTTCATAATCTTCTCAAATTAGCCGCTTACTAAATAAAATTATCAAAATCTAAACGAAAACCTTATAAATCAAGATAAAAACATCAAAAATCCTGTTATTTTATTTACAAATACTTAAAATTACATTGAAAAAACTAGGATAACTAAAATATTATTAGCTTTTGTCGAGTAACAAGCAACATTTATGGGTGTGGGGCAAGAAGAGGAGAGACAGTACGAAATAGCGATAGTTATAGGTAGGTCGAGCGTCGAGTTGGCATTGTAATAAACTACTTGACGTGTTTATCGTCGGCCGCGTTATCGCAAGCTCTTTGTGCAGTTTCACCTTGTTACGGTCGCCTTTCAACTAGTTATAACTCTGACGTATTTCATCGTTTATTTTCTTATTTTTTCTAATTCCACATAAAATAAGCAATTTTTTTATTTGTGTTTTTCAAGTTTGTATAGAAAAATATTTTATTTCTTGCATAAATTCTATGGTACTTAATTGATTTATTTTTCATTAAAATCACATGATTGCTGTGTTTTGTAACTTATTTAGAGGCTTCATTAAAGAGGTATTCTAAATATAACATGAAACAACGAGATAGTTACCTATTAATTCCATGGATTATTATCGTTATTTTATTATTACTTTTTTTTCTAAACGAATTCATTCTTTCCTTGTATGAAAACGAACTGCGTAGTAACAACATAATTTTCTAGAATACCTTTTTATTCATCTCATATATATTAGGTCATCGTTCTTTTCCTACGGAAATTTTAGTATAATAGGTTTAAGTTAGGGCGTTTTCATAGAGCGTTTTGCGTTTTGGCATCGGTCAATGTTTGTATCCACTGTTATCAAACAAAAGATTAGTCAGTTTATTATTGATTTGTTTGCATGACACAGTCTGAACGAAAATCAATAGTTTTGCGAACAAAGTAGGGGCGGGGTTAGGCATCATCAGAAAGAGACAACGAGTGCTCTACTTTCAAAAATTACAATGTTTAGAATGGATTATTGTAAGTATTGTGGGTATTGGGAATATAATAAAAGAGCGTAGTCCCATAGCAATAGGTATCATTACCTTGATTGATTTGCTCGAAAATTAGGCTAGGTTACTCATTAGCTAAGTACATTTTAGTTTATTAAATGTCCAACGTGAGCCCATTTTAGTACAGGATTCATTGTTATTTTATTGAAATAGTTGTAAAGTACAATGGTCCTTGGTCAATAAATAAAGTAAGTACCTACTTATAATAAATAAAGTACATCTCGTCAGTAATTAAAATAAATAAGTATCAGATAATTAGGCTCGAAAGTTTTTAATAAATTTTCTGAATCATACAAGTAATAATAAAAATTAAAATCAATTTTGTCTGAACGTACCCTACATAAGGTCAAACCAAGATGCAAGTAATTTATCCAAAAAACAATAAATTATCAGAATTGATGAAATGAATTATCCTAAATAGGTAATATTCAAAATTAATCAAAATAGGTGTAAAATTCAAATCTTCTAATGGCAATATTAATGTAACTCTCCAACTCCCGTGACGTAATAAAAGTGCAAACAGTGCAGACAGAGGGCGTTTACAAAGTTCATTATTAGTGTCAGAAGTTCGATGAACTTGTGCATAGTTATGAACTGCATTTTGTTTGTCAACCGTTTTTTTTACTCTGTGGTTTTGGTATTTTTTGGATTTTGTCTCACATGATTATTGTAATGCGTAACTTGGTAAACTTATCATCCGGAAGTTTTTAAGTAAGTAAGTCATTTATTTGCGTAAAACATGGTTTATAT
Organism: Tiliacea citrago; assembly: GCA_963921375.1. Lineage (NCBI taxonomy): Eukaryota > Metazoa > Arthropoda > Insecta > Lepidoptera > Noctuidae > Tiliacea > Tiliacea citrago. The sequence continues at coordinate 13,290,368 of OY992808.1, read as the reverse complement.
TGGTGTTAATATCATTATAGTAGATCAACATGTTTCGCTAAGATAAAACAAAGAGGGTAACGTGGTATTTTCATCGGTTCAATGAGCCCGGTCACCCCTTTTGACGTCTGATTCTGGCTCGATTATTAATGTTCTGTGGATTCTGGGCACTGCGCAGCTATCTCCATGAAGGTATAGATAAAAGTGCAGGAAACACTAAATACCTAAGTGAGAACGAGACAATGATATGTGTTTTCTTTATCTTATGTATGTATTCCGAAAGAGAGAGTCGGCCCACAGTCGTCTTCACTTGGGTATTCAGAGTGTGGCCTCCACTTATAACTATACCTTCATGCCTATCTCTCACTTCTCGCCAAAGGTTCACCACACATCACAGATGAGATTTTCACAAAAAAAATTGTGGTGACATCAGAGGAAATCAAGTTTTAATTCGTTTAAAAAAATATGCACGTTTACCTAGAATTTTGCTTTTTTTACGGTTCCCGAAACGGACCCCAAAAGGAAAAAACGGATAAAGGATCACTACGCTGTCGGTCCGTCTGTCTGTCTGTTTGTCAAGACCATTTTTCTCATGAACGTGTTCTAAAAATGTGCTCTAAAAAAACAATACAAACCATTAAGGGGATGCGCTAAGGTAGCCCGCGAAATTCAAATTTTATTACGTTTTTTGCAATTTTCAGGTCAGTAACAAGTTGTATGTTGATCTAAATACGATTCGCAGCCGTAACAAATATGGCTTTACACAATTATAATCATTAGAATCGGCAATACAACCGACTCTCTTCAAAAAATCCTACTGAATTTCTGAAATAATCATTCAGTAGGATTTGATGAACATATAGAGCAGTAATGCTGAATCTAATGATTATAATTATGTAAAGCCATATATGTTGTGGTGAATCTTATTTATATCAACATACAACATGTTAATGACCTGCAAATTGCAAAAAAACGTAAGAAATTTTGAATTTCGCGGTCTATCTAAGCGCATCCAAAATAGTTGATTTACCATTCCTTTATCTCCGAAAAGACAGAGCCTAAAATTTTGAAAACAGTACAGAAAATAGTTCTTTACTAATATAGATTACAGGAAAACCTATAGGAAGTCTATGATCTTAAAACAACATGGCAAATCTCTCAATATTGTGCGTACAAACTTACATTTGCAATTGGAATGGAGATGAAGGAACATGTTTTTCAACTAAATTATTAAGTTTGTTCTTGGGATAATTAATCCAAGTATAGCTTAAATTGCTACAGAAACACAAGCATGGACTACGTTATTGAGGTGTTAATCATTCTGTGGTTTAGTGGGCACAAAATGCTGCCTTCCTCTTAGGTAAATACAGGCGTAATGTTGTATTTTTAACTGTTCAGTAACCGTAGTGTGGTTTTGCCACCAATCTAGAATAGTTATATTGTTCTATTTGGCTAAAAAGGGGTAGAAAAACAAATCAACATAAAGTGTCTATGAAATTACAAACATTAGTAGCCTATAGCATCATCATATTCTGCCTGCCTTTTCTCTTTATCTTGGGGTCGGCTTCGTCTAACTCTAAACAGGATGCAGATAAAATACCAGTTTTTTACTACTGGGATGACACAATAGAGATGTGGCGACAGCCATAGATTGTTGCCGTCGCGGGTAAAACCTGCATGAGGCTGGCAAAGGAGCGTGAAGATTGGCACAAGAAATGAGAACAAAATCGAAATTCGTATCAACCTATCTAAGCTAGCAATTTTTGAACTTCAAAATTACATAAAACAGTTCCCCACTGGTTCGCAACAAACTCGCAGCACAGCTGCATCGGGGATCGGGTGCGGCAGTCGGCTTGTTTGTCAACCAACTACAACATGAATTAATCGATCAATAAGTAGATACCTATGTACTTAGATCCGTCTTGTTGTGACGCCAACCATTACCTTGTATGGATGTAGTTTATGAGTTTCGCATTCAGTATCATAGATGGCGTAGGAGTAAGAGACCAAAAATATTCTGTCATGGTTATTATGTCTCAGTACTCCAATCTAGTTGTAATAATATTGCGATTTCTCTATTTTATTTCATTATCAGAATTACGATTCGTTTTCTTGCATGGCATTCGCTAAGAGATTATTCTCAGAGAGCCAAGGTTAAAGGTATTCATTTGAAAAAAACATCTCCCTGACATTGTCTTACATTGTCGGTCATGACCATAAAAAAAAAAATAGTCACGCCATGGTTCCACGTTTATCATTTTTATCACTCTTTTTCATAATCGTAGTTGTATTCCATGGCTGGACGTTGGACATAATTTTCACAATCTTTTTTTTTAATCACTTAGGTTTTAATTTCTAAACGAATTAAAAATCGTCACGCCAAACGTCAAACTTGTCAAACAAAACAAAAACGTCAAAAATATTTACATTATAAAAGCTCAACTAGTTCAACTTAGGTACTCAACGTTCGCTCATTGTGAAAACTGTGGTGAAAACAAAACAAGTGCAATGTTTAAAATATTATTGATATAATATTAATCTCGTTATTTGTAAAAACTAATTATATTAGAACTAAACAAAATACCAAAGTATACGGTTTGTCTTCTTGAGTCACGTCAACGATAAGAATTTACCTGGATTTCAGTCGCGTAGTGGAAAACACTGGAAGAAAATTTAGAAAAAAACGGCGCGTGATTTACCTTTTGACTAAAAATGAGTAGATGTGACTTTAAAATTGTGTTATTGGGCAGCGAACATGTGGGAAAAACCAGTTTAGTTCTCCGATTCGTAAACTGCAGATTCAATGCCGATATTCCTTATCAAAACGTAAGTAATTAGCAAAAAGATAATTTGTAAACACCCTAGCTACGCCTGTATTTTTTTTATGTAGGCAGAAATGCACAGTCATTCATCCATAATTGTCTAACGTCAGTAGGTACTTCCTTCTTTGTTAATTAATTCTATGAATTATTTTAAGCCCAGTATTCCCATTCAGTATTTTATTAATTGATGGCATTATTTTATGCCTGTCTGTAAATTGCAATTCCCTCATTTTCTTTAAGTTATTATAATTATGTGTAATATTGTGAAATACCTGGTTTCAAGGTACTATGTAGGTATTACTATTAAAGTAATCAGACCTAATCACTTGGGCTGGAGTTGCCATTGAATTAATTTTTATTTAAATCAAAATTTCTTGTAGAACATAATATAGATAGAATACTAGGTACCTACACCATAAAAATAACATTTCTACGTAAAAAACATACATAGGGTGACACAATGGGCGGTCTTATTGCTAAAAGCAATCTTTTAAAGACAATCTTTATGAGTTATGTAATAAATAATTGAATTAACAAGCATAATGAGTTCCTATTACAAAAATGACAGACTTCCATACTAATGCAAGTACCTTTTGCAGTGAAAGAGTTGAATGGAAAATATACTATATAATTATGAAAGTCGTAAAGAGAGATGTACAAAAGATTAGGAGAAAACAACTTGACGGTTTCAATTGACACACACCAGTGACACAATGTTTTTTTTATATGTGTAATTATATGTCACTGCAGCTGTAGCATATCAAACCTTTAACACTTTCCCTCAGCTGCTAGTGGACCTTCTAATCCCTCAGACCCAAGTTCTTACAAAGTTCCTGTAATCTCGGTCTGGGCAAGGCCTTAGTCAGTAGATCTGCCAGCTGTGTAGCAGAGCTAGTCCTTTCGACAACAATGTGATTTTCAAACACAAGTTCTCTTACATAAAAGTGTCTGACACGAATATGTTTTGTCCTTTATCGATAAATAATACTGGGATTTCTTTCTGACCATTCAAATCTTTAAATAGTCTTTTTAGCCAAAACACTTCTCTTGCAGCCTCACTCGCTGCCACAAGCTCGGCTTCTGTGGTACTAATGGCAACTGAAGCTTGTCGTTGACTGATCCAAGAGATTGCACCTCTTGAAAATAAACACAACACTCCTGTCGTAGAGCGACCTGTTTTCAAACATCCAGCATGATCAGCATCACTGTAGGCTTTGATTTTGATAGGAGAATCCGCATCATGAACATATAGAATTCCTCTTGATAATGTTCCTTTTACATAGCGCATTATGCGCTTTACCATACACCAATCACTTGAAGTCGGCTTTTCTAAGCTCCTCGAAGCCACTCCTACAGCATAAGCCAAATCAGGGCGAGTGCCCACCATCAAGTAGGCGAGCGAGCCTACTGCTTCTCTGTAAGGAAATGACTGTGACCCATTCTCAGCTTTCCCTGTTTCAATAATTCCTTGTTTTTGTAAAGGAGTCGACACTGGATTGCAGTCTCTCATATTGAATCTCTCCAAAACCTTTCTTGCATAAGCTTCTTGCTTTATTAAAATCGAGCCATCTTCCATTTGCTCTATTTCTAATCCGAGATAATATGAAGCTGGTTTGGTTGTGATAAGCAAAATCTTTTTCAAGTCATTGATGAACTCATTTGCAAGGTTTTTATCACTCGCTGCAACTAAACCATCATCGACGTACAGTGTTATTATGATTTTCTTATCACCCATAGTTTTCATATAAAGGCATGGATCTGCGTCGCTGGTCTTAAAACCTAAAGATTTAAGAGACTCTGAAAAACAAGAATTCCAGCAGCGCGGTGCCTGCTTTAATCCGTAGAGGCTCTTTTTTAGGTGACATACTCTTGATGTCCCATCCTCAAAGCCTTCTGGTTGCATCATGTAAATATCTTCATTCAAAACCCCGTTGAGGAAGGCTGTTGCAACATCAAACTGAATAAGATGCAGTTTCTCTCTGGCCGCAACACTGAGCAAAGAGCTTACAGTTGCCAGCCTGGCTACCGGGCTGAAGGTTTCATTAAAGTCAAAACCCTTCTTTTGTCTAAACCCTTTCACGACTAATCGGGCTTTATATTTCTCGACTGTACCGTCAGGGTTAAATTTAACTTTAAAAACCCATTTACATGGCAGGGCTTTACGATCTCTCGGTAGATTTTGCAAGTCCCACACTTTAAACTTCTGTAAAGAATCGATTTCATTCTTCATGGCTTCTAACCATCTATCTTTACTTGTACCACTTGATACTGCTTCATTATATGTTGAAGGTTCTCTTTCTATAATTGAATCGACCAAGAATAATTGATAGTCATCCAATTTTTGTGGAGGTCGTAGTGTACTTCTGTCTCTGAGATTATACCTTGGAATGTCCGGTATAGAAACATCGTTCTCTAAATTTATCGGCATCTCAACATCAGGAGGAATAGCATCTACGAACTCTTCAGTATCACAATCTGAAAACGCTTTTTCATTTTCTATGATCTCACTATCTTGTTCTCCCTCTAATTGGACTGACTGTCTTGCAGGAGAAGCTACATGTTGCGAAAAATCTTCTTCCTGAAGGATCACTCCCTCTGTCTCCCGTCCTATCAAATCAGAATCTCCCTCTATCTCACCGCTCACTGGTAAATTGACGTCTTCCTGAGGACCAAGTCGCAAGGGCATTGGGATTCTCAATTCCATGGTTGGACAAAAGGTGACATCTCTAGATCTTTCGGTCTGTTTTCCGTTCCATATTCGATATCCGTCGTCATTATCATATCCGATAAGTCTGCCTTTAGTAGCTTTCTTATTTAGCTTCTTCCTTTTTTGTTTGGGAATGTGAAAGAAGCATTCACTCCCTATCACACGCAAGTGTGAGATCTTAGGCTTCTTCTTATGCCACAGCTCATACGGTACTTTCCCTTCTTCTCTTGTGGGTCCCGTGCGATTGAGGACGTATGAAGCTGTATTGATAAGCTCTGCCCACAGGGCTTGTGGAAATTTATCTCCTGCGTGCATGTATGAACGAGCTGTTTCCACAAGAGTCCTGTTCTCTCTTTCTGCGCACCCATTTTGTTCGGGCGTGTATGGCATCGTGAGCCGCTGGATTATTCCCTGCCTGTTAAGTACCTCCCGAACCGCTTTATTATCAAATTCGCCGCCATTGTCGCTCAATAACGTTTTGACTGTATGTCCAGCATTTTTGGCTTCTTTCAGAAATTGAATAAGCTTATCTTTTACTTCACTTTTGTCTCGAATGAAATAAACATGGCGAAACGCGGATAAGTCATCCTTTAAAAGGACAAAGTAGCGACATTTCGAGAAACTTTCAGGGAATGGTCCACATACATCGGCGTGAACCAACTCTCCAAGCTCTTTCCCTTTTGCCAAATTTAAGACGCTGTGCCTTCCCATAAATGCAGCCTTCGCACTGTATATCATCTTTATCATCTAGATTGATCCCCAGTTCCCTCTTGACAAGATCATTGACATATTTCTTGTTCTGGTGACCAAATCTTTCATGATATAGCTGGAGTAAGCTCGATGGGTTAACAGCATTAATCTCTACAGGTTTGTTTGGTAGAACTGTCTTCATTTGTAACTTATACAGTCCTCCACTCTGCGTCCTGTTTCCAACTGCTAAAATCTGACCATTTAATTCCAGTCTACACTCTTTCATGGTGGAAATAAAAGTACTATTTTTCAGTTTATCTTGTGCAGCTAACATGGATAACAAATTCTTTGTAAGCTTTGGTACATACCAGACATCACTCAAAGTTAAATTCATTATTTTGCCGTTAACGCTGGTTTGAACTACCACAGACCCTTTTCCTTTTGCAGGAACTACAGTCCCATCGGCCGTTGTAACGGTGTGGTTCGATCCAAAGTCCTCAAAATAAGTGAATATGTCTCCTCTATTGGTAACGTGAGTTGTGGCACCATTATCTACGTACCAATTTTCTGTATCGCTTTCTTCAGAGCAAGTGTAAATCATTAAAGTTATATTCTGCACTTGCTGCTGCTTGGACAAAGACTGTGTAGGTTTCTTCGGTCTGCCATCATTAATCCACTGTTTGCAATTCTTAATGCGGTGACCTAATTTCGAGCAGTACCTGCATTTTATCTTCTCGTCTCTTAACTGCGATTTATGCTGCACCTTTGAGGTAGAGGCGAGCACTTCCTGAGTCTCCTCAATATGGCCACCTAGAGCCCTCTCGTACCCGCAAAGTTGTGCTGTCAGTGATTCAATTGTCCTCTCTTGTTTGTTTAGCAGCATCCAACTTGATTTGAAACTGAAAAATTTTTCATTGAGGGAATCTAAAATTTTACAGATCAAGAACATCTCCGGCAACTTCATATTAGGATCGGTCTTCAAAATTTCAGCATTCAAATTGTTCCATATGCTTTTAAGTTTCGACATCATGGTAGATGCGTCATCCGCAGAATTATTTTTGAAGCTAAAGAATTGCATGCACAAAGTGTATGCTCTGTCTTCTGATTGACCGTCAAACAAGAGGTGAAGTTCCTGCCATACCTCGTATGCTGTTTCAAATCGCATGACTTTCATTAGATTCTCTTCGGTCATATTGCTTGTTATGATTAGCAGAGCGTTGCTGTCTGCCTTCCTATATTTGATCAATTCTGCATTAGCCTATAATCAGTGCACCATCGCCTATTCTTAAAACTGGTTTTCGAAGTTTTCCTTCTGCCGCCTCCATGGCACCTTCTGTGCCCCGCAGCATGATGGACACCTTATACTTCCATGTAGCCCAATTCTGGCTACCTATGAGCTGACCGATCTGAATCTTGGTGGTGGTAAAATTTTCCATTTTGACAGCACAAAAAAATACTTGAGTTTTTTCGCTGTTAATACTTTCTGGATCTTATCCTTGGTATCCGGGGTATGCTGGGTATCCTGGGTGTTCTGGGCCCATAACCTAATGCAAGTACCTTTTGCAGTGAAAGACTTGAATGGAAAATATACTATATAATTATGAAAGTCGTAAAGAGAGATGTACAAAAGATTAGGAGAAAACAGCTTGACGGTTTCACTTGACACACACCAGTGACACAATGTTTTTTTATATGTGTAATTATATGTCACTGCAGCTGTAGCATATCAAACCTTTAACACATACAAATTGTCATCCCCTATTCAACCACTTGAAAAAAGTAATCTTCAAAAATCCTTCCTTAGTGCTTACCTTTGTTATAAAAGACACAGGTGTGCATAAGTTTCACGCTTCTAGGCTGGTCGGCTGTGCTTTTAGTAAATGAATTTAAGATTTTTATTAAATAAATCTCATAAATGCCAAAATTTTACTTGTATTTAATTTTTTTCTTTTATTTATTCATTAACAATTAACATTGTGTTGAACATTACATAATAAATAAAATGATCACATGCAGTAACAATATATTTAAAGGCCTAAATAAAATTGATGCAAAATGTTTACTTCAAGAGTCAATAAATTAGTATAATGTCAAATTTAATGTCAAAATATTAAGAGTACAACCTCATATAATTCTGATACCGAGTATAAACATTTTTCAAACTTACAAAATATAAATGTAATAATAATTTATAAATTAATGTCTAATAATATCTACATGCAGTATGAAAGCATGGTGGATGATCAATGCTTTTGCCTTCTCTGTTTGAGAAGAAGCCCTGCAGTGTGACAATTGAGGGCTAATATTATTATATTTAAATTGAGAGTGAATTTTAACATTCAGATAAAGAGGTATCTCTGTCCTTCACACTGGTTGATAACTAAAGTATTCACTTGTTTAAAAGTACATTGTTACTATCAATAATTTGCAGGCCACACCTAATATTATTGGCAGAGACTGACAAGTGATTGGGGGGCTTGTGGCTAAGTAATAAAATCCGCACTAGTCGATCGATCAGGTTAAGGTATACTTACCGCGGTTGGTCCGTGGATGGGTGACCATCTTTACATACCATGACCCCTCCGCGCCTCGGAAAGCACGTTAACCCGTTGGTCCCGGCTGTCATTCGTGGATCTTTGCCAGTCCTTACGGGTCGTCAGACGCCGAAGTCAGAAAAAATCAGTCAGGAATGCATGCTGATCTCGGCGACCTGATAAGCAAGTACAAAACATAGGTACGCTTCCAGGGAAGAGATCTTTCGCTGATTTATTTAGCGGCGGCGGAGTTTGGAGAAACAGGACACAACCAACAACCAACAGGATGACAACCGGCAACTAGTTTAAAAACGGAAATTTAGAAATAGATTTCACAGTGAAAAAGGCGAGGCTGGAGTAGAATCGGACGGAAACTTTAGAGGAGCTGATATAAAAATACCTCCTTTTATAAATAAAGTATCTAAAACTACTTCTGCGGATGATATTTCGAGTTAAATAATATTTAAAAAGGTTCAAATCTTTTTGGAAAGGATTACCATTAAAAAGGTTGATTATGAAGCCTAATTATGGATGCTAAACAATGGCCTGATGAATTATAATTTAAACGCTTTGTTTATTTTGCAAAGCAAAATGTGTCGGAGTACAAAGGTAGATACTTATCCTGCATAAAATGCACGATTGCATTGTAGGGTGGCCCTTCCAGACGGTTCGATATATTTTGTCAATTTAGCATTCGAAATTGGTTCACCAATGAAACTGAACGCGATCAGCACATAAACCACGTTTAAGAGCTGTCATTATTTTCTTTGGAATATTAACACTGACAGCTCTTGAAATCGGTTTAGATGTGCTGATCGCGTTCAGTTTCATTGGTGAAATTTGCCCTAAGTAGCGGTAAGTCAAACCATGTAACCGATAGGATTCGTTTTTGAACACATTACATTAGAGCAGGGGTTCCCAAAGTTTTTTTATCACGCCTCCCTACTGCCTAAAACGAAAACGCCCACGCCCGCCCCCCTGCAACAGGCAGCAGCAAGCGGGCTTGCCACGCAATTTTAAAATTCAATGTGGGTAATAAAGTACAATTTTATTTATTAAAAAAACAGGCCAATTGCGAGACGGACTCGCGCACGAAGGGTTCCGTACCATTATCTATATTCGATTCAACTTTATTTACTGATGTGTTAGCGTTTAGCATATAACGGAGTGGCGAGGAGCAAGGGGCGGAGTTTGCGTGGAAATTTGATTTAGACTGCCTAGCCTTAACCTAGACATGGGCGATATAGCTCACTGAAAAGAAAAAGAGCGATCAGCTCTTTCACTCTGAAAAGCTATATCACTATTCTAGCTCACTAGCTCTTCTATAGCTCAGTGACTCAGACGCCTACTGTTAACTCATTTGACTCACGCCGCACGCGCGTCGAAGGAGACGGCTCGGATCGTTCAATTGTCAATAGCTCTTTGGAAGTTTGGACTCTTTGTTACTCATTAGCTCTTCTATAGCTCAGTGACTCACCGACTGTTAGCTCATTTGACTCACGCCGCACGCGCGTCGATGGAGACGTAGACGGCTCGGCTCCCTCAATAGTCAATAGCTCTTTGGAAGTTTGGACACTTTGTTTATTGTTACGGTTCTTTAGCTCATTAACACGCGTAGCGATAAGCGAATTAGGAGTACCGAGTGAGCTAACTGAGCTAGTGAGCTATTTAGCGAGCAAGTGAGTGAGCGAGAGCGACGTCAATCGAAAAGAGCAAGCTCTTTTCTATCACTCGCTCACGAGTAGAGAATACAATCCCGAGCATGTTTTTCAATCCCGGGCTTACGGGATTTTTGAAGCCTTTTCCCGGGATCCCGGGATTAGACTATGTGGTATGTGTGGGGGTAAAATAAAAAAAACACGAGTAATTAAAAAAAAATGTCTTTAATGTCTTTGCACAACACAAATCAGAATAGACACAAATAAGAAAAGAAAAAACACAAACCAAAAAATACTATACTTTTGCAAGAAATTAAAAAACAGCACAAAATAACTATTTAGAATCGGGATCCCGAGATTCGGGATCCCGGGATTGTATTCTCTACTCAAGACCCATAAATATGGGTAATTGATTGACAGCAAATAGTTAATATCGGCACCTACTCCATATATTTTACATGATTACGGTCTGGAGCTCTACAGCATTTATGATCAGTGATGTTTATAATGCAATGGCCTGTTGGTCCCAGTCAAGACTCCATACAATAAGTAAGTCCAGTAAGTCTTCAATAAGTTATTATCTAATCTCTCTAAGTTGCCTAGTGACCTTCTAATGTCACAGTTTTACCCATTACCTTTGTACGGGTGATTGGGACATCAATGCTTCACAAGCATTATCTCAAGATACTAGGCATAAAATAATAAATGGTATCTTGAGTTAAGTATCTCAAGACGGTGTCTTGAGCTAAGTATCTCAAGACGGTGTCTTGAGCTAAGTATCTCAAGACGGTGTCTTGAGCCAAATAGTATTAGACGTGAAATGAGCCTGTTCGAAAATGGAGGAGTTCGTGGATATCATTGTACATATATAATATAATTACCTACAGTACACAGTATATTACTTTTGTATTATATAATGCAATGGCCTGTTGGTCCCAGTCAAGACTCCAGACAATAAGTAAGTCCAGTAAGTCTTCAATAAGTTATTATCTAATCTAAGTTGCCTAGTGACCTTCTAATGTCACAGTTTTACCCATTACCTTTGTACGGGTGATTGGGACATCAATGCTTCACAAGCATTATCTCAAGATACTAGGTATAAAATAATAATAGGTATCTTGAGTTAAGTATCTCAAGACGGTGTCTTGAGCTAAGTATCTCAAGACGGTGTCTTGAGCTAAGTATCTCAAGACGGTGTCTTGAGCTAAGTATCTCAAGACGGTGTCTTGAGCTAAGTATCTCAAGACGGTGTCTTGAGCTAAGTATCTCAAGACGGTGTCTTGAGCTAAGTATCTCAAGACGGTGTCTTGAGCTAAGTATTTCAAGACGGTGTCTTGCATCACAAGATGGTGTCTTGAGCTAAGTATCTCAAGACGGTGTCTTGAGCTAAGTATCTCAAGACGGTGTCTTGAGCTAAGTATCTCAAGACGGTGTCTTGAGCTAAGTATCTCAAGACCCATAAATATGGGGATCCTGCCGTTTCGCCGAAAAGACCAAATCCAAATCCAAGGCCAAATTTTCATTACCCAAACAAATTTTAGCAACCTTTTTTTATACCATTGCAATATTTCGAATGACGTACGCATATTTTCATTTGGTCAAATTTTTACTTGGCAAAATATTACCAAGTATAATGTCATTATGGCATTTGGTCTTTAATCAAATAATTTATTACAGCAAACAATCTTCAGACAATAAACTTTTTGAGCGAGCGAAGCGAGCGGTGCCGCGGTAGCGGCCGGCGAGTGCCAGACACGACTTGTATTAATAGAAAAAAAGATATTGTTTTTAGTAGGTTACCCGGAACATAACTATTTAGATTAGGTTAATTTCTTTTAAAAAAAAAATGGTTAGGTTAGGTTAAAACTGTGACCTCCTACGCACGAGCCGAGCGAGCGAACCGAGCGGTGCCGCGGCAGCGGCCGGCGAGTGCCAGAAACGACTTGCATTAATAGAAAAAAGAGATTGTTTTTAGTAGGTTACCCGGATCTGAACTATTTAGATTAGGTTAATTACTTATTTATATTATTATTTGATTTTGCGTAAAAACTGTTATTCCAACTGAAATATTTGACTAAATAAAAAATGTTAAAAGTACTAGTTGGTAAACAAGTTATAGTTTAAACGTTCATTTATCAAACATTAGGTTTGCGTTACAATTTTTTGTGAATAGATTTTTTGCGAAGTAATAATTTGGCAAATGAAATTATGCGAGAAATTTTTTGGGAGTTTGGGAGGCGGGCGAACGTCCATATTAAGTTGGGCCTGACGTTACAGTAACGATTACTGCATTATTTTATTTAGATATGAATACCACTTCGAAAAAACTAAAATGTTTTCGAGTACGCCATGGTAGAAAAAAATATAGGGTGTTATTGGTTTGTACAAAAACAACGTTTTTGCTCCTTATTATGTTATTCTTACACTGAACTCTCACGTTATACTTATTATATTGTTATAAGATTAATAATGAAGTAAGCTTCAGCAAAATGTGAACTTGTAATGAAATAAACAACTTGAGGTGCAACCCATTGCTGTATAACTGAAACAACGCCTTCGTCTTCTATTTGATGTAATCCTATAGGATTACGCCGCCAAGTTGCTATGCCGCAGTTGATACAACGATGACGTTAATCACTCATTGTATTTTACTTCGAAAACCGGGGTAGATGAGGCTGAGGTAAGTCGAGTAGGCAAGATAACTAAATCCGTTGTTAGAAATGCGTGGGTCGTTCGTCAAAGTAATAACTGTCAAAATCCTTTTTAAGTAGCCAAAGTCGCTAAAGAACACTAATCAAATAATCACACGAAAATAACAGAAAATATCCACTACCGCAAGGTCAGAGCAAAACGAACGAAGCGAATGATTTGTTTGTTGACGTTTGACATGACATTGACATGAGTTTCACTTTATTGCCTGTGTATTAAAATATGATGACCGATTATGAAATCGATTTAATCAATTTATTTTACGACTTTTATATTACACTATTAAAAAAATGATTTTGTTAAACATATTTACAGAAGGAAACACTGAATCACTTTTTATTGTTTTTGTTTCTATTTTTATTTAATGTCATAATGGTATAAAAATGATTAATATATTATTATGAATTCGATGAATCGAATAACTTATTTATCTGGCAACATTATTTAAAAATGAAAACATCGGAAGTCAGTATTTTTATGATTTAATATTTAATTTCTTATCTCATGATAAAACTGCGTAATATTTCGAGATAAACTACAAAAAAAATTAAAAAAATTATTGATAAATATTTCATTCCTGTAACGTCAGGCCCAAATTCGCCCGTCTCCTTTGTCAAATTCCTTTCGGTCAAACAACGGAGACCCATAAATATGGGTAATTGATTGACAGCAAATAGTTATCTGCACCTACTCCATATATTTTACATGATTATGGTCTGAAGCTCTACAGCGTTTATGATGTTTATAATGCAATGACCTGTTGTTGGTCCCAGTTAAGACTCCAGACAATAAGTAAGTCCAGTAAGTCTTCAATAAGTTATTATCTAATCTCTCTAAGTTGCCTAGTGACCTTCTAATATCACAGTTTTACCCATTACCTTTGTACGGGTGATTGGGACATCAATGCTTCACAAGCATTATCTCAAGATACTAGGCATAAAATAATAAATGGTATCTTGAGTTAAGTATCTCAAGACGGTGTCTTGAGCTAAGTATCTCAAGATGGTATCTTGAGCTAAGTATCTCAAGACCCATAAATATGGATAATTGATTGACAGCAAATAGTTAATATCGGCACCTACTCCATATATTTTACATGATTACGGTATGGAGCTCTTATTTATGATCAGTGATGTTTATAATGCAACAATGGCCTGTTGGTCCCAGTCAAGACTCTAGACAATAAGTAAGTCTAGTAACTCTTCAATAAGTTATTATCTAATCTCTCTAAGTTGCCTAGTGACCTTCTAATGTCACAGTTTTACCCATTACCTTTGTACGGGTGATTGGGACATCAATGCTTCACAAGCATTATCTCAAGATACTAGGCATAAAATAATAAATACCTATATATCTCAAGATGGTGTCTTGAGCTAAGTATCTCAAGATGGTATCTTGAGCTAAGTATCTCAAGATGGTGTCTTGAGCTAAGTATCTCAAGATGGTATCTTGAGCTAAGTATCTCAAGACCCATAAATATGGGTAATTGCTAACTTAAAGTTTAAACTTTAAGGGGGATTTGATAAGGCTTTTCAAACTGAATATTAGTAATAATAGCAGAGCAACAATAATTTCATCAATTATCCTCAAAGATTAACTTGAAGCCCATCTCCCATGCTCTTTGAAAGACTGGTGATTTTCATTTATTACACAAAATTAAAACTCTAAAAGCAGGCTTAGCATGATGCTTTCTATTTCTACTCTATTGTAGAATAGAAATCGCTTGTCTATCTTTCTTCGTAGAAAACTGTCAGCTGTCTACACAGAAGCGTAATTTTTATCTACTTTAAAACACTTCTCTACGGTTCTCATGCTAAGCCTATGGAACCAGGAATGGTTGGTTAAGTTTCTTTTAGTACTAACCTAATAAGCAATGTGGAGATATGAATAAGCAGTTTTTTATACATGTATAAGATTTTGCCTCTAAGATTATCAGGCGGTGATGACAAAGATAGGGTCAAAGTAGGTCTAACAAAGTCTCCCGCCATTTGAAATACTTAATTTCAGATAATTGACTTAAATTTTAATGACGTAGCCTACGTAACCCGTCGTCACTGACGTAGCCTACGTAACCCGTCACTGACAGAACAATAAATGAAAAAAATTAAACCTGATTTGCATATTTATACTTTCGTACAGGGAATCCCCGACCGACGGGAAATACCCGCAACAATATTATGATATGAGATGATCGGGTGATTCCCCTGTTGGTTCGTTGGGGAATTACCTTAAGAGTATTGTATTAAAGTATTCCGAGTGGGGAAGTCCCTTCTAAGTTCTACGACAAACATATTATTAGGACTGTACCTGTGTAGTAAATAGTGGGTACCTACGTATTGTACGAGTTGCTTTTTGTCGTAATGTATTAAAATAATCTAGGCAAGGTTATTTTCAAGGCGCAACGGACTACGGAATACAAACTAGACTTGTTTGTGGCAATCCCGAAAATCCCGAGATTAGCCAAGTACAGTCCCGGGATTTTCGGGGCCAGAAAACGATCGGGATCGGGAGATTCGGGATCCCGGGATTGTATTCTCTACTCACGAGCTACCCATGTCTACCTTAAACACATTTAAATAACCGAGGTGTACCTATACGAGGTACACCTCTGCAGTGGCGTAGCTAGGTAACCGAAGGCCCTGGGGCAAAAAATAAACTAGGGCCCCAACTAAACTATTTAAAATCGTTTTTTCCGTATTCGTCGTTTCCCGAATTCGACGTTCGTAATCCAGATTCGTCGTACTCCAGATTCTTCGTAATACAGTCGACTCCATGATATAATTAAAAACCAAATACAAATTGTTTACAATTTTCCGCTACAACTTATTTTAATGAAAAAATTAAAACTATTTTATGAAAATAAAAGAAAATATCTACCTGCCGTTCAAAAAATACAGTCCTGTGACAGTATAAATAAATACAGGGGAGTTCCCCGAAAGTTTCAAACAAAGATGTTCGAGGCTTGTTGGAAATTCCACTGTATTTTTTTATCAAAGCCATTATTAAAGTCGCGTTCCTGGAATATGGTTTATTTATATTCCGAATGTGGGAGAAATTTTCACTAGTTCAATTTATAATTTGTAAGTCAGACTCCGAGAGGCCCCTGAGCTTGGGGGCCCCGGGGCACTGCCCCGTCTAGCCCTCCGGTAGTTACGCCGCTGCACCTCTGCCTAACTCTCCGAAAAATACAGGCGTTATGTTATGTTATCTACTCAGTGCTGAGGGGCTTGTGGATAGGTTATAACAGCAGCACGGGTCGATCGATCAGGGTAAGCGACGCGCGACGCTTGCTGAGGTTGGTCCGTGGCTGGGTGACCATTTACATACCAAGACCTCTTCGTGCCTCGGAAAGCCGTTGGTCCCGGCGGTCATTCGGATCTGTAACAGTCGTTGCGGGTTGTCAGAAACCCGAAAATCTGACAACCAGTCTTACCAAGGGGTATATTATGGGGTGTATTACCCAGTAACTGGATTGTGGAGGTCAGATAGACAGTCGATCCATGAAATAAATACAGAGGGCCTTGACAAATGGCATTTGCTTCGGAACGATTATATTTCTACAATCGCTATCGCTTCAACGATAACGAAGTTCAATTGGCAGGCGATAACGTTTGTCAAAAAGTGCCACTTGGCTACGCATTTCTAAGGAAGTTATCGGTCGACGCTGACGATTCGTTTCATGGAATCGAATGATGTTAACTTGTCTAAAGTCCGGTCGCGAAGCAGAAAGAATTTCGTACAATGCCCCTCATTACTTATCTCTATCGCTCACGCACAACTGTATTGCCGTCGCGCTCGCTCATTTTAAGGTCCTTCTAATGTGCGAGTGCGACGGCAATACAATCGCGCGCGAGAGATAGAGATAAGTAATGAGGGGTCATTTTTAATCCATAATATAAATACTAGAAACAAACATAAATTTGTTGTACCTACAACAAGGCTCAAGAAAATAGGTGGCTCGTTCCGATGTCAATGTATACGCTTTTATAATAAACTTCCAAGCCACGTTCAAGATCTAAGCCTTAATAAATTAAAATCATTCATTAAACGTAAGTTGTGTCAGAAAGCTTTTTATACCGTTAAAGATTATATTGAGGACAAAAAGGCTTGGGATTGAGATGCTCCAATTTTTACTTATTGAAGTGGTTTATTTTTATTGTTTGATGTTTTTTTTTTGCTAACTTTTATTATTTTATACACGTAACGTAATATATACGTAATGACATAATTATTTACTTGTAAAGTATTATATTATTTTAATTATTGTGAATGTGAAGACTATGTGGGTTATTGCTCTTTTATTTTCACTTTGTCTTTTATTCTCAGTTAGTGTTAATCGTGGTCTGGCAGTTTGAGTCATTTAAGCGGCCTACCCAAATGTCCTTTCTTTGGTATTGATCGTCGCGTCGCATCGTTGAGCTCCTTAAGTTCTGAGTAGAGCTGCACGATTACTGACAAATGCGTGCACTGACTGGTCAGGTCCACTCAATCTGTGTGGTTCTTTCCTCAAAAGACCATTTCAGACACCAATCTACATGGCCTTCACATGATCTGACCAAGATTATGTCTGGACTTTAAAAGAGAGTGTGACCTCTGAGTTTGTTTCGGCCTTTCTTCTCAGAGTAGTCAGATAGGAAACGCCGACCTCATCTAGTTTTAAAAATATGACTGACGTGTAAAAGTGTTTGTACAAACCTACTTACAGAAATAAAAATCATTTATCATTTATCATTGTACGAAATTCTTTCTGCTTCGCGACCGGACTTTAGCTAATTTGTATTTGTTGACCTATGATCACGTGACATTTCTATAGCTTATGTCAACCTTATACATTTTTTGGCTTTTCTACTAGCTTTATCGCTAATCGAATGTTACTTTGTCTAGACCCTCTGGTATTCAGCTGCATCCGGTTAGACTGGACGCCGACCCCAATATAGTGGGAACGGCAGACATGATGAATTGATGACCTACTTAATAGTAGATTAATAAAGAAAAGAAAGAAAAAGCATTTATTGGGACTCGCACAGATCACAAATTAAACTAAAACAGACTCATAGAAACATAAAGAACAAAAGGTAATAGGTATTATTATTCTACGGTTGATTCACACTAAATACCATGTTCAGTAGGTTTAATGTACTAGATTAGCTCTTGTGAGTCATTTAATTAGACACAATGTTGTGATTTTTTAATCTAGCATATCATTAACACACTACTGTTTACGGTTGCAAGCACAAAGTGAAAACTTCTTCAGCGACTTTGCGGGTATACTATGCTACAGCCGGTCGGTAACTCTGAATAGGGCATACTCTGCTACAGTCGGTCGATGACGCTGAATCGGATATACTCGGCTTCAGTCGGTCGGTGACGCTGAATCGGGTATACTCGGCTCCAGTCGGTCGGTGACGCTGAATTGGGTATACTCGGCCTCAGTCGGTCGGTGACGTTGAATCGGGTTTACTCTGCTTCTGTCGGTCGGTGACGCTAAATCAGGTATACTCGGCCTCAGTCGGTCGATGACGTTGAATCGGGTTTACTCTGCTTCTGTCGGTCGGTGACGCTAAATCGGGTATACTCGGCTCCAGTCGGTCGATGAAGCTGAATAGGGTATACTCGGCTTCAGTCGGTCGGGGACGCTGAATCGGATATACTCGACTTCAGTTGGTCGAGGACGCTGAATCGGGTATACTCTGCTTCAGTCGGTCAGTGACGCTGAATCGGGTATACTCTGCTCCAGTAGGTCGGTGACCCTGAATTGGGTATACTCGGCCTCAGTCGGTCGGTGACGTTGAATCGGGTTTACTCTGCTTCTGTCGGTCGGTGACGCTAAATCGGGTATACTCGGCTCCAGTCGGTCGGTGACGCTGAATTGGGTATACCGGCCTCAGTCGGTCGGTGACGTTGAATCGGGTTTACTCTGCTTCTGTCGGTCGGTGACGCTAAATCGGGTATACTCGGCTCCAGTCGGTCGATGAAGCTGAATAGGGTATACTCGGCTTCAGTCGGTCGGGGACGCTGAATCGGATATACTCGACTTCAGTCGGTCGAGGACGCTGAATAGGGTTTACTCTGCTTCTGTCGGTCGGTGACACTGAATAGGGTATACTCGGCTTCAGTCGGTCGGGGACGCTGAATCGGGTATAAGTACTCGAAACTTTCGAGAATTATTTTGTGTTTGCTTCTATTTTTTGTTATATCGTCCTCACTAGCTGTGCCCCGCCAGGGTGTCAGCTACCTCCATACAAACATTTATCAAAATTGGTCGAGCCGTTTGAGCGTGAAGAAGTAACAAACATACACACACACACTCGCAAACTTTCACCTTTATCATATTAGTGTGATTTCAACACTAAAGATGTAAAATATTTTTGTAACATTTATGTGTATGAGTGTAAAAGTATAAAAGTGTATAACAATGAGTGTCGATGGAGTTTCTTGCTCGTTCTTCTCCTTATGTACCTGCTACTTTTTGGAATGGGCAATTAGCTTCATATTTTTAACTGACCGACTCCATGACAATTCAAAAGTGCTTGTAATGAAGAGAAATAAATGCTTTGAGTTTGGGTTTACGCCATTATCGCCTAGTCGTTCAACAAACATACATTAATGGCTTGAATAACAAGATAAAAGCCCCCATTGGGTCTTGGTTTCTAGTACACATAGTTTAATACACAATCGGCTCAAAGTCAATACACATTATCAATTAATATGTATACAAAATGACGCACCATGGGTAAGGGCACCGGGCCGACCTGACGAAGCGTAGTGATTTTTTTTCCTGCCTAACAAATATCCAAATTGTCTCTCTTAAAATAAAGTTGAAAATAAATAACATTAATCGCGTAAATCTGCGATGTTCTCTCGGACTAATGGAAATTAATTTATTTTTAGGGTTCCGTACCCAACGGGTAAAACGGGAACCCTATTACTAAGGCTCCGCCGTCTGTCTGTCTGTCTGTCCGTCTGTCACCAGGCTGCTCATGAACCGTGATAGTTAGACAGTTGAAATTTTCACAGATGATGTATTTCTGTTGCCGCTATAACAAGAAATACTATAAAACAGAATAAAATAAATATTTTAGGGGGCTCCCAAACAACAAACGTGATTATTTTGCTCGTTTTTGCCCGATGTTGATGACGGCAACAGGTAGACGCTTTAAATATTCATAGAATATTTAGTTATATATTCACAGAATTTTCAGTTGTAATTATATTCACTTAAATTAAAATAAAACAAATGTTTAAGGGGGGCTCCCATACAACAAACGTGATTTTTTTTGCCGTTCTTATAGATAATGGTACGGAACCCTTCGTGCGCGAGTCCGACTCGCACTTGGCCGGTTTTTTTAACTTTATTTCAACCAGCGGAAGGTTGAAATTTGTTTGCCAATGACAACCGCGCTGCGCTTCCAGCAACAGTTGAATCCGATAGACCGAGTTAATTGTACAGGTTTAAAACATCATTTTGTTTCTGTTAATCGTTTGAAGATGACAGAGACAGAATGATGTTTGAAATACGTATAGCATTAAATGCATATGTGATGTGTATGTGGTGTGTGTATATGTGATTTGTGGTGCAAGTGAGACCATAATACCTCAGCGCCGCCTCTCTTAATCTCGCTCGCATATGGTGGTAGGGAGAAGGCTCCAAGGCGCCGACAGTTTAGGTAGTTTCTTTTTAAGTTGAAAACTGGCAAGTAATTTTAAAAAAATCAATAAGATAGTATCTGCTTTATATTTAGTTCAGTTATTATGCAAAGTTTCATGATCTAATTTGAATTATTTTTTTAATACTAGCGGTTCATTGTTCGGTTTGGAGGTAACTTTTTTCTGCCGAGAAAATTTTATGGAATCGTGTTTTCGTCAAACATAATAATTAACGTTACTCCTCAACTTTACCATATATTTATTTCAAAATGAATGCTGCAGTATTTTCGATATTATAACGGATGATCATGCTATGCAATTTGAGGTATTGTAAACTCCTAAGATTATTTATTTTTGTTTCAGACGGTCGGTGCAGCTTTCTGTGCAAAAGCAATGCAATCAAATGGAAAGAACTTTAACATTGGTATCTGGGACACGGCAGGCAGCGAAAGGTACAACTAAAATTATATCTAACCGTAACTGTCCCACTACATGATAAAACTGTCCCACTGTGGGACAAAGCTATCCCACTGCAAAACAAATCTGTGTCACTGCAAAACAAAGCTGTGTCACTGCAAAACAAAGCTGTGTCACTGCATAACAAAGCTGAATCACTGCAGGACAAAGCTGTGTCACTGCAGTACAAAGCTGTGTCACTGCATAACAAAGCTGAATCACTGCAGGACAAAACTGTGTCACTGCTGGACAAAGCTGGTCACTGCAGGACAAAGCTGTGTTACTGCAGGACAAACAAGTGTCACAGCAGAACAAAGCTGTGTCACTGCAGGACAAACATGTGTCACTACAGAACAAAGCTGTGTCACTGCAGGACAAAGCTGAATCACTGCAGGACAAAGCTGTGTCACTGCAGTACAAAGCTGTGTCACTGCATAACAAAGCTGAATCACTGCAGGACAAAACTGTGTCACTGCTGGACAAAGCTGGTCACTGCAGGACAAAGCTGTGTTACTGCAGGACAAACAAGTGTCACAGCAGAACAAAGCTGTGTCACTGCAGGACAAACATGTGTCACTACAGAACAAAGCTGTGTCACTGCAGGACAAAGCTTACCTACTGCACAACAAAAATGACCCACTGCAATACAAAGCTGTGTCACTACAATACAAAGCTGTGTCACTGCAGAAACAGACTCCTCTTGTCCAACAGAGAAGGAACAACCATTGATCACCACTCTTCCTCTTTGTGTGCTAGAGGTTTATTACATGTTCCTTTTTTTGTATATTTTATTTTTAACAAATTTAATAATACGAGTATACTGGTATTAATTATTGATATTATTTCATTCATATACAATCTATAACACAACTTACTATTCACAATTAAATGACTAACTAACTTTACAAATAAATAAATTAAAAAAAAAGAGGGAAAAGAATCATAAATCATCCGCATCGCTGTCAACAGAAAAAATGCCCAAAAGGCTGGCCGCATTGCCACGTTGTATGGCAATGCTGATTCTCTGGCCAAAAAATGGGCCAGCCCTCTGGTCACGTGAAGAGTCGACCAACCGCTTGGCTTGGCGATATCTCGAAAAACCAAATAGGCACTCGGACTCCCATGGTCCTAGTGTTTCAACCCCAAACGACTCGAACATATAACCCCCATTATGATTGGAATATTTTCGCCGTTTGAGGTTCTCGCATTTGCAGCAGCCGCCCCAGCTCGCCGTACTAGGAAGATAGATTTCTTTAATTAGTTTTCCTTCATTGTAAAATAATTTATATCGTCCTTTTCTTACTTTAAATCACTTTTTTCCCTTACCATTGCAATTCTTTATGTTTTTGATTGGATTGTATTCATGATCCACATTTTGATAAAAGAAAACCGAAGGTGACCCTCCTGGTAAAGCCCTCTTTATATCGGAAACAATATTGAGCTACAATCGCACAACATTCGATGTTCCGAGAAGCTCTATTGTTTTTTGAACATTAGCATGTTGCCAACATTGTTTATACATAAAATAATCTAAAACTTTTAAAAGTGTGTGCACAATAGCTAAAGCTCTTTATATTAGCAATAAAATAAAATCAGCTGATGATAAAATTAAAACTACCTGGCAAATAATAAATAATGAAACAGGTAGGAAAAAACAGCGTAATACTGAATTTAATTTAGAGACTGCACATGGGCCCATCACTTCAGAGGTAGAAATAGCTCAGGAATTTGAAAACTTTTTTGCTAATATTCCCCTTAAAACTACTGAAACTTTAAGTTCCTCACCCGTGCTTTCTGCTGCCTTACTTAGAAAGAATGTAAAGGTATGCCCTTTGGAGTTTAGGTTTCAGCATACAAACCCCCAGGCTGTTATAAAAACTTTTAAAGATCTTAAAATTAAATCAACAGAAGATCTCTGGGGCATGTCTGTAAAAGTTTGTAGATCTATCATCGAAACCATTGCGCTCTATTTAGCTTTCATATTTAACACCAGTGTGGACCAAGGAGTCTTTCCGGATCTCATGAAGCACAGTAAAGTAGTTCCTTTGTTCAAATCCGGAGATAGTAAAGAACCCAACAATAATAGGCTAGTGTCAATTCTGCCAGTTCTCAGTAAGGTGTTTGAAAAGTTGATGCTCGATAAAATGTTACGTCACTTCAATAAAAATTCCATCTTTCATGAACAACAGTACGGTTTCACTAAAGGTCATTGTACCACTGTGCCACCCTAATACAGAACATTTTTAACGCCTGGGAGGAAGCACAAGATGCCAATTGGAATATTTTGTGACCACTCTAAGGCTTTCGATTGCGTTAACCATGAGACACTTCTGCTGAAACTAGGTCACTATGGGATTAGGAATACAGCTCTTGATTTACTTAGATCATACCTGAAAGATTGAAAGGTTAAAGTTCAAGTAAACTGCGTGAACTCATTGGGGTCTGAAATGGCAATGGGCGTTCCTCAAGGTTCGATATTGGGTCCATTCCTCTTTTTAGTTTACATTAACGATTTACCCCAATTACTTCAAAATCAACCGAAGATAGTTTTATTTGCAGATGACACGTCATTGATCTTTAAAATAGACCGACGGTCTCAAAACCTTGACGACGTGAATAATTCTATTCTTCAGGTCCAAGATTGGTTTACGGTAAATAATTTGGTTCTAAATGAAGAAAAAAAAACCAAATGCATTAGATTTAAACTACCTAATGTTAGAAGTAGCGAATGTGATATCATATTGAATGGAGAAAAACTGGAATGTATTAATCAAACGGTTTTCCTAGGAATCACTCTAGACGAGAAACTACAATGGGCATATAACATCTCTTGCGGGGCGGTTAAGCTCGGCCGCTTATGCTGTTAGGAAGATAAGACAGTTAACAGATGTAGAAACCGCGCGTTTGGTCTATTTTAGCTACTTCCATAGCATTATGTCGTACGGTATTTTATTGTGGGGTCGGGCTGCTGACTTTGAATCCATCTTTATTTTGCAAAAGAGAGCTGTCAGAGCCATTTATAATCTACGTTGCCGAGAATCTCTTAGGGAACTCTTTAAAAGGATTAATATTATGACGGTACCTTGCCAATTCACTTATGAAAATATTATGTATGTAAGAAAAAACCTACATCTTTTCAAAAAAATAAGTGATACACATAATTTCAATACTAGAAATAAAGATAAAATAGATCAGCCATGTTTCAGATTATCTAAAGTACATACATCTTTTATGAGGTACTGTGTTAAATGTTACAACAAAATACCTTGTTGCAAGTGAACGCGCGTTGCAAAATGTGATATATTGCATTTAAATGAAAGAAAATTTAAAACTCATATAAAAAGTACACTTTGTAAAGAAGCTTAGAGCAAATTAGAGGATTATATCCGGGATAAGAACGCTTGGAAACATGCTGGTCCAGCTCCATAGAACAATCTAGAGTCTAGACAAAATCTAACTGATTGCTATTTTAATTGTATATTTTATTATTTTTATGACATTTATTTTACACTCTGTGATTACCTTAACTCACACACTGATTATTTTAGGAAAACGTTTTTTTTTTTTTACAATGTTTGTAAATATGTGAGCACCATGTATCTATCACATAATTAATTTGTCTCATTGCTTCTCTATTAATTCTTTTTACCTATTGTGGTATAGTAGTTTTATCATCGT
The DNA here is from genome assembly GCA_963921375.1 of Tiliacea citrago. Lineage (NCBI taxonomy): Eukaryota > Metazoa > Arthropoda > Insecta > Lepidoptera > Noctuidae > Tiliacea > Tiliacea citrago. The sequence goes on along the minus strand of OY992808.1, from coordinate 13,265,488 downwards.
CTTCACATATAATTATATAATTGATGTACCAATATCGGTCGGTCTCCATATCCCATGAATTTTCTGTTGAATGACTGCGCCTGCACAGGTGTTTGAAGCGTCTGTCATTATAGCGAATGGGTCGTTCTGAGATGGGTAGGAGATGAGAACTGCATCTTCAATATCTTGCTTACACTTGTTGACAGCCAGTTTTGCCGCATCGCTCCACTGGATCTTTGTTTTGTCGTTTTTCTTGGCGTTATGGAAATATTTACTCAATTCCTTTTGGTGTTCGGCAGCGTGTGGAATGTTCAAACGGTAGAAGTTTAACATTCCGACAAAACGACGAAGATCTTGAACGGTTGTTGGTAGTGGGTATGATTTGATGGTCTTTATCTTCTCCTCTGTAGGATGAATGCCTTCTGAGCTTATTGAGTAGCCCAGGAAATCGAGTTTTGTCTGGCCGAAAGAACACTTAGCGACGTTGATTTGCAAACCGTTGTCATTGAGTCGCTGGAACACTTCTTCGAGATTTCTTCTGTGTTCTTCGTTTTCTGAGGCCACCAAAATATCGTCGACGAATGGGAAAACTGACAATCCTCGTAGCACGTTGTCAATGTGCCGCTGGAATGTTTGACCGGCATTTCTTAATCCGAAGCACATCCTCGTGAACTCGTACAGACCGAACGGGGTAATAACGGCTGTTTTTTTTACATCTTCCTCTCTGTTTCTTATCTGATAATATGCTTTTTGAAGATCAATTTTGGAGAAAATCTTCTTGTTTTGCATATTATAGGTGAAGTCATGCAGACGTGGAATTGGATAGCGGTCTGGTATTGTTACCGCGTTGAGTCTACGGTAGTCGCCGCATAGCCTGTATTTGCCGTCTTTCTTCAGCACCATGTGTAGTGGACTTGCCCATGGACTATTCGATGGGCGACATATGCCTTGGTCCATCATTAATTGTATTTCTTCCTTAGCTGCGTTATATTTGTGTGGCGAGAGAGGGCGAGCTTTTGCGTACATTGGTGGGCCGGTCGTCTCGATGTAATGTTCGACATCACTGTTGTGCAATTTCCACGAGCTTGGTCTTGTGATGTCAGGATACTTGGCTAGTAGGTCGTGATATGGAAGATTGTCGTCGATGGTGCGTATGCTTCCTTCCGATGCAGATAACAGGGACCCAGATGTTGATAAGGTTGTCTTTTGGTCCACCAGTCGCCGTCCATGCAGGTCCACCATAAGTGCGTAGTGATGCAAAAAATCAGCGCCTATGATCGGCCTACTGACTGTTGCGATCACTAATCGCCACTTGTACTGACGCCTTAATCCAATATTCAATACGACGGTTCGCTCGCCGAATGTAGGTATTTGCGTTCCATTTGCTGCGTAAAGGTAGTTGCTTGGATCCCGATTCTTTCTTTCGTTCACACTGGCGGGTAGGACCGAAACATTTGCGCCTGTGTCGACGAGGTATAGTTGGCCGCTTGTTACGTCTCTTATAAATAGGCGGTATGTTGATAATTTGTCGACTTCAGCCACCGCCGCCGCTTCAGTCATCTTTAGTTTCCCGGCTGCGTACTTTTCTTGTAATTACAAGGACTTCTACACCGATAAGCGTCTTTGCCGAATTTCCGGTGGAAATAGCACGACCCACTGCTTCGATCACGGGATTTCGAACGTGATCGGTTTCTATAGCGTTGGTTTCGCTGACGGTAATTATTCTCACGATCCATTTTTAGCGCAGTCACCTCCTTGGTCAGGTTTTCAATCATGCTGATAATGTTCTGTTCTGACGAGGTTTGCTGTTGTGACGTGGAAAGCGGACTGTGGCAGGAACACACGGAATTTACCTCCTTCATTTGCTCGTGCATCTTGTCTGCCATGGCGGCGAGCGAGTCCAATTTCGACTCTTCGCTTACGGCTAGTACTGCGCGAGTCGCGGCAGGCAGGTGTCCGACCCATAGCATGCGCAGCGTAGCATCAGGCATTTTGTCTCGCGCCAGGTCTCGCATCCGGCGCAGTAATTGTGATGGTCGTTGGTCACCGAGCTTCATTTCATTGAGCAACTGCTGAAACTGTTTCCCTTCTGTTTCTTCGTAGACGGACACCAGCCTCTCTTTGACATCTGCATACCTGTTTGTGTTCGGAGCGCTCATAATGTTGTCACTTATTTGTTCCACCTCTGGCTTCGTAAGATTTGCTACTACCAGTCCAAATTTTCCTTCGTCTCCGAGCTTCTGGTTGGCGATTATAACTTCGAACTGGGCAATCCAAAGACGGGGTTTGTCACGCCAGAATTGTGGAATGCGTGACCTAACACTGATCATTTCGATTGCTTCTTCGCTGGTCATTTTTAACGCGGGGTCACCACTTTAGGGAAACTACGTATCGCTTGGAAATGGAAATGAAACTAGTTTATAGTGAAGGGATAGTAATTAATTGTGTCTCTTTATTTTCCTAAGGTATACAGTAATTTTGCTTATTTACATAGTGGTATGCGCCTTTAACCTTATTTATAATGGACCAATCAGAAGGGTCATGCGCCTTCCGTATTTTGGTCCACGGATCTTTACGATACTTACGTTTCGATCTTTACGAGTCTCCCTATATATACGCGCAGCGCCGCGAGCGTCGTCTGCAGTCACTAACTCGGCGCGCAGTTGGAGTAACGTACAATCAGATTTAGTCACGGTCCTCAGTGCGTGGACGCGCGCCGCGCGCCGTCGCGATCGGATGTTGATGTTGCATGTAGGGCACTACACCAAATATTGTAAAACATTTTAAAAGAGTAACGGTGGAGTTTCTGCCCATTCTTCTCCATACGAAGCTACCTTTTGGAAGTGGCGACTAGAATCAATTCTATTTATTTGTAAATTTTGACGTTCAAAAGTGCCATCTATGTGCCTATTCGAAATAAATAATTTGACTTGACTTGACATACCAGAAGTAGCTGTGTTTGTTAAGTTGAACCCAAATCCTTTTAAACGTCTTGCCGATGTGGTTGCACGTAATAGAAACAATACTCTACTGTGTCATCATTCCGCTAAGACAGCACTAATGCGCAAAAGTGTTTATTGCATGGCTCCAGTCATAATTGTTTTATTAAAATACCTAAAAGTTGGAAAGAATTGCCTCTATCTTTATTTAAAAAACCGGCCAAATCACGTTTTTTGTATGGGTAACCCTTAAATATTTGTTTTATTTTAATTTAATTATTTATTTTTAAAGTGAATAAATATTCTGTGAATATTTCAAGCGTCTTAAATATTTGTTTTATTTTAATTTAATTATTTATTTTTAAAGTGAATAAATATTCTGTGAATATTTCAAGCGTCTACCTGTTGCCGTTATCAATATCGAGCAAAAACGAGCAAAAAAATCACGTTTGTTGTATGGGAGCCCCCTTAAATATCTATTTTATTCTGTTTTTTTTTTGTATTTGTTGTTATAGCGGCAACAGAAATACATCATCTGTGAAAATTTCAACTGTCTAACTATCACGGTTCATGAGATACAGCCTGGTGACAGACGGACAGACAGAGAGACGGCGGAGCCTTAGTAATAGGGTTCCCGTTTTACCCTTTGGGTACGGAACCCTAAAAAGGCTTCAAAGCTTTTTGACAGTCAAAGCATACTATTCTGTCGCAGTATTGTGAAATTTTAGTTTATTGTATGAATATGGGTTTTGCTTAAATTAAATGAATTTCATTTTATTTTATAGCGTACCAGAATTCTTGAGGAAAAAGAAATTTGAAACTTTGTTTAAAGTAAGAATTATGTTTGGTTTTGGGTTGCTTTTTTTGTTCTGTTTGTTAAAGTTTAGTAGATTAGTTTATAATTTTGTAACTTTTTCATGCCTATTGGTAAAATAATATGGCTGAACCTATTCCCCGTATCACCTTAAGTACTGTACCCATATTTGCAAAATAAATATCTTTATCATAAACATGTTGTTGGAACAATGATTCGCAACATTGTTTCCGGTGTAGCAAGGTTTAATTAGGACTTTCATAATATAATATCTTATTTGACTTTCAGATATGAAGCCATGACGAAGATCTACTACAGAGGTGCGCACGCGGCTGTCATATGTTACGAGCCTTCTTCCGCGGCCTCCTGGAAGCGGCTAAGACATTGGTTGCAGGAGTTGAGAAGCGTTGAAGAGGTCAGTTATCAAATTACAGTGTACAGAAACAAAAAAAGAAAAAAAATACGTTTATTATTTGCGTGTAACCTCGATAAGGAATCTCAAGGGACCTAGGATTATTTATCACTTAAAGAAGCATCTCATTTACCCAGAGTCCCAAATAGGCTGGTTTAAAATGACATTTGTCTTATTTACGGAGGTGGCTATAAGACAGGTCGAAAAGTGAAAATGAAAAAAAAAATCTCGGAACTCAAAATCAAAAGTAATTTATTCAAACCAGGCTGAGTATCAGCACTTTTCGAACGTCAAAATTACATAAGACAGTCCCGCGGCACGCCCGCCATTCACCACTTCCTAGTGCTTTAGCTGGGGAGAAGTGGCGCAACAAACTCCCCAGCAGCACAGCTGTCTGTTTAGTGAGAGAAAAATGATTCTATACAATAGTATGCAAAATAATTTACATTACGCAAAACAAAACAATACACACACAATTGCACACGCAACATTAATAAATAATTAAAAAACGCAAATTTTCGTAAGTTTTGGTGATATTGGAACACAAGGGTGACACAGATTTGAGCGGGCCACACTGCATTGCAAGAATCCTCCTAAATCATTATTGTTCATTTTGTTTGAATCATCGTATATTGCAGGCGGGCAGCACTGCGTTTTCATTGTACTGATGCGTCAATGTGCGCTTAAAAACATCCAATTTGTAAGAAAACTCCTTGCGTAGATAATAATATTCTTTAATTAGGGCCACTTATAATAATCGTATGTCAGTTTAGTCGATTTTAAAAATACAGATAAATTAACCTAACATCAATATCTCAACGGCCGGACTGTAGGTGTGTATAGTTGCAGGCATATCAAGTTACCACAGACTGCCAAATTTTCTCATTCGATTTTGAACTTAACCTTCAACATTTTAGGGTTTCAAATCATATGGACAGGTTTTGGTTTGGTATAACCTCATGTGCCTGTACACCTACAGTCATACCCTGCATTCTGGCCGTTGAGAGAATGCGTTCTTGACACTTATCAGTTTCATACTAACGAATATGTGTTATGCGAATTTGATCCTTATTCCAACTAGAAATTGTCCAACTGACAGACGGAACGCAGTCTCTCCACGGCCGGACTGTAGTGGAAAAGGTTGCACCTACAAAAAGTGCAGATTCTCAGCCTTTTTTCAGTTTTTAAGCTATTGTTGTTTTTTTTCTTTTTGGCTTCGCACGGTTTGTGCATTTAGCCAGTGTCATGTAAAATTAGGTAAAAAGTACAAATTATGAAATGAACTCCGTTCAATGCATGATAAAGATGATAGATGATATCCCGCCCCGCTCCCCTTGAGTTTCAGTAAAGATGTGGCACTTTACTGAAAACTCGCGCGGACTTCTTGAGAGAACTTAAAAGTGATGTTGCACTGTTTTGTTTCATTTGCCTACACTAGTGCAGGTTCACGAACACTTAATGGTTAATAATCCACCACTATTACACATTAATATTCGGCTAAACACAAATTTTAGAAAATAAAACAAAACTGCTAACATGACGCTTCACTTTCCCGCCAAGAAGTCCTATTGTTATGTTTTTTTTAATTATTTTCTAGCAACCCCGGCTTCGCACGGGTAGCCGCATGTCGATTCTGTACAAATCTCACAGTTAATTCTTGCGTGGAGTGAGCTGTCAGTGTCATTCCGCTGATGCTAGGGATTGACCAAGGATTACATTTACAATCATAATCTAGATTTCAATAATATTTTTATGCTAATTCTGTTGGTCATTTTATGTTATTTCAAAGCTAGTACTTATGTGTCTTAACATTACTATTTAAGGGGTTTTTAAATAAAATAGCAAAACAGAAATTTTGTCTAACTCAATTTAATGTAAAAAAACAAAATTGAGCTCTGTTCAAAATCTCGATTATGATTGTAAATGTAATACTTGGTCCATCCCTAGCATCAGGTGGGATGACACTGACAGTTCACTCCACGTTCACTTCATCTAAGTTTTCACGGTGAGATGGTTACAGAATAGCACTGTATGTAGCATGTATGCCTATTTTTTTTTTCTGTCTTACTGTCGTATTGCGTCCAGCATGTGGGTTATATTATTGTAACTGATGTTCATCCTACTTGGAGTATTTTACTTCGTCATATTTCAGCCAATTTACACAAAACTGTAATGAATTATACACCTCACCATTCCTCTTTCCTCATTTTCGTTTGTATTTTTATAAATGTAAGGAATGCAAAAGGAAGGACTGCTTTACTTACAAAAAAAGGAGCTTCGACTGCCAACAAACTGTATTTTGTGTGTTTAATTTTTTCATGAATCACTCCGTCCATTGGTGAAAACCGTTTGAAAATCCGTTCCGTAGATTTTTAGTTTATCGCGTTCAGACAGACGCGGTAAAGATGTACACAGTATATTACACAGATAAACATTATACAGGGTTACTGGTAACTCGACGTATTCCTTGCACGACGTCATAGTAAGGTTAAAATGCAACAAATTAAGCCACCAAATGTTCTACCGAAATTCATTAGTTTTTGAGTTTTTTTTAAAATAAAGTAATGGCAAAAATTACGAAAAATAAAATGTTTAATTAGTGATCTCTGCCAAGTTTTCGGCATTTTGGATTTTTTTATTATTAACAAAGATTTGCTACGGCATCAGCTATGATAATAAATTAAATTCCAGTATAGTATAGTCGCACCGTAAATCATTTTTAAAATGTATTTTTCATAAAACAACTAAAAACCTAATTAACTCAAAATCTACTGAATTTCGGTAGAACATTTGGTGGCTTAATTTGTTGCATTTTAACCATACTATGACGTCCTGCAAGGAATACGTCGAGTTACCAGTAACCCTGTATAATTTTTAAGTACAAAGGTTTAGGGCTATGTTTCGACGCAATGCTCGATGTTTTTAATATACAGGCTCTTTAATATAATGCCATAGGGGTAAGTTCAGTATCAATAAAGGAACCCAGGAAATATAAAAAAAATATTGCAAGATCAACCTAACCTATTTTAATTCTAAACGATTGCTATTTTAAGTTAGTAGGCTGTACTAAATTAGGTTGATCTTGCATTTTTTATTTTTTTTTATTTAACCATTTATGTACACACATATATAAACATAAAAGAAGAAAGGAACAGAAAAATACGTACAAAGGTGATGCTTATTTCCCTGGGTTCCTTTATCGATACTGAACCTACCCCTAAGCTATGGCACGCAATTTCTTTAACAGCCTGTATAATGTGTGTTTGATGTGAATAATGTAATGAGTTTTCTTTTTGTTTGTATCACCTCATGTACCCATATTCAAGCAAATAAATGATTTGATTTCCAATCTATTTCAGAACTGCAAAGTCTACCTCTGCGGCACTAAGAAAGATCTTCTCGACGGCGGTTACGTCAATCGCGAAGTACCAGAAGATACCATAGCGACCTACACTCAAGGACTGCGTGGACATTTCTTTACATCTAGTAAAACTGGAGAAAATGTCGGTAGGTGGAGAGTAATTAAATTTTACTTAATTTGAGCTTAGAAAAATAGACTTAGGGTGAGGCCAAACGAGTGTAATTTTGTGAGTCGTGAGTCGCAGAATTTCGGTCGCAGAAATTCTGCCCGGCAGAAATTCTGTTGGGATGCCAGACGAGCGCATTTTATTCAGTTACTATCTAACGTTTATAGCGGATGTTTGTGTCATGCAATGGAACCAAGTTCTTGGAATCAATTTCAATTAACATTTTTTCTGTGTCCAGCATTTTGTGAGTAAAATAAAAATACGTGTCGACTCTCACGCAAGACAGTCGGCAGACAACTCATTTTGCGTCGCCGTGTGAATCAAATAGGACTTTTTTATGAAACCGAATGCAGCAGAATTTCTGCGACCGAAATTCTGCGACTCACGACTCACAAAATTACGTTCGTTTGGCTTCACCTTAAAAAAGTAAAAACCTACTTCAAAAAGATTAAAATAAAATGTGTGAAACAGTTTTTAATAAAAATGGATGACAATTATGACAAACAGAGTAACCGGAAACACATACAGACAAGCAAGTTAACAGAAAGCTTGTAAATACTCCAGTTCCGTGTGGTGCCAGACGTAAAGAATAGCACCATCCTATCTCTCTTCCCATGGGTGTCGTAAAAGGCGACTAAGGGACTTAGCAGCAGCGTTCTCTATGCATTTTAACAACTGTAACATACTGCGATCGCCAACCTCCCCCTGCAAACCCCTTTGGGGGAGGCCTATCTCTTTGGGGGAGGCCTATCTCCAGCTCGAAGCTAGGCAGGCGCTTTACTTTGTGTAAATAATATTTCATAACCACTGCTCTCAAAACGGTGAAGGAAAACATCGTGAGGAAACCGGCGGCATGGCCTAGAACCAAAAATTCGAAGATTGTGACATCTACCAAACCCGCGTGGTGGATTTCAGCTCCCAGATTACCCCCTTTTGAAGAGAGGAGGCCTGTGTCAGAGGGAACAATAGAGGCTGATTATGTATACTGAATTGCAGTAACTCTAGATACGATAAAATCAGGTGGATTTTCAGGATGCCGAAGAAAAAATCGCAGATAGTTTATGTACTTCTTCTCCATAATTAAAAAAATCCTTTATTTCCAGATGAACTGTTCCAGAAAATAGTAGACGATTGTGCAGCAGATGTGGAATTAATGAAAAACGTTGAGGACATGAGGGTACAACTGCAGAAGGAAGAAGTAGCCTACAGAGCGAAGAGGAAAGATTATTGCTTCTGTTGAGAAGACCAGAAGACTGAGAAGACCGGGATTAATAAAAATATGAATAATTAATTTAAAAAAATACCGGATTCACCAAAACATCGAACAAAAAGTACAAGTACTGAAAAATAAAACGACCAGAAAGACTACGGTAAATATAAGAAAAATCTACCTGCCTGAAAACCAGTAGACCGGGGAATTATCTGGAAAGACCAAAAGACCTGGGCCAAAGACCAAAGCATACGGTTGAGTTGTTTGAGAGCGTTATGGTCAGAAATTCCACTCTTAAATAGGTCAAAACGGGATTTGAAGTTAGTATGCCAAATTATTTGAAGCAGTTTTTTAATATACAGCGTAGCGCTTTGGTGGCGACATTAATTTAACACACGTTTACGGTTTCGCCTTTACGTTTTATGAAGATATTTTTATTTAATGAAACGTTATTATTTATTGATTTATTTACAATTTTCCAAAATAGCATCTTGGAGCAACCTGTACTTTGAGAACTGTAGCTCAGAGGTCATTTGCCGGGGTCATGGATCATAACATCGAATCAATGAAATTAAAACAAATACTTTACGTGCAAGGAGTAGGCGAATTGAAGGAAAGAGAGAGCTTTATTATTTAGTTTGTTTGTTTTTTTTTTTCATTTTATTTATTTATCTTAATTATAAAAAATATATATCGCACACCAGGAGCAATAACGTCATAAATGCTAGAATTGGTAAAATGAGTTTTTGATCACAAATTATATCAAACATGCGTCTACATCCGGTGCAACAATTTCATAAATGTAACTCTTAAAAGGACCCACAGAGGGCGTAAATGTCGTTGTGGTGTTGGCGGGTTTTTGTAAGCGCTAGTGCAACAACGTCATAAAGGTGATTATGACAAATATTTCATACAATTTTGCGTCAAGAATGTCATAAGTGAAAAGATTGTTTTATAAAATATTTCACTCTAAGGTTTTTTTTTAACATAACATGCATACAGTACCTACCCATACCACATGTATAAGACGTTATGGTAAAAAAAGCTTTCATTGTTTTTCTACAAATTTTATATCTGTCTGTCTTCATAAAATTCTGATTACGGCTACTTAAATGTAAGAAATTATTCATTATATTTTTATACGCTATTTATTTGAATATTATTGTTGATTATTTTTACCCACTGAAAAAGTTAACTGTAAGTGCTATTTTATAAATGTTGGGTGTTAATGTTTTGTTTAGTTCGGCCTTCATGACGTTATTGCACAGACAAGCTAAACTTGTAATTTAACTTTCTGCGCAACAGCGTCATAAATGTAGGTATCGTAATTGTAAACCATAAAAATATGCCACTTAAATAATATTTTATTTCTGAACCTACGTTAATTTTTAAAATATAGAGTATAAACAAAATTTTGGTCATCGATATATAATAGGATCTTATATACACTTCACTTTAATAAAACAACAACTTTTAAATCGATCTCCTGAGAAAAACGTCATTTGTTACTTATGACGTTGTTGCGCCCGGTGTACGATATATAAAAAAAAAAAAACAAAAAAAAAAATATTATTACTGCCCACTAGCCCTACCAGTGTGTCAAATTAATGTCGCCACTGTAGCGGCACGTTGTGTATTTTTTTTTATGCACAACGGGTAAGCTCTTGGTCTTCATCTCACCTGGTGGTAAGTGATGATCAGGCTGAAGGTGGAAGCGAGCTTCACCCGGAATCCTCAAACACAGGAACTGGCTATCTTACCTCTGACTACCGAAACACAAAAATGCTGTTAACATTGTTGCTATGACGACAGAGTTAGAGAAGATGGTGGTAGCTAGCCAGGCGGACTTAGAACAAGTTCTACCAACCAGCAAAATGTAGGTCTGCCTACCACCTTTATGGTGTGACGCTATGATACATTTGTTAAATATTAAGAAGTAACACTTATACAGCGTGCTCCATTTCATGTTCTATAACTATGCTTTAATTAAAAATAATAAACAAAGTCCTAGAACAAAATATGTTCCAATCGGGAATACTAACACTCTCGATGTGTGTCTCTAAATTTCATTGATAAGTACGAGTACCTAAATCATTCATATTTAAAGCTAAGAAAATGCGACGTTGTCATATTTCACGTAAGGGTGTTTTATTTATATAATCGTTACATTCTCGAATTATTTTGTATAAAAAAAACATGCCCGTTGATTCTTTGACATGGTCTCATTAATACACTAGAGTTATGGTATATCAAAAAGAAACACGTTGTATAAAAAGGATTATTCTAGCCTTATATGAATGCTACCGGAACTGTTGATATATTTAGTTTTAATACTAGTACATACAAATAAATATTATTTTTGTAATGTTTTTGTAATGTCAAAATAACAGCTTTTTACTAAATGCATATGAAAGTATATAAGGTAATTAAAAAAAAAATACAAGAAGAAATTTACAAAATATAAAGGTCACAGAATAAAAAAAAAAATGTCAAACGCAATTAAAATAAACGCATGAGTAGATACAAAAATTTAATGTCATAGAATTGAAATTTAAATTAAAAAAAAAGTCAAGTTTGGGTCACAAAATTAATTTAAAAAAAAATGTATAAAAACAATCAGATTAAGTGGCTATATATGTCCAGTCTATATTATTACCACAAGAATAAAATTAACAATTAAAAACATTAATAAATTGATGAAAAAGACAGCTTCAAATTATTCTAAGTCAAAAGACTGAAATAAATTAATTTACACTAAGTGCATACACGAGCGGCACGTTACCAATGGCAGAGACAACATACCTCTCGTATATATCAGCACTTAAATGCTGGATTCCGTTAGACATCGACTAAACTTACCAAAATTATTACTATTCAGCCAGTCTTACCAAGGATACTCGTATCGTTTTACCCAGTAACTGGGTTGTGGAGGTCAGATAGGCAGTCGCTCCATGTAAACTACTGGTATGCACCATGTAAACTACTGGTATTCAGCTGTATATACTGGAAGCAGGACTCGGCAGCCGATGAACTAGTTTGACAGGTCTAAACATCTTCCGTCTCTTTCTTGCTTAGAATGTCAGTAAGAGATAGCATTTTTTTTAATGTGTCCTTGCCTCACAGTATTGGCAACAAAAGTGAATGTTGAATTCCAAAGATTTTATGTAAAATGTAGTTTCTATGAAAAGAGGCTTCTATTTATTTTGAACTTAAGAACATTGAAGAATACACTTTAGCTCGATCCGCAGCTGAAGCTCGCGAAATTAAAATTTTCTTACGTTTATTATAATTTGCAGGTCAGTGTCGGTTATGTTGATAAAAATATGATTCGCGACTTTAACATAATATGTATTTACACAATTATAATAATTTGAATCATTAATCTCACCTAATCCCACCTAATTATTAATCTCTCTAAGTTAGATTTCTGCCACTGAATGACTTTTTCATAAAATTATGACATTCGCGGGCTGCGGATTCACCTTAAGGCGAAACCGTCAGGGTAGCCCGCGACACTCATTTTTTTGTTTTTGCAATTTTTTGTTCAGTATCACTTTGTATATTGATCTAAATATGATTCGCGGCCGTATCAGATATTTATTTATAGAATTATAATCATAAAAATGTCGCAAATAATTGCACTGTAGTAATTTTTTGGGATGTTATTAGGATATATAACAATATTGTAAATCCAAGTTTGCAGCTACGAAAGCCCTGTGCTAACTGCGTGGTGCTCGAAAAACCTCGAAATTTTCGGATTTAAGACACACTTAAGTTAAGAAAAACTTAAGTCCGAAGTTATAATTTCTAAAGCGTACTCTACGTATAAGTCATCCTATAAATTTTTAAAGTTTGCTACAATTTGAGCACAATCGTAGCGCTGTAGGTCCAAAAAACCGGAGATACAGCACTTTAAACATTCAACACGGCAAATCCCCGCCCCCGGGCAAAAACTAATTATAAGTAAAATATGTTATACACGCTCAGCAAGTGGCACGTTAAACTTGGTTAATTAGCCTAGTTTCGTATCGATTTGTCTCTTTTTCGCTCCTGATAATGATGACATACTGTGGTGACATGCATGTCCTACTTCTACGTTGACATTATGCCGTTTTTGAAGATCGAATGTTGGGTATGAAACCTATGAAACTCTTTTTAATTATTTTTGAAGATCGAATGTTGGGTATGAAACCTATGAACCTCTTTTTAATTATTTTTGAAGATCGAATGTTGGGTATGAAACCGATGAACCTCTTTTTAATTATTTTTGAAGATCGAATGTTGGGTATGAAACCGATGAACCTCTTTTTAATTATTTTTGAAGATCGAATGTTGGGTATGAAACCTATGAACCTCTTTTTAATTATTAATATAATTGTGTGTGACATTATCTTTAGCTCGATGTGTCTTATTAAGTTCATCAAAAGACATGGACAGAAAAGTACATTCCATGTACACATTCATTAAAAAACGTACGAATATAAAACACCAAAAATCATTGGTGTACCTACACCAAATTCGATAGCTAAGCCAACCACCATAGAGAAATGGGCCATGTCCTTTACTACCAAATTAAATTGTCCGTCATCAACAACTGTGTCGGAGTCGTCTTCCAGTCTAACCGTATGCAGTTGAATACCAGTATTTTAAATGGAGCGACTGCCTATCTAACAAGTTACCGGGTAATACGATAACCCTTGGAAAGACTAGTTGTCAGACATTCGGGCTTCTGACGACCCGTGACAACTGTCAAAGATCCACGAATGACAGCCGGGACCAACGGCTTATCGTGCTTTCTGAGGCACGGAACTTGGTATGTAAAGATGGTCACCCATCCACGGACCAACCGCGACAAGCGTAGGTAGCTTAACCTGATAGATCGACCCGTGGGGCTGTTAAGACTTAGCTAAAAGCCTCTCCGACTCACATAAATTGTCCGCAATGATATTATAAGTTAAAAAAACGTAGCTATGTTACCTACTCAAGATTCGATCTTCAAAATCGGCACGATGTGACACTGCTTATTAGATGACACGTGGAGACTTCTTGGCGGGAAAGTGAAGCGTCATGTTAGCAGTTTTGTTTTATTTTCTAAAATTTAATAGTAAGTAGTTAAGTAATAGTGGTGGATTATTAACCATTAAGTGTTCGTGAACCTGCATTAATGTAGGCAAATGAAACAAAACAGTGCAACATCACTTTAAGTTCTCTCAAGAAGTCCGCGCGAGGTTTCAGTAAAGTGCCGCGTCTTTACTTAAACTCAAGGGGAGCGGGGCGGGATATCATCAATCATCGTTATCATGCATTGAGTGGAGTTCATTTCATAATTATTATAACTTTGTACTTGTTACCTAATTTTACATGACACTGGCTAAAGGCACAAACCGTGCGAAGCCAAACAGAAAAAAAAAAAAAAAAGGTGACACGTGGAAGTAGGTAATCATCGGGAGAGAAAAAGAGACAATACGAAGAAAATGTGGCTAAATAGCCATATTTTGACGTGCCACTTGCGGAGCGTGTATTACCTATCTAGAGATAAACTACGATAACATGGCTCGCCCCTCCAAATTACTGTTTCAATGTGTGCAGTCACATCCTTACGAAAGAGTTTGTATGTAGTTGTAAATACTCGTAATATCTCACTTATTACCAGATTTGGTCAACTAATCATAACTAGCCGATCGCCCAAGACAACGCACGTGTCGTTTTCATAGAGTACGTCAGTGCAGCGCCATACTAATAATAATGAGCGATTAATGACGCCACTAGTCGAGCAACAAATCCACAGTGATTGGTTTTTGTTTGACAGCCGTCTCATTACGCACACATGCGTACAAATACTTTCAAACGTTTTGAATTTTGGAGGGGCGGGCCGTATTATCGTAGTTAATCTCTACCTCTTTTCACTTATAATTGATTGTCCGCTTATTCAAATAACACTTGTTACTCTTTGACAGTATTTTGTCAATTTGATAAAACAATTAATTGCCCTGACTGTTCTAATCTTAAGGCTAGTAATATAATAATTGTTTGGCAGCAGAATTGTATGTGAATGAAGCTTGTTTTGAGCCAAAGTTTTTAACTAAACCTATATTTAATCAATAAAGTTGTTAACATGTAAATATTGTAACAATAGTTTTGTAAGAATTTAAATAAAAAGCTTTATATTTGATGAGTTTATTTATTTTAGTAGCATTTTATTGTGAATAGAAACTGCCTCTGGTCTAAAAGTCGAAAGCGTTACTACTGAGCATGTGGTCCTTTTTTTTTTTTTTTGGTGGATGGTAAATTATCAAATAACTTCTCCCGCTCTGGGCGGAGCGGGAGGGCGTGTCAGACTTTTACTGACTAAAACCCACCCGTGTTCCTTCAGATGCCTGTGTGCCAGGGCCACGATATCCCTTTCGGACAAACTCTTAACCCTGACAGGCATTGTCATGGGTTCGATTCCCATTCAGGCAGTTGTAGCGTTTAGAGTCTCAACGGTAAATAGTCGAGTGATGCTAAACTCTCACAATAACTTAGTTGCTAAGCACAATTCTAAAAACGTGGTACAACACTAATTTCCTAAGATCACGCGGCCATTTCGATATCCGCTAGCATAGCTACTATAGCTAGAAGTAGCTTTTTCCCTGAACCTCAAGATCTGTGTTCCCCAAACCAGGGTGAGTTCCTCATTAATTTAGTAATTATACTGCACCCTCTGCAATGGATAACCGATATTAATACCATCACCAATGTATTATCTGATTTCGTGGATGTCAATGGGGACCACGCGGCTGTGGTTATCCATTGCCTAGGAGGCTTTTTTTTTTGGGTGGGAAATTATCAAATAACTTCTCCCGCTCTGGGCGGAGCGGGAGGGCGTGTCAGACTTTTACTGACTAAAACCCACCCGTGTTCCTTCAGATGCCTGTGTGCCAGGGCCACGATATCCCTTTCGGACAGACTCGTTACCCTGGCAGATTGCCAGGGGACTGAAATGTAAGGATTACTGTTGTGTACCTCATAAGCGATATAGCGAGCCATCTGCTAAGATAATGGTCTGCTTTGGGTTTTATGCTCGCGTGTCCCATACATAACCTCATATTGCATCTGTCATTGTGCCACGCTGACTTTGCAAACTCTCTGCCTGTAAACCGCTGCGATGTGTTGAGCTTTGTCTCATCCAGTTTCCCACACCGCTCCTTGGCTGCTGAAAATGGGGAATAAGCTGGCACATCGCATGCGGCTTGCTGCTATTACACCGTAACTAACATGCGCTCCCTAACGCGCCTTCCAGGGTTCTACATCCACGCTGAAGGCAGGAGAGACCTACACGCTGCTTGTATGCTAAGCTGTGCGCTGCACGTGTGCTAAGCTATGCGCTGCACGTGTGCTAAGCTGTGCGCTGCACGTGGGCTAAGCTGTGCGCTGCCCGTGTGGTAGACCGTGCGCTATCGTGTTCCGCAGAGCTCTCGTGTCTCGGCGGCCTGACCCCACTACGTCTGCCACGTGCTGCCAAGGACGGTGCCCTTCCTGTTTTAAGGTGTGATAGTGCTCTGAACAGTGACCTTACCCGCGACCTAGCCTACTAGGTAAATATATGTACTAACTGAACTTGAGTTTCCTTTCTCTCTCTACACTACCTATATTTGTTAACGGCCTGCGCAGCCTCCCTGCAAAGCCTTAGCCGTTACACAGTCTTCTTGGGTCATCGGGTATTTTTCAAGTCTGGTTTTGTGCCCAGTTGATGGTAATGGGGCATGTTACATTGTCAATAATATCTCGATACCGTGGTAATATTGATGGTGTAAAAGGCGGTATCGTGATAATATCACAGATTATTAAGAAATCTTGAAATATCGCGATATTAGGATCATGATAATATTGACAAATGTAACATGCCCCAATAGGCTCGCCCCCTATTACATACCTAACTGGCGAAATGTGAGTGTACTGGCAGTATACCTCTGCCTAACCCTTCGGGGAATAATTTATTTTTTACACCAAATTTGTGGCGGCTTCTACATCTGCACATACGAACTACGCATCACACTCACGTCACGCAAAATCCTGCATCGCGCAAGCAGAGTTTACCGCGCGAATAGCATATATACAACGTCCCGATATGAATCGTCGGGCAGTTGCCCATCAGAAATAACACCCGTCTGGTCTGGTGGTTTTTTATTGAGGATGACTCAACTTTACGTTGTTCATCATTCCTCTATATACTCAAACAGCCCTAGTGGGAAAAATTGAACTCGTGTTTCATGCGAGTATAATTTGCCCCATCAACTAATAAGTGGGACACATTGGATGCCAAAATTGTGAAAATTAACTTTGTCCCATTCGTGGGACAGATTGGTGGGGTTAAGTGGAATAATACGAAACAATTACTGCGTTGCCGTGTGGCCCGCCGCGGCTATAGAATAGAATAGAATAGAATAATTTATTTCAGATAATTTAAATCCATATCTTATTAGTATATTAGCAACAATATTAGCTTACAATTATGTTAGTATTGTTAGTACTCATCTTTATGTAGACTACTTACTACCTATACAAGACCATTCACTACCCTTACCCAGTGTTTTTGAAAGGGGCAGTCAAAGCGAGCCGCAATGACTTTCAGAATGCCATTCTTAGCACCTCGCAGACGCTGCAGTAAAGAAGCCGATTTTTTGCGAATTATGGCCTTGAAGCCGTCCGTGTGGGCTTCTGCAAACATCCAGGAGGCACTGCAGCGCCACGGTAGCCTTGACAACACTCTGAAAGCATTGTTATATTGAACCCGCAGGGTGTCATAGGATCGTCGCGTATAGCTCACCCACAGGCCACTCGAGTAAAAAGATTGACAATACGCTTTAAAGAGCGTTATTTTTACTTGAGTTGTACATCGAGCGAACCTGCGAGCAAGCATATTACTTCTCACCGCCAACGCCCTGCGTTCCCGCTCTATATCCTCGTCATCCTTGAGGTCATCCGTTACAATATGCCCCAGATATTTAAATTTGTCAACCAGCTTCAGTGCAACGCCATTGAGGTATACTGCAGGCACATGGGCAGGTCGATGTTTGCCTGCTTTGAAGATTAGCAGCTCGCTCTTTTTGGAATTGTATTTTAGTCCATGTGCTTCTGCATATTGCTCGCAGATATAAAGCAGTTTCCTCACTGCATTTATTGAGGGACCCAGCAGAACCATGTCATCTGCATAACTAATATTATTGACACATGTACCATCGATATAGCATCCGACATGAGTGCTGCTGAGTTTCTCAAGTAGCTGGTTGACGTACAAATTAAACAGAAGAGGTGAACTCAACCCACCCTGTCTGACGCCACATTCCGACCTGTATTCGTCCGACAACGAACCGGCCCATCTCACCTGGTTTTTCTGGTTTGAGTACCAGTATCTGAGTAGGGAGATGGTATCCGCCGGCACACCCGCACCTCTTAGCTTATCCCACAGAAGGTCATATACAACGAGGTCAAAAGCTTTCGATAAGTCAAGGAAGCACGCGTATACCGGCGTCTTCCTCTCAGTATAGTACCTGACAGTATGCTTTAAGCTCAGAATGGCACTCTCAGTGGACAATCCTGACCTAAAACCAAACTGAGCATCATGTAAGTCCACATGTTGTTCGAGAATGCCATTTAGCACACTGTCAAGCACTTTGGCAGTTACAGTCGCAAGCGAGATGGGCCGATAGTTAGTTATGTCAGACGAGTCACCTGTCTTATTTTTAACTATCGGTACCACTATTGTACGCATGATCGACTCAGGTAAGTATGAGTGACTTAAGCAGAGATTGAAAAACATCTTCAATACTCTTGGCAGATGCACACCAGCATATTTAAAATGTTCGATGCTGAGACCATCATGACCAGGTGATTTTCCCCTTTGCATATTTGTAATAGCTCTTGATACATTTTTCACGGAGAATAAAGTGATATTTTGTTTTCTAGTCACGATGGTCCCGGGATCGCTATCAGTACTAAGCGGAGTGCTCAAGGACGACTGCACAGTAAATTGTTGCCTAAATAAATTGGCAATCATTTTATGATCAGTTACACCGTCGACGCTCACGGGGAAACCCGCTTTACCATTAAATTTGTTAGTATTTTTCCAAAAATTACTAAAGTCTTTTTTTGCATGATTTGAGGCAAGAATATCCATTCTTATCTGGTCTTGTCTATCCTGACACCACTTTAATTTAGACTTGAAGATCTTACGAGTTTCTACCATTTCATCATAAACAATCCCGCTAGTCGGTTTTCCCGCTAATAGCCAAACTTGAAATTTAATTCTGGCTTCCCCGTGAGCACCGGCGATATATTTGTTCCACCCCGCAACTTGTCTCTTTCTAACGGATTGTTTTTCAACAAAACTTTGTATAGCAGCTCTGGATAGTACATCAATTATATTCATATATAGTTTGTCCAGTATTACGTAATGATCCGGGTTACAACAGGATGAATCACAACAATGGCGTAGTTCCATAGGAAAATCAATGTCACGGAGTCCAGAATGACACAAGTCATGATATTTATTAATCTGTTCTGGCTGCCTATTTCCCCATACAATACGTTTCTTAACATCATCATTTTTCACATAAGATGTAACTTTTCTATTTAATTTATGAAAATTACACTCGATTAAAAGTGGGAAATGGTCAGACCAATACACGTCATGAAGCACCTGTATATTATATATAGTTGGTAAAGCTGATTGCGTGACAACGCAGTGGTCCAACCACCTTACAGTCCCATGCGCCTCACTACGAAAGGTAAAAGTGTTGGACCGCAGTCCTAAGATATCTATATCTGCACAACACCATTGGTGATCCTTACAAAAATGTTCTAACTCCTTATAAAATAATTCGTTGGGATGAGCGTTAAAATCCCCTATCAAATAAAATGCCTCGACACCACTATTCTTTTCTACCTCTATAATCGATTGAATGTCACTAAGACATTCGGTAAACAAAGGAATATTCTCATTAGAATTAGTAGGCATGTATATACTAAATATTAGTGTAGACCTATGACTCACAGTTACTTTTATCGCCGCGATCCGAACATTGTTACACTTTATCACTGACACTGACTGAAACGCACATTTTTTCCACAATATTGCGACACCACCATACGGCCTCCCAGTTAGTAAGCCGGCGGAGGTATCCACTGCGGACGTACCCGTAGCACTGAAGCTGTCGTCGATCGTGTTGAGCAGGTCCAACTCATGTGGCAACAGCCACGTCTCTTGCAGCGCCACTATATCCGCAGACTTGCATAAATTCCTAACACCTTCCATCGATCTTTTAATGGATTTACAATTATAACTTATTATTTTACAGTTATTACAGCTATCTATTAAGTGGCTTATTAGTGTTTGCCTCACCGCTTCTAAAGTTAATAAACCGCCTAAACGAAATTCCCGACGGCCATAGCTTATCATCCAAAAATAGATCAATCTTATACTTCACAACAAAGATTTTGTAAGCATTATAATCTCTTTCCTTTCTCATTTTTAGTTTGACTAAAGACAGGGCCTCACCCGTCTTTTGGTAAACGTAGTCAATAATATCTTGTTCAGATACATCTTTGTGTACATTAGAAATTAGCAAAGGGACTTTGGTTTCCGCTGCCTTAAATTTGGTACTTTCACCTGATTGTATGACTGCAATTCCTCTCTTAGCAATAAGTCTATTCTTCAAATTCTTTTTGTTTTTCACTAAGGTCCACCCTGCATCTCTGTTACATTCATCAGCATCCTTAGCGACCTGCGCAAAAGATTTATTTACGCATACCGGCGGCGGCGGTTGGGTCGACACTAACTCACAGCCGTCATTTTTGCGCGACTGTTTATTAGCTAAACCGTTACTCAGCTGATCGTTGTTGTATGATTCATGAGAAGCGCGACACACCTGTAGCGGTACATCGTCACTGACTATAAGGCTATAATGTGCGCTTGGCTTTAGGAGTTTTTCGCAAATATCTTAATTTCACATTTGAAATTTTCAACAATTTATTTATAGTTGCGGTCTGGTCGCATCGGAAAGCCTAGTTTCAGAGCGGCAAACTTAGCTATGTGACGCGAACTGTAAATCCAACTATTTTTGACAAAGGTCTATGAAAGGTCAATTAAAGGTCATACATTCAACATTTCATCATTTCAACATTTATATCTGTAACTTTTATGGTGTACATAATAAAGAGTATTCTATTCTATTCATTACTTTAAAAAAATTCATGGGAGAAGGTTATACAGACTGACGATGTATATCTAGCTACAGAGTACTTTTATAAGTCAATTTATACCATCTTAGATGCTTGTGTGCAAAAGAAAAGACGATGTAAAACCACTAATAGGCGTTATCCAGTATGGCTCACAAAAGACATAATTCAGAACACTAGACTTAAGCTTAAGTGGCATTGTGCTTGGAAGCGCACTAAATGTATAGTAGCCCGCAAGAATGTTTCAGATTTGAGAGCTAGCCTTAAAACACGGGTGGCACTTGCCTATGCATCGTATACCAAAATGATTGATAATAATTTAAGAGCCAATCCGCGTGATTTCTGGCAACATATAGCCAGTTTACGCTCAAAAGGTGGTTTTGAGCCGAGTGTTACCTACAACGGTGAAAAATTTGCAGGTGTTCATGCGGCTGATGCCTTCGCTGATTTCTTTGTTAGCGTTTATCTTCCCGATGTTCCGCAACTTGATGTTGAAAAGGCTTCCCATTTTGATACTAATGTTAGCAGTAATTATGTAAATATTTTTAAATTCACTCCTCAGGATGTCATGTCAGGAATAGGTAAACTCAAAATTAGTAGTTCGGTAGGGCCTGACAGCATCCCTCCAGAAATTTTGAAAAAACCGGTATATACCCACCACAATGGAAGATTTCAAGGGTCACTCCTATTCCCAAGAGTTTTAATAAAACATTGGTAGAAGAATTTCGTCCCATTGCCATTTTGTCATCACCAGCTAAAGTTTTTGAAAACTATGTAGTATGTTTTCAAAAACTTTAGCTATTCAATTTAATTATTCCCAAGTTGAAAAGTATCTGTGTAACGAACAACATGGTTTCAGAGCAAGGAGATCAGTAAATACTAAACTTCTTACCCTAGTAGACAACATATCTAAACGTTTGGACCGTGGGGGTCAGGTCGATGTCTTGTACTTTGACTTCCGGAAAGCGTTTGATAGGGTCAATAATGATATCCTACTGGCAAAGCTATGTGCCATCGGATTTCCGCCAGGTCTGTTACGGTTCCTCGCTGACTATCTCCGCGGTCTATGCGAAGCTATGGTTATAATTCTTAGCGAGCCTTCGTTCTCCAAAAAAGAGCAATACGTACAATTGTTAAAATTAAACAAAGAGAAAGCTGTCGATCTCATTTTCAGCGTTAAAATATTCTAACATTGCCCAGCCTGTACATACTTGTGTTGTTAGTTAATTTAAAAAAAATATATCCATGAATACGAGTCTGGGGAGGAAAGATTAGCCAGGGTAAATTCTCGTAGAAAGGAATTTAATAATAAAGTTGTACCTAATTTCAACATAGTCAAGCATTGCCCTCATTACCAAGCTATACAAATATTTAATAGACTGCCAGCGGATTTGAAAATGTTGTTATACACTAGCTCTTTTAAGGCTAAGCTCAAAGCATTTCTGTTAGACAAAAATTTGTACTCAATTGACGAACTGTAATTTAATTATTGTTTTTTGTAAGCATGCTTTTTTATGTTTTTATTTTTGATTTTTATTATTATTATTGCTGCATGATATCTTAGAATTTATATGAATATTATTAATTAAGATGTAATCAAACACAATGTAAATTGTTTCTGATAAATAAATAAATAAAAAATCGTCAGCAGTTTGTCAGACTGGGCCTCTATGAATCCCAGCCCTATGATACGCGTTCCGGAGTCAGTCAAGGATCAATTCTGGGACCACTTCTCTTCTTGATAATGATTAATGACCTTCCTTCAGTTATTCATCATGCCAGAAGTCTATTATATGCAGATGATTTAAAACTCATTTCCGAAATTAATTCTGAAGTCGATAGTCTGGCACTGCAGCGTGATATTGAGGCAATATTGGAGTGGGTTGTTAAGAACAAAATGGAATTCAATTCTTCCAAATGCTTCGTCATGAGTTTTACTCGAGCACGAAACCCTATCTCCTTTCACTTATAAAATGAATGGTAGCGCTATTGCTAGAACATCTGGAATGAAGGATCTAGGTGTCACATTTGACAACAAGCTAACGTTTCATGATCACATGGCAACGGTAGCAAAAGGTTAATTTAGGCGATTAGGTTTTATTCTGCGCAATGCTAAAGATTTTAGCAACATCAGCACTATTAAATCTATTTTTAATGTACTTGTTCGTAGCAAACTGGAGTCCAGTGCATGCGTCTGGAACCCGCACGAAAAGAAGTACACTTTGCTCTTAGAAAAGGTGCAAAAGGCTTATCTTAGGTATCTATGTAAACGTTTGAATGGATATTATCCGTTTATGTACCCTTCGAATTTTCTTTTAGGCTGTTTAGGTTACAATTCTCTCGAGGTTAGAAGAAAAAATTACCAAATTATTAATATGTGTAAGATCCTTCGCGGAAAAACAGATGCTCCTGAATTGCATGACGAACTGTCCCATCTTTTTGCTCCGATTAACTATAACCGTAGCAGGAGGCACAGGTTGTTCGCCGTGCCTTGGAGTCGAACCGTTGCTCGAGCCCAGTCTCCTGTCCCTCGCACACTCTCTGCGCTCAACGCTCTCTTGGACGCTAAGCCTCACTGTGATGTGTTCGCGGATGAATGGAAGAAGATCTTGTCATCATGTCTGGAGTATTGTGAGATGAGTGTACTATGACTGTCGAGTAGCTATATTATTTTTGTTTATGTACTTATATAATGTGTTGTGTCTTTAACTGATGTAATTGGCCTTTGGCCGTTTTATGTTAAAGTAAAATAAATAAATAAATAAATTAATTTGTAGACAAATCCCGTGCGGTGTATCATAATGGGGAATTGAAATTTCATAATTTTTAACCTCGGACGTCGATTTTGAAATATCTGCAAACACCGAATTCACCTAGAAACTTGGCGGCATCAATTCTGTGATTGAACTAAAATAACTGTTAAGAACTGCGCTTGAAAATTGAACTTTTTAGTTGCAGAAGGGTATTTCTTTGACCTTGGACACCAGTCTTGCCATATTTGCGAAAAACTCCAAAAGGAAATACGCAGGCCGTAGTCTGGATTAAATTTAGCTTTATAAAGATAGCCTCTACCTCTAGCGTTCTTCTAGCGTGCTATAAAATTGTAATGATAATTAACAATAATCTGTGATTTGTACTACAAAGTACAAAGCGTATAATATATTAAAAAAGGATAGTTACTTGTTTAATTATTGATTTATTTATCCAAACATTATTTAAATTTTACACTCTCTGTGGTGCAAGCGTTAAATCGACACTTTTCTGTCTGACTATACATCGACGTTTTTACGCCTATCAAAACTGAAATATCCAGGTATTATTCTTCGGGTTGAGTCTAAGCGGGTCGAGTGGGCGCGGACCCGGCTAGTCTCCGCTGAGATTGACCGCTATGGCCGAAATGCAGTCTGGAGGACTATAGTATAAAAAATAGGGTATAATATCTGGATAAAAAAATAAAACACGAATATATTGTTATTTAATATCCCGCATCATATATTACTTTTAATTCTAAGTCATATGTAGTTCGCTAAGATAGGTATAGGTACAGAGTATATTTCATCTTATTTTAATGTACAATATCATCATCATCCACGTTACAATACATCGTGAAAATTAACATTTTTTTTTTAATTAAAACTTTTTGTAGAAATACTTTTTTTTTGATAACCGACAAACTAATAGGAATAGCCCACCTACAATTGGTAAGCTGAGCTTGCAATGTAGGTAGTCAGATGCCTGATTTCTTTCCCTGCTTTCCGAGACACGGAGACTCCGTGTCTCGGAAAGCACAAAGTCATTCGAAGAAATGACAGTTGTTACGGGTCATCAGAAGCCCGAAAGTCTGACAACCAGTCTTACCAAGGGGTATCGTGTTACCCAGTAACTGGCTTGTAGAGGTCAGATAGGCAGTCGCTCCATGTAAAATACTGGTCTTCAGCTACATCCGGTTAGACTGGAAGCAGACCCCAACATACTTGGGAAAAGGCAGTCAGCTAATGATTAGCCGTAGAACGATTGATTGTTGGCGTAGACGGCGAGAGATGTCTTTGGCCAGAATAGCCGAAGAATAAAGAAAAACAACGAAGACATACAAAGACGTCTTCAATTTCCCGTCAGGCAATTGAAGAGGCCTTTGTATGTCCAGCAGACTGCCATAGGCTGATGATGAGGAGAGGGGAGTAAAGAGGTTGGGAACTTATGCCAGTAAGGATACCCAGAAGCCCGAAATTTAAAAAACTCGTTAAGCTTATGATATTGATATTACCCATTTACCGGGTTACAAAGTTTAGATGGCATTCACTACATGTAAAATATTGGTAGTCCGTAGCTGAAAAGTGACTTGGTAAAATGCTGCCATTGTAAAATTGTCTCGCGAATAGTAACTGGTTTTCGTTTTGGCACCCACGGTTTTGATTTTGACAGCTAAGAACCGACGACCATAGTAACGCGGATAAGACAGACTGGATGCGGAAGGTGGAGAACCCGGTGCTGTGGCATAAGAGACGCCTATGTCCAGCAGTGGACTGCAATAAGCTGATTGACCGAAAATTGTTTGAAAAAGTATTACTACAAAAGGTTTTATTTTATAATAACGTCAATAGTTTAACAGAAAGATAGTTAAAACTTAATGTCAGTTGAAACATAACAAGCATACATTAGTTCTTAATATTAATTCTTATTTACTAATTATCTGCTACATTATCTCACCTAATTATATTTACGCGAAATTATTTAAATTATATCAGGGGGGGTATAAAAAATAACTAACTTATGGACGCTTGGTTGTTTTTCAATCGAAAGTGTTATTCTGATTTTTTTTGTCACAAAAATTAAATGTTTTATTTTGTGATTTTTTTTGAACAGCTTTCGATCAAAAAGTAACTTTTAGAGTCCGTTACAGTATGGTTATATATAGTAAGATCTTAACATCACAATAATGATATAAATATTAAAAAGATGAAGATGTAGGGAAGATTAAAATCACTAACTCGTTCGTGGTCGTTTTAAGTTCGAAACATCACATGTTTTTTTAGAAAAAAATAAAAAAAAGCTCAATATCTTGTCACTACCAAAGTTCATAACTGTGCGTTTGAATTTTTTTTTTTGTTGAAAAATAAAATTCGTTTGAGCTCTGAAAAAAAAACCTATTTCTACTACAACACCCATGGACGGTAGAAATAAGGGGGTAAAACAAAAAAAAAAATGTGCTATATCTTTTTTAAGATTTTTTTATAAGTAATTTTTAATATACCCAACAGAATAATGAAGAGATATAGAAATTAAAGTTCTTAAGAAGTTGTTACTAGCGGTACGAAAAATAAAAAATCTACTTTCAACACCTATTGCGTCATTATTGCTGTGTTTTTTAATTATTTTTATTATTTTGTTGGTAAAAATCGAAGTACTGTTCTGCTTATTCTTCTTACTACTTTTTACAAACTGTTAAAATTACAGCAACAGCTGATAGTATTCTTATATTAAGTATTTTAAAGTAACAAAAATATTTGCAAGATAATCTTCAGCAAAATATTCCGTACATTTATAAAATGTACGTTTTCACCGAGTGAAAAACAAAATTAATCAAAAAAAACAAAAAACGAAATAATTCACAAAAAAAAAAATGTCGAGTAAAAATTCTCATAGAATTTATACCAACAATCCAAGTCGACACATCGATTTTTACCACAAAAACCATTATTATAAGATATTGCTAATCAGGAATTTTAAAACGAAATGACTACGACATCAAACACGAGTACAAACACCAAATCCTACTGAAAATGGTTCGAGCCAGCAAATTAAATAATGTAACTAGCTGTTGCTCGATACTTTTGTTTCACTCTGTATTTTCCACCATTACTTACTAAGTTCTCTCGCACGCAGTTCGAAAGCGAACTCATTTGTTTTTCATCACAGTTCATCACCGTACGAATTTTGAAGATGTTTAGAGAATAATCTACAGGCTCCTAAGCACGTCAAAATGCTAGTTTCTCTGGTTTCGTCTGGTTTACTTAAAATTCTTTAGGTATTCTACTTTTATTAACTTTTTTCTTGAGCATTTGTGCAATTCTTTTACTAGTGAGCAAACAGCTATGCTGCAGAGAATTTAGCCAATCTGAGGCATTTTAGTAAGTTTGTGTTTTTGTTGGTATCGCTGTACAAATCAGTTGTCAGATTGACAGCTGTCAAAGATGTTTTTTTTCAAAAGTTTTGTTGCTATTTAGAAGCCTCAAATCGAAGTTCGATATTAATTTATTTCTCTTCACAAAAGATTTTCTTGTTTTATTTTTGCTGGCTCAATCCGAAAGACAAATAAGGTGACAGTTCATAGATTTTTATTTATTTATACATTTCAAAAAATATGTATATCATTATATTTTCATGTCATTCGTAGCTTTGTGTTTGAACACAAACTCTTAGCCATCATTGGGACATTTAACTATAAAACATCAAAAATCTAGCTCATTCTATGAAATAAAAATAAAACGACTACATGCATGCGTTCAGACGTTGCAAAAATTTAGAAAAAATTGTTCTTACACGCTTTTATTTAGTTGGACTGTTGGTTTTTTTTGTTACTGTTAGTGGTGGAAACCTGGACTTGTAATAATTATACCTCTAAAGTCGCCAACTCGCCGTGAGCAAGCGTGGTGATCAAAGCTCGCCTTCTCTGTATGATAAGAGACCTTTTCCGTACCAGTTACAGTCTGGTATTACTTTTTGCGTTTTGTGGTTTGACGACTGCCTCTTGGCTTATCAAGTAGATACTTTTCGGCAAACTGGCTGTTTGATGACGGTATCTTTGCCTAGGCTTCAGGAGTGCTCTGTAAATTTTCGCGGTTTATTCTTAATGATTTTAGAGATAGTGTAGTATTTGTGGCTCGCAATAGTATTTACCTATACCGTTTTTTTGCATTTTTTCGTTGCTTGGACTAGCGTATATATATTTGTTTTCATGACGTTATAATTAAAATTCACGTTAAATCAGCGCCTCTAGCGGTCGAGAATTGAACTGACGACGGGTAGATTTCCAAATATTTTTTAAAATAATGACTTAATTCTAAATACAACGCGCTTTTCTCACTTCGATAGGTTTTTAAACAGATTTGAAAAATCTACCCTTCGCTGTTTTATTTTTAAAATTTATTTATTTTTTCTGTTTTTTTGCTAACATTTGGACGCACACTAAAGGACATAAGAACAGAAAAACACTGAGTAACACTTATTCATGTCTATTCTATAATTTTTCTTACAGTTTTACATGTATTCTCATTTTATACACAAATATTTTAAGGAAAAATTGTATTGCATTTTAGATACTTTGTATCTTTTAATCATATTTGTTAATAAAAAAAAATATTATATTTTTCAAACATTAAAAAGAAATAGAAAAAATCATCAAGTTACTTTATTAGCATAGCTAAGTTTTCCGTACCAAGATATGTATATTATTTATTATCCCAGAAAAAAATATTTGTCATATAAAATTTGAAATACACATAAAATTTTTAAGAAAAACGTACTTTAAGAAACGTCCTTAAAGGATTACATTTTAGTCTGAATTTTTGGTGTTATAATTTTATCTGAAATAGACGGATGTCAAAATGCGAAAAGAGGAAAAAAAATATTGTGTAAAACATTTTTTGGCACTCGCCTCGTTGAGACTGGTGTGTCTATTCATGAATAAACAAAAAAAAACTGTATATTTTTTGTATTTTTGTCATCGTGTTTGTAATAGATATGATTAAACCAGGTAACAAAGTTGCTTAATTAATAGACATTACTATTTTCTCTTTTAAAATAAAATAAAAAATACGGCTTAATTAAAATTAGAAATGGCTAATAAACACACCAACCTCAAACAATTGTGACATAAAAAAGAAAAAAAAATAAGGCATCCTAGTTAGAATAAGTCCAAAATACTATATACTTTACATATACATATATATCCAATTCTACTTTATATAATAAGGATTACAATATTTGGTGTTCTCGGGAGCTTACTATACTTATTCAAGGAATAATTTAAAATAAAAACAAAGAAACGAAATAATTTTAATTTTTAACACAAAAATAATTGAATACCCTATCTAACTTATTTTTTGTTTTATTAATCAATATTATATATTTTGCATTTTTTACCTATCTAAATACCTTATGTAGAGCAAAGCCTTAATGTTAAGTTTTATAATATATGATTATATACCTGAAGGAAGTAGTTCTGAAAAGGCAGCAACCGTGTGTCGGTCGGCATTTTTTTATATATTGGTTATATATGTCTAGAAGCACTTAGGCATAAACGATTTTTCTAGCATATATGGTATCTATTATCTAAATTTGACTAGCTAACATTACATTTGTGATATTGGAGGTCGAACCTCCGGTGACGTGCGCAGGGTATACAAAAACGGATAATGTCATAAATATTTTAAACGAACATAAAATATCAGATATATAAATTATATTGACATAAGTTTCTAGACAAAAACATTGTACTGTGTAACATTATAATGTCATAAATATCAGATACATTTATTATTTTGACATAAGTTTCTGGTACAAAAACATTGTACAACTGTTTATATGTAATATCTTGGTAATTATGTTGTTTATAACAAGGTTACAAAAACATTGTACTGTGTAACATTATATAATAATATGTAGTTTTACTTAATCCTGAGTAACGACAAAAGATATTTAAAAACGACAAAAAATACAAAACATAATTTATGACTGCACGTTATATTTAATAATATTTAACTGTATCAATCAACTCAAGTATCTTTACCAAAATTCTTGATAATTATGTTGTTTAACATACGTTTCTGTTACAAAAAATATTGTACTGTGTAACTTTATAATTTGTAGTTTTCATTAGTCCAGAAACGGGTATTTAAATAAAACATAAAAAATATATTATTACTATAAATATTATTAATAATACATATAAATAGACTTATGTACGAGAAGGTACATTCAGCGTTAAACTCGACTATATCAGTTGAGTTATCCAAAATAAGTAATAAAAAATTTAAATCTTAAAAACTCCGTTTTATTATACCCAAAACACGCCCCCGCCTTCCTTGATTGACTGAATGCCCAAATTGACGCAACAACTCTCCTCCCCAAAGATTTTTCACACTTATCTTTAATCTAAATACATTTTTGGTGGTTGAAACTACAGTCCATCCCACTTTAACCTAACTGGGTATATAATACGTAATATATGAATATTCTTTCATCTCTTTAAACTAATATATCTGTAAGCTTTCCTGTCAAAACATGCAAGTAATAATATATATAATGCTTATATTTTTATTCGAGAATCCTGTTGAATTGTCTTGTCAGACATCTTCATAATAATTGCAGAAATGAACATAAAAATGGTGCTATATTTACCGAGTCAAAACATAGTTGTATAATTATCCACCAGTGACTATAGATGTACGTTTGTTGTACTGGCTAATCAGCTCCTCTACCATGTTTGTAGATAAGCTGCACGACACAGCTTAACATATTAGAGAAGAAAAGAATTCGTGTAGAAAGAACTTAAACCACCCACCAACCATTCAACCCCAATCCCAACCCCAACCTAACCAACGAACTGAACCCCAAACCACCCTTCCATTTTCTTGTTTAACCAGACATACTTACCGGTTGTTTGTTAAACTAGTTTGATAATCTTAAAATATGTTTGTACACGTTATGTCTATAGACCATTTTTCTACGTTTCATCATTGAAATTGCCTTAAATAAAGCCAGGCTTATACAAGTTAGTAACTTGCACAAAAGTACGCAAGTAGCTTGCATGATAATTGTGGCAAGGCATGTATTTAATCCAACCGCAAAAAATTCCCATATTGCGCTCCTAAATTTTTTATTGAACATTATTATAATGATTACGCCTCTTTTTGTGTACCTCATATAATTCTTATTTTGGGGTTCTTAAAATACTAAATGGACAAGTAACTGCAACCAACGCTATTGGTCACAGTTGTAACCTGACCCTTTTGGTCAAGGTAATTAAATCTTCGTTACCGCGACCAACTGAGCTAAAACCAGATAGTTAAAAAGAAGCTCAATTATTTTAAAAAGAAGAATTATCATTAGAAGCACAAATAGTTTTTGGAGGTTCATTAATTTAAAAAAGTATCCATCATTAGAATTTCAATAAGTTTTTAGAGCATCAGTTTCCACGTTGTGGCAATTACCGATCAGAAGTTATTATGGCACAATGGCATGCACGTTACTTGCATATTTATATGCAAGCATCTGGATTGTGTAGTCCTGGCTTAAGGCTCCAGACACAACTACAGGTGAAAATCATCCTGGACTGCCTCTTAAATGAATTCATTATGACTTTTACAACTAATTTCTTAAAATCAGAATTTATATACTAACATTTTTGGATATATATATCCCGTATTATACTTTCAAGAAGTAAGTGCCAAGTCAAGATAGTATTTTATTTTATTTCTTATATACTATACACAAGGTCTTATTTTAAGGGACATTTTTATATATTGGTGTTGAGTTATACATACATAATTATATGTATATCTAAGGACAATATAGCCTTCTGAGAAGCTAAGGCTTAAAAAAATATAGCACGTTATACACATGTCTATAATAGGGCCATTACAAATGCAAAGTTAGAGTCATAAATCATTACATACGTTAGTAACAATAATACAGCTACGCACAACACTAGCACTGCTCCATATGAGAGAGAGGTCCAATAAAATGTTTTGCGTTTGTAATGGCCATAATATGGGTACAGGCTTGTGTATTTGTGCCTAAAGAAAATAAGACGAACATTGCTCAGTTTTCGTTGAAGGAAAGTTCCTGAAGAACACAACACAGATTTCTAATTAAACTCACGCCTTCTTCCCATGGAGGTAGGCAGAAACTACAGAACGCCACCTGCTACGATCCTTATATAGAATCAAAAATCCTTACGCCTTAGAAGGACTTATGTAGTGACCTTATTGGTGATGTTTTTCAGAAGGTCAGGTGCGTAGTACTCGCAACCGGCCTGCGTGTGTGACCAGATGTATGAACGTAAACGAAGCAAAAGGAGTATATAATTAAATATATACGTAAATATAAAGATATATAGACAGTTCGATAGTTAGAGAATAAGTGTGAAAATTCTTCAAGTCATGAAATAAACTATATTATGTAGAATAGTTTTAGTACAATATATTATATATTATCTTATTTATAAGATTCTAGCGATATGTCTGCCCAAATTTTTACTACGCTGAAGATGAAAATAAAAAACAGCTAAATTTCGAAATTAAAATCTAACAGTCAAACCTAAGTGTTTGGAAATTTTTTGTTACTTTTTTTTTAGTAACACAATATCAAACTTTTTTTTTACACACTAATATCTTCTATGAGATATTCTACAAGTACAATTTTCTCAGCCTCTCACCGAGTCTCTTCTGATACACAAACGAGTAACACGCTTGTATTCCCCGAAGTGTTAGGAGATGCACCTTCAGTTTCAAATTTCGCCAGTTATGTTGAAGTCCCATGTCATAGGGGGCGAGCCTATTGCCATCAACCGGGCACAAATCCGGACTCCGGAAATTCCAGATGGAAAAACCCAATAACACTTTGCCCGACCTGAGAATCGAACCCAGGACCTCATGCTCAGCAGTAGCGTTTGCGACACCAACGAGGCAGTTCTCTTCTGATATAGGCTTTCTCATCCACTTCCTCATCCAAACCACTGGTTCTCTACGTTCAAAGCCAGTAAAACAGGTATTTCTGGGGAAAAAGTAGCATGAATAGTGTTTTTTAGGGTTCCGTACCCAAAGGGTATTAAGGTTCCGCTGTCCGTCCTTCTGTCACAGGTCTGTATCTTTTGAACCGTAATAGATACACTTGAAATTTTGACAGAGTGTGTACCGTTATGATTGATATAACAACAAATAATAAAAATATGTAGTGTTCAATATTGTACGGCGGTACAAAACCCTTCGTGTGTTTTCCTTTCTAAGCTGATCAAATGACAATTTAAGGCCTTGAGCTTATTTTAAACTGATGCTAGGAGTACAGTAATAATTCTCCTTTTGCAGTATTTTCTCGCCCAACCAACTAAGCTAAAAGTAGCAAAAAACATCCAAACAAATATAATATAGTTTTTAATTTAATAATTAATGTATAAAATACGATTTTTTATACAAAGATACGTCGGGCGGCACAAGCGTACCACCGACTAAAATGTTTCAAAAAAGACGTTCCCAACTACAGCGTTTTAGTATTTTTTTTTACAAACACTAGCCTCTGACGAGGGAAATATGAAAAGGAAATAGAGAAAAAACTCTCTTAGGAAAATCAAAACGAAAAACAAAATTCGTAAAAAAAAAAAATAAGTAGCCGAAATTACGCTTTGTCAGCGCTGTCCAAACCTTTTTTTTTTGAGAGAAAATAACTTTTTTTTTGTTATAATTTCCTCTAACTACAGTAAACGGGTATTATACTTATAATCTAGGCAATAAATATTTTTTTCTTTTCACTTAGACGTTAATATTAATAAATAAATCTAATTTTTTTTTCTCTACATTTTTCTCGGATCAGTAGTGTATCTTTTATCTAGACACAACCATTTTATAACAGTATTTTTTTTATTTTACGGATTTCTGAATTTGGCAATGGCTTCCCAGAAAGAAAAAAAATCGTGACTAAAATTAGAGATGGGCGACTTTGAAAGTCGACTTGAAATCATTCAAAACTCGTTTTTCCGACTTGTATACACGTCCCGTCACTAAACTAATCGAAACTCTGAAAGTGTGCGCATAAGAGATAGAACAGATTTCTCGATGTTTTTAAATATAAGTAAACTGCCGACTTTTAACCTCGTCTAAAGACGTTTTTAAGTCGTATTGAACGACTTTTCGAACTTCCGACTTTCACTCAACATCGGAGTTGAAGTCCAGAAACCGACATACAACTCACATCAAGCTCTACTCGTAGATAAGTGTCGATATTTTCGACTTTAATAAGCCTTGGCTAATGACTTTATAAAACTCCCACCGTTAAAATGGTTTCCGACTTTCCGTTCCGACAAATCGGAAAAGTCATAAAGTCAACTTCTTTCCCAACCCATCTCAAAAATGTTCATCTTTACCTACTCATAGTCTACCATTCCTAGCATTTCGGCATATACATATAAAAGTTTTTTTTTTATAAAATTTTTCTCACTCGGGTGTTTCATTCTATTTTTACTACTAAACATATCTCCAAAAATCTAATTTTTTACTCAATATTTTTTTTCTTATTTTTTTTACAACTTGTGCTGACAGATGGTTCGACCGTAAAAAAAAGTTTTTTTTTTTTCATTTATTTTTGTTCGCAACCCCGGTTTGGCCCGCGTGGTGATACTTCCTTACAACTAACTTATAAAATATCTTATATTTAACTTCTATATATTTTCTAAAAGTATGTTTTATACGCTTTTACCTTGCACTCATAAGAAGCAATTAGAGTAATCTTTCGATATTTTTGACTCACATTTTTTTAAGTTTTTTTTTCTTATGTTTCGTCCCATTGTTAGGGTGATGCTCTAAGCCGTTTTACCGCGCGAACGCATTCCTGTTGTATATTTCTTGTTTTCCCAAAACAGAGAAAAAAATATAGAGTTAAAAAAATCTGAATAAACACAAAAAGTTTTTAGTATAAATTAAAAATAGCTTAACTAAAAAGTCATTAATTGACTAGATTTGATTGAGAGAAGAGAGAATCTATGGTTTATCTTTTAAAAAATAAAGAGATTCCATCATAACCACGAGTTCAAGATTTCTTAAAATGATAACTTACAATTTATTTTAAGACATCCAAATGTCTTTTCTTAAAGGATAACAAAAATGTTTAACTTATCTGTCATATTTTAATCTTTAATAATTAACAAATAACATTTATTTTAATTTTAGTTTTAACTAAACACAACAAAAATCTTTGACTCTAGACTAAAAATATGACTAGATTCTGGCAACAACAGTTATATTTCTTTGAGAAACACTTTGTAATTCCAAAACGCGTTTTAAACTTTAAAAATTAACAAAAAATCACATATTTTTTAATGTCAACTCCAAAATGTTTTAACAAACGCATTTGTGTTTAAATAACAATTGAAACGACAAAAACATTTTTTTTTTTCAAAATGCTTTCATAAAACTTTTTATAATAAATTAAAAGGTCTTTTAAGAGCATCACTACTGTAGTACACTAAAGTTAAGATAGTACTTAAACATGTTTAAAAAATAAAACTGTCTTCTATTAAATAAATATCATCAATTAACTTCATACACAACACAAAATCATTTTACAGAATTATTTAAAATTTTACAGAATCACCTCACACTCAACAGCGTATTAGAACAAAAAATACGTTTTCATTTCAAAACAAGAATTCACACATTAGACTGAAAAATAAACCAAACTATAAGACACAGCGTTTAAACACAAGTTTTCAAATTAGTTGAAGCCTTTACAAAAAGGCCTCAGACTAAAAAAAGGACTAGACTCAAACGATTCTAAAACATAAATAAAACTAAAAAGCCTTAAAAATAAGACTTTCTAAAAAAGACTCGACAAAAGAGACTCGGAACAGTTATAAACCAAGGATAAGTTAAATCCAGTCTTTATGCACGCAACAACAGGAAACAGGCGGTTGATGTCTTTGTCCTCACACCAAGAGGCTTGGGGCAAGCCATTCGTCTTCACCGATCTAGAAAGTAGAGAAAAGTATTTTTAGTAGCCTTAAAAAATTGAGGTCAGGACAATTCATTATGTACAAAGCAGTGCGACCCATTGCCATACCACGTGCGTGATATTGATCACCAGCCGCACTTGTTGAGTCGACAGTTTTTCTTGGGATAACTATTGACGGTAAATTA
Organism: Tiliacea citrago; assembly: GCA_963921375.1. NCBI lineage: Eukaryota > Metazoa > Arthropoda > Insecta > Lepidoptera > Noctuidae > Tiliacea > Tiliacea citrago. Next base: position 13,229,482 of record OY992808.1, on the reverse strand, counting down.
CAATGGGGCCCACACGTAGAAAAATTGTCAGGAAGGCTTAGTTCGGCCGCCTATGCTGTTAAAAAAATTCGACAGATAACTGATGTAGATACTGCCAGAATTGTTTATTTTAGTTATTTTCATAGTCTTATGTCATATGGGATTCTTCTCTGGGGAACTTGTGCGGACATTAATACTATCTTTGTTTTACAGAAAAGGGCTGTTCGAGCCATTTACAATCTAGGTCCAAGAGATTCACTTCGTGAAAAATTCAAAGAAATAGATATTCTGACTGTAGCCTCTCAATATATATTTGAAAATCTATTGTATGTACACAAAAATATATCAAATTTTAAGAAAATGTCCGATATTCATTGTTTAAATACCAGGAATAAACACAATCTTGCTGTACATCGCACTCGCCTCCACAGAGTAGGCAACTCGTTCATGGGTCAATGTATACGCTTTTACAACAAACTTCCTACTGACATTCGAAACTTACCCATTAAACGATTTAAAAGCTGTATTAAAACCAAACTTTGTAAAAAAGGGTACTATAAAATTTCTGATTATTTAGAAGACAAAAAAGCTTGGGATTGAGCTGCTCGCTCTGCAAGCCTTGTGATCAAACTGGAAAACTTGACATTTAATGTTATTATGCATGATTTTATATAAATATTGACATTGCAGAATATTATATACAATATTACATTAATGTTTACTTTGAAAAGTATTATATTTACTGCTTTAATTTATTGTGAATGTGAGCACTATGTGGGTCTTTTTTTTTTTCTTTAAATATTTTCCTATTATTTTATGCTTTTTCTCAGTTTTAATGGTGGTCTGGCATTTTGAGCACTTTATGAGGCCTACCCAAATGTACTTTCTTTGGTATTGTTCGTCGAGTCGTTGAGCTCCTTAAGTCTTGAGTCGAGCTGCACGATTACGACAAATGCTTGCACTGATTGGACAGGTCCACTCAAAATTGTGTGGTTCTTTCCTCAAAAGACCATTTCAGACACAGATCTACATGGTCCTCACATGATCTGACCAAGATTATGTCTGGACTTTAAAAGAGACTTTGACCCCTGAGTTTGTTTCGCCATTTCTTCTCACGGGTCAGATAGGAAATGTCGACTACATCTAGCTTATTTTTTACTTTTTAATATGACGTGTAAAAGTGATTCCGATATCCTATTTACAGAATAAACGATTTCATTTCATTTCATTTCATTTCACTGGCATTTACGATTTTGGTCACCTGCAGGCTGTCCAGTCGATTTGGTATTTAAATACATGGTTGATTCCCGCTACATGAGTTCCACGGCCCTCAAAGACAATATTAGTAGTTTAAAAAAAACCCAAATGCTGTACTAAATCCTTAATTAACACTTACCGGCTGCACCTGGAAATGCTGAACCGGATAGTGCAGCACCTGCGGCGGCTGCGACATGGCGGCCACGCCCCCCACGCCGCCCACGCCACCCACGCCCGCGCCCAGCGCCCACGGCAGCTGCACGCCGCCCATGCTGGAGCACGCGGTCGTGTTGGCCCATTGGTTGTAATCCTTGCTGCTATTGAGATAGGGAAAGAGATTTGGTTCAAAAATTTGTTTAGATTACATTTTGTTCTTAATTTCAGCCGAAAGACGTCCACTGCTGGACATAGGCCTCCCTCAAAGGGGGGGTTTGCCATAATCGCTACGCTTGGCAGGCGGGTTGGCGATCGCAGTATGGTGTTAAAATGCATAGAGAACGCTGCTGCCTATTCTCTAGTAAGTCTCTTAGTCGCCTTTTACGACGCCCACGGGAAGAAATAGGGGGAAGAAGAAATACATTTTCTTCATTGACATCTTTTGTTTTTATTTTGTTGATATTTTGTGTTTTTGTTGGTGATTTGGGATTTACCATCTCGAATTTGTGCCCGGAGTCTGAGAGCCCTTAGCGTGGACATTTTGCAATTTTATTTTTCTTTTAAGTATTTTTTTTACATAATTATTATAAAGTGTCTATCAATGAAACTACTAATTTGAAGTAAACTTTTCATAATCTATACAAATAAATGAATTTGAAGTGTCTGTTTTGTAATCTCAAAATAACAGATTTTTACTAAATGCGTATGAAAGTATATACAGTACTTATAACAAAAAACTATTTTTTAAATGTTGTCTGTCTGTCTGTTTGTTCCGGCTAATCTCCGAAACGGCAGGACCCATTTTGACGGGACTTTCACTGATAGATAGCTGATGTTTTTATTTAAGAAAAAGCAACGCGGGCGAAGCCATGAGCAGCAGCTAGTCTGAACATACAATTCATACGGATCACTAAACCATAGACAATTTCAAGCAGCATTCTGTTTACGTCTGGAGAATTGAAAAAAAAAATGACATTAGCTACAAAGTATGAACCCGTTGTATAATATATGTTGTTTATATAAACAATAACAATGACTACAATATCTGAGAAACTGTCTGTCATCGCCACCGCCTCGGTTTAAACAACGCATTATCCCTTTGCGAGTGTGATGTGGATGAGGGGTACTCTTGAGCACATATTTTTCTCTTGTCGTAATCTTTTGGTACCTCTATATGATATGCTCCCTCCTTATTTTCCCGGACCTATTAATATACCATTCCTCTTGACACTCGTTGATTCCCCATTAGTTAAAATACTCTAAATTATATAAAGCTTTAATTTACCAATTCATAATGGTGATTCATAGTGTTCGTCTCATAATAAAGTTAATTTGTGTTTTCTGCTTACTAACAATATGTGTACTAACAAATATTTTGTGTTATCCTTACAGGCTACTCAAACGGATCCAGTTTTAATTATGTAAATCATACTAAAGGCAATACAACCGGCACAACAACCGGTCAACTTCAGCGAATACACATTGTTTCCTTCAACCTTGACATTGGCAGAATCATCGGTAAAACGATGTTGCCATTAATATAAAATTGGAATTGGAAACAACGCATTGCGCAAAGTAAGTAATCGTTACATTTAGTAATGTCAGGAGGGTCGAAAATGTCCTGAATGGCTTCGAAAAAAGAATGGTACGTTTGTTTTTACTCAACTTGGCGGGGGCACTACCGTGCTCCCAGATACTAGTATTTACTCACCCCATATACTGCTGCTGGTATCCAGCGAACGCCTGCCCAGCGTAGGTGTATCCTTGAACCCCCTGAACTCCTTGGAGGAAGCCCCCCAGTTGTTGGGGGTAGGTGTTGTACCAGTAAGATGTGGGGGGAACGCCGCCTGTATAGGTCGCGCCGAAGGGACTGTATGCTGTTGGAATCTGGTGAAAAAGAGGAATAATTACAGGCTTTTATCACGCAGTGCAGACTTGCAGAGCAGTGGCGCCCGGTGGTAACATCCCCGATTTACGAGTACTAGGTCATGGGTCCGAACTCAAGCAAGCGCGTTACTTTGTGTAAATAATTTCACTACCACTGCTTTCAAAACGGTGAAGGAAAACTTTGTGAGGAAACCGCCATGTCTTAGAACCAAAAATTCGAAGACATGTGCCAATCCGCACTGGGCCCGCGTGGTGAATTACAGCCCACTCCCTCTCGAAGAGAGAAGATCTGTGTCCCAGCTGTGGGAACATTATAGGCTGAATATGTATTATGTAATTATCACGCCTGTAATTTCAGGAGTGTGGTGATCCTTCTTCATATTTTTTTATAATAATAACCGGCAAATAGAATAGAATTATCTTAAATCAAGTATCTTAGACTCAAAAATGATTAGTAAGACTTACAACTATATTAGTAAGAACCGACACTTCACAAAAACAAACAAATGGTAGTGAAGCACAGTTGTGGCAAACTGGCAACCCATGTGAGATGGCACAACAGCGACCCACGAAAACACAGTCCAGACGACTTGAAATCATGCTTAGGATACTGTTGGAGCTGCCCCACACCCTGCGCACCATGGAAGCACACCTTTTGCGCATGGTTGTGTAGAAACAATCTACAACCGCGAACATCCCCGACGCACTACAGAAGCGGGGCAGCCCCACCAGCATCCTAAACGCGTTATTCGCGCGTTACGCGTTATTCAGTCAGCAGTTAAAATATAATGGAGAATAGAAGAAAATTATGGAAGAATGTAGATTGTAGTAGATATTTATAAATATGTACAAATGATGAGAAAGTCAGAAATCTTAATGCAAATCCACTGTCTTTTAGATGTAAATCAAGAGCGATGAACGAAGATTTTTTATGATCCTAAGTATAATTAAATAGAACTTGATGTTGTAAGGCAAGATTATGTTTAAGTATTTAAATAAACTTAGATGTTTCTTTATAAATATTTAATAAAATATGATTAAAGTAAGTATGCTGATGGACTGAAATTATTTTACTTCTGCGTGTGACAGATTTTCTTAGGAAGGGACCTTTGGGGATCCGAAAACATGTCCCAAGGAGTTTTAAGACAAAATTAAAATGTTTTGCACTATGGCACAGTCGCCAGCACATCCATACCAAACTGATTTTAAACCTTAAATGTTGATGGATAAGTTCAAAAATGAATGAGAAAATTTGTCAGTTTGTGGTAGCTTTGTGTGTTGGCGACTATTACATCAGATTATTACTTGTACAGAATAATTATTTTCAAATCGTCTCGCATCATAACTCGTTAAATACATTTAGCACTAAACATATTTAAAACATCGTCTCTGCCATCTTCAAACAATTTACAGGGACAGACCGATGTTTCAGGGTCGTTTGTATCACAAATCACTAACGCCTCCTTACGGTGAGACAGAGTGATGTTTTAAAATGTAGTGCTAAACGCATTTACGCCAGTAGTGCATCTCCGCCACGAAACCATAGCAGCGAAACCGCGGTAGTTCAATTCAACTGGTTCGCATCATGTTCCGCTAGTCGCATCCGATTCGAGTAGCGAAACATGACGCGATCCAGTTGAATTGAACTACTGCGGTTTCGCTGTGATGGTTTCACGGCGGAGTTGTGCTACTTTAAAACATCACTCTGTCTCACCGTACGGAGATTTTTAGTCGTTTAACGCTAAATGTATTATTGATTTTTAAAATGCCTATGCATTCCACAACTTCCTCGACAAATCTTTTACTGTCGTCTAGACAAAGTAACATTCGATTAGCGATAACGCTAGTAGAAAAGAATGTATGGGATTGACATAAGCTACCGAAATGTCACGTGATCATAGGACAACGAATAGAAATTAGCTAGACAATGTTATCATCATTCGATTCCATGAAACTAATCGACAGCGTCGAACGATAACTTCCATAGAGATGCGTAGACAAGTGGCACTTTTTGACAAACTTTATCGCTAGTTTTCGATTCGTATGAAGGAAATCGAATCGAAAACTGGCGATAACGCTTGTCAAAAAGTGAAATAACGATAGCGATTGTAGAAATATAATCGCTCCGAAGCGAATGCCATTTGTTTTTTTTATTGTTATTAATGATTAACTGTTTTTTATTTTACTTCGATGGTGCTAGTTTATCATATTTTGTGACTTCGAGTTACAATTATAGCTTTATGTAAGCGGGCACGCCCATTATGCCTGGTGGCTTTTATTTAGGTACGTTCTGTTTACGTTATTTCTGCTTGAGTATAATTTTCGACGATTTTTATGTTTTTTTTGGTGTAGTGGCGTGTGCTAGCTAACATAAGGCAAATAATTTAATTGAATGTTGTGTTGCGTAATGCAAATTCTTTTACATTTTATTGTTGGATTCAAGTTTTATATCTGAACAGACAGCTGTGCTGCTGGGGAGTTTGTTGCGCCACTTCTTATTCCCAGCTACAGCACTAGGAAGTGGTGAAGGGCGGGCGTTTTTGGGGGGACTGTCTTTTGTAATTTTTGACGTTCGAAAAGTGCTGATTTTCAGCCTAGTTTGAATAAATGACTCTTGATTTTTGTTTTTTTATTTTATTTGTCTAGGCCCTCAGGCCGAACGTTTGTGGAATGCATTGACAGTCAATACTCGTGTTTAAAAGACTCGTAAAGGAACATTACTTGGTGTTGTGATCTTGTTCTCGTAACTGTTATTTTTATGCCTTTATTTATTTTCGTTGCTTATACATTAAAAGAAAGAGAAATGCGTTTATTGGCATTACAGCAGAAAATACACCTTATAACTATAAAAATTTAGATTGGTATGAATGTATTATTTAGGATGTGTGTTGTTGTGTGTGTGTGTGTAAATAAATAAATAAACAATATGTAACAAAAACCCTGTTGTTCCTTCTACCTACGTATTAAGAATCGGTATAAATACGTAATAAAGCAAGTCATTTATAAAAACTGTTGAACAAAAATAATTAAAATAAATATTTAATTATTAATATTTGTAATAATTAACTGATTTCTAACCTCTTTCATTCTTTGATGTTGACTTCTCGACTAGCCAATACTTATTTTTTTTTAATTATAATTCCATCAATGTTGTGCTTGTAGGTAAATGTATACGTCCCTAAAAGGAATAACAGGGTTTTTGTTACATACTGTATATCTTTTTTTTTTCTTTGGGTGGGAAATTATCAAATAACTTCTCCCGCTCTGGGCGGTGCGGGAGGACGTGTCAGACTTTTACTGACTCAAACCCACCCGTGCTCCTTCAGATGCCTGTGTGCCAGGGCCACGATATCCCTTTTGGACAAACTCTTAACCCTGACAGGCATTGTCATGGGTTCGATTCCCATTCAGGCAGTTGTAGCGTTTTGAGTCTCAACGGTAAATAGTCGAGTGATGCTAAACTCTCACAATAACTTAGTTGCTAAGCACAATTCTAAAAACGTGGTACAACACTAATTTCCTAAGATCACGCGGCCATTTCGATATCCGCTAGCATAGCTAGCAGTAGCGAAGCTACAACTTTCAGTAGAGGGAAGCCGAAGAAAAAGTTGTTCAGTTCACATAAATTCAAGATAATAACTTCTCCCGCTCTGGGCGGAGCGGGAGGGCGTGTCAGACTTTTACTGACTAAATCCCACCCGTGTTCCTTCAGATGCCTGTGTGCCAGGGCCACGATATCCCCTTCGGACAGACTCGTAACCCTGACATATTGTATATCTGTGTACCTATTTTAGTATATTATTTAATTATTACTTGCACCAAGGACAGCCCCACTTTATTTCCAGGCAAATCAGTGTCCATTCCAAGGTTGTCTAGAAGAGATCACAGAAAGCGTTTGATTTATTTTCTGTTATGTACTTTTGAGGTGGACAATATGCTCTCCGCGTGCAATACAACAACGCGTTCAGGGTTCTGTTGAGGCTGCCCCGCTACTGCAGCAGGTCAGGGATGTTCACGGACGCACATGTGGATTGTTTCTTTGCTACAATGCGTCCCTGGTGCGTGGAGTGTGGGGCAGCAACAACAGAATGTGAGAGAAGGCAATGCTCGCAGCAGCTCTCGACCCAGTCACATAAGACAGCTGCGTTTAGGGGTAGCTTCCGTTATGCGGCTTCCAAAGTGTGGAATAACCTGCCACCGCCTATTCGGGCAATAAACACGGTCGACACATTTAGAAAACGCCTACGGCAGTACCTCATGGATGCGCAACGGAAGCTAGACATGATCAATTTGAATGTTTCTTTAATATAAATTATCTTAAGGTTATCTTTTAATTATCGCCAACAGTCCATTTTTTTATTTTTTTCTTAAACACCACTCTATGAATAACTATAATTATTTTTATTGTATTTCTTTTTTAAACAAAATATATCTAATGGTTTATATTATTATTTGTTACACATATCTATCTAATTTAATTTAAATATTTACACACTATAAACTGATTTACATCCGTAAGACGTCCTCGTAACATAAGGTCCAGTTGAAGACCAGCGTCAGGCACTAATTGCTGAACTGGTCCTATTTGGCGCAGCCGTGAGGCACTCAATACTGACGGCACGGTTGGCGCAGTGGTTAAGCGATTGACTGCTGCGCTGCGTGTCGCGGGTTCGATTCCCGCACGGAACAAATATTTGTATGACCTACAAGTAGTTGTTCTGGGTCTGGCTGTTTGTGTATGTGAGTTTAAATGTTTGTAAACGCACCCACGGCACAGGAGAAATTTCTAGTGTGGGGCAACGTTTAAAAAAAAAACTATTTTATGCATTTTCTGTTTTTGTGTGAATATTGTATGCCTTAACCTGGGTCAAATAAATTTATTTTCTTTCTTTTCTTTCTTTAACAGTATTCTGTCTCTAATTTCGAGTAGGCTGGCCTGTCCGTACGTGAATCGCTGCTGCGCCATTTCCCATGGAATGGTGCAGCTGCGGTGAAGCGTCGGACAGTACTGCCGCTGCCAAGAGTATACTAGTATACTTAGTTTAAGATGTGAATAAAATGATCTTAATTACTAATGTAGGATAAGTTTTTACCAACAAATGAGTCTTGGTTACTTGATAAATAAATAAATAAATTGATTGATTGATAATAAATAAATTGATTTGCCCGCTTACATCATAAGCGGGGGCCTAAGGAAGGTTAGTTAAAGCTATATCATACCTGTCCCTGCGCCTGAGCATTGTTAGGATCACCGGACTCCTTTCCCCAGGAGCACTTGACGGGCTGTCCGTTTACATCGGTGTTGTGGACTGCCACGATGGCGTGCGTCGCGCTCTCCTTTGTGGAGAATCTGTGGATGAAGTGGAAGATTTTGAGTTAAACAGTCTTCTACTTCGTGGTGAACTCCGAGTATTTGAAAGAAAGAAAGAATTATATTTTACTAGTTGCGCCTCGTGGTTTCACTCGCGTAGGTCTCGATCCCGTGGGAATATCGGGATAGCACGTAGCCTATGTAATCCAGGGTGACACAGGGTGCTACATCCATACAAAATTTTATCAAAATTGGTCTAGCCGTTTGAGCGTGAAGAAGTAACAAACACACACACACACACACAAACTTTCGCCTTTATAAAATTAGTGTGATAAGGGACACGCGCAAGAAATACAAGAAATACAAAAAGTAACAAAAGAAACGTTTAAAACTAAAAATTTAACATATTTGTTCGAATAAAATACAAAAAATAAAAACAATCAAGTCTTGTGCGAAGTCGTCAAAAAGCCTCTTGTCTCGGCATAATGCTGCGATATTTAAAAAATAAATAACGCAGCGCTGGTATTCTGATAGGGCCCGCTGTGATGCCATGGACACACCTACGGACAACAATAAATCCCACTAGAGGAATAAAAAACAAATAAAATAACAATTTATAATAAACAGAAATCGTAACTATTTCTCCTTGTTATGTGTTAACAGTGGCTATGAAATATTTTTCTGTAGGTCATAAACTGCAAGATGTCTGGAATGTCTTCAATACAGATAAGTTATCCCCACACACCTGTACCACATCTGTACCGAAATTTGGTAATTATACTAATTTCAATTTTAGTACAGCGGTGCTATTCTGTCAAAATCTCACCGTGAAATCTTGCGTGAAGTGAGCTGTCAGTGTCATCTCACTGATGCTAGGGATTGACCAAGCACTACATTTACATTCGTAATCGAGATTTTAATAATATTTTTTATACTAATTCTGTTGATAATTTTATATTATTTCAAAGCTAGTATTTAAGTGTCTAAACATTACTAATAAGGAGGTTTTTAAATAAAATTGCCAAAAAGAAACTGTCAGTTACCCTCAATTTTGTTTTTTTTTTATTTTTCTCCTAGACTAGTCCTTAAACATTACTATGTTAAAATATATATAAAATGATAAACAGAATTAGCATAAAACATATGATTAAAATCTTGATTATGAGTGTAAATGTAATATTTAGTTCATCCCTAGCATCAGTTGGGATGACACTGACAGCTCACTCCACACTCACTTCACTTAATTTTTCACGGCGAGATGGTTACATTGCAGGTGCATGTCGATTCTGTAACCATCTCGCCGTGAAACGATGGAACAGCCGAGCGGATAAAATGTGACTGATTCAATAAAGGAATTATAGAATCAGAACGTCAATTACGTGTTAAACGGGAATATATATGTACTTATAAATCGATTTATTTCGGTCGATAGTCAATTATTCATATTCGAACGCTTGAACGTTGTCAAAATGCAATATTATGATTGTGAATTCGATGACAGACGATGCTTTAGTACAGGGCGAACGAAAGGCACGTAATAAAATAATTTTAATAATAATAACATTTCAAGAACATAGACCGTGCCTAAATCAAAAAATCATAACATTTTATTTCACATAAACCTAAATGGGCACTTATGAAACGTCAGAAGCTAGGTGCACGGTTCCAATTGGTCGTTTCCTATGGAGAAGAGCCGGCAAGAAACTCCACGGTTACTGTTTTAAAAAGAATGGGCTTTTACAATGTTTTCAAGTTACAGTGTTAATAGGTATGGGAGGACAGTGTAGGCCCGTCAACAAGTACACGAAAAGTACTTAACAAAATATAAGATGGTTTACAAAGCTACAGACGTTCTCATTTTCACAAATTAAAAAAGAATCTATATAAAATATTACTAAAATAATAAAAATAAAAACCAATTTAAACCAAATGACAAGATTGCCATTACTACTGTAACATTTTTTTTTATTCTGTCCACAAGACACTAATAAATATTTTAAATTAAAATTGTAGGTTATGTCACATAGTTATGCCTAGGTATGGAAAAAACTTTTTACAAAAAAAAACAACCAACTTCCAAAAAAAACACTACAAAGTGAAAAATAACTTAATTTCGGAAGTCGGTGGCTTTGGATCTGTATTTTAGTTTTTTGCCACCGACTTCCGAACTGATGGTGACTTCACCATGTGCATTTTGACGAGCATAAATTGCTTAGCAACCATATTAAAGTGCCTAATCGAATCGCAACGGTGAAATACTTATTATTAAGTAGTTCCGGTGGCCATCTGTGGTCTTCATCATCAGTTCCACTTCACCAAATAGTGCTTTTCGAGTGCTAATGCACGAGTTACTATAAAAAATACTCAAATCACTATAGGTATGCCTATAAAATTTGAGGATTTCCCTCAATTTCCATGGGATCCCCTCATTAGATTCTGATTTGGTGGCAATGGGACCACCTCGGGAGCATACCCTTTCATACAAAAAAGAATTTTCAAAATCTGTCCACAATTGACGGAGTAAGCGGTGAACATAATATACATAAAAAAAAGAACGAACATTCAGCCGAACATATAACCTCCTCCTTTTTGGAAGTCGGTAAAAGTTGTAGGTTATGTCAAGGTATGTAAAAAAAAGAAATAAACATCGTAATTTAGGAGCAGTCAATAGATGAAATGCTCATTTTCACAACATTCGGAAAGACCTATGTGAACGCTAAATAATAATAAATTAGAGTTCAAAATCCAACAGTGCACTTTTATGCATCAGTCATCGAGTTTAAAGTAAGTAAGTAAGTAAAATTTTATTTGTTTAAACATGGTGTACATGATATATACATTACATGCAAGATAATATGACATACAGAAAGTTCTAACATGTTCAGCCGCATATCGTGGCGTACAAATTGGTAGGAAGAGATGGTGCAAAAACCGTGTTATTATTCATCAAAATTAAATTATAGAAATTATAAAATCATCATTATTAATTAAAGATTAAGTATCATTATAATTCAGCAAGCATATTTTTTAGATAAAATTAAATGTCAAAGTAGTCATTAAATAAATTTGTCAATAAAAAAAAAAAATATTAATTACTATCATACAAAATTACAACTACAATTATTTCACAAAAATACAATAGATTACAATAACATGTCAATAAAATACAACATCGTCATCTCAAAATCGAAGAAAAACAGCAGTAGTCGCATTAATTTGTTATTAAATTTAAATAAATAAATATATTGTATACTAATATAGAGTATTATTGTGAAAGTTTATATTTTTTTTCCAGTCTATCCTAGTCACTAAGTCAAGATTGTTTGTTGGCACGTCATAGCCATATTCAATATTTAAGTATTTGGAAAAATGGCGCGAGATGTATAGAGGTTCGACATCCTTGCTTTAGTAGATACTAGGGTAGCTAACTTATTATTTATAAATTCCGGATTCTTTTTCACTGAGTGCGCGAAGCGTCTTTGCTTCAAGTCTGGCAAAATTTACTTTTCTATGTCAGTTTGTTGACACTCCTCTACAGGTCGTATTTTACAACCGATTTGGACGAAGCTTGGTATACAGGTTTTACGACTTTATAGATTTTTTTTGTCATCGGGGATTTTTGATTGGTCGGGTACATCTTGAGTCATCCTAGTGAATTGATCCGATTTCGATAATTCTTTTTATTTGAAAGGTTTCATAGAAATTTGGTCAAGATCTGAAGAGGACCTTCGGCGTGGTGAGCAGAATAGCTCCTCGAAATGCAGTAAATTGCTCACTTTTCGATTTTTAACAATGGAATCTGCCCTTTAACTACTAGGTAGGGATTGATGGAGCACCTGGGACTACCTTCTCATCACAAACCTGCTAGGGTTGCGAGTTTTTCCGAAACGGACATCGTGGCCTTGGCACACAGGCAAATGAAGGAACACGTCTGACACGCCCTCCCGCTCCGCCCAGAGCGGGAGAAGATATTTGATAATTTCCCACCAAAAAAAAAAAAAAGGCTGCAGCGTTACCTCTGCCAATTCAAACCTATTAGTTAATTTTTGTAGCCGGCCTAATGTTTTTTAAATAATTATGCTTTACAAGGTTTTTAGAAACAAAAAATATGGTAAAAAAGAAACAGATTTTCTCAACTACTTCAAGCCAGTCAGTGGTCCTTGACTCCAGAAAAAAATATTGCAGCGATTAGGTGGTAGTCAGCAAAAAAAGAAAAAGGCCAAGACGATGGGGATCTACAAATCTATATATGTATAAAGTGAGATCCAATCAACAAAATTTAGATTTGCTAACCATTTTTTATAATAATCCTCATGTTTTGGGTCCTATATTAATGGATTATTTTGATATGATTCAATTAATTGCAAGGAAGCATCTCCTGTCCACGTTTCCATGATGCTCGGTTCGGGCGACCGACGTCTGTCACTAAACACGTCCACGAGCGCACTGCGAGCGCGAAGCAAATCCCTTTGTGTTCGTCAAAAAACCGACAATTGGCGGAGCACAGCCGAGTACGAACAAAATGCTCGCAGCGCGCTCGTTCGAGGCTTGTAAGTCGGTCCACACTAGACAAATTGTGTTCGGCTCGTGCTCCGCTCGTGCTCGGCTCGTGATGGGCTCGCCTAGCGGTAGACGCAGCTTAAACATTACATTTTGAATCCCACGCTGAATGGAACCACGAGGTTTATTCCTCAAAGTCATCCAATGCTAAAAAGGATCGTTTTTAGTATTTGTCTAATGTTAATAAATGAACAAAGTACCTAGACTTAAGTTATAAGGGTAATGGAAAACAAATAGCGCTTTTTTAATTTGACGCTTATCGCTTTTTAATTGAATTTGAATAAAGTCATACCTACAATACCTAAAATCCTTTTAGTTTCACATTATTTGCACGCGAGTGTAACGTGTCAAAGTAACAATATAGCGTTTCAAAACGACCTACAAACCATCCATGATTAAATTAGCTGAAAATAAATTGACATCGTCTGTCGAGTACCAACATTCATATTAGGTCATTGCTCCAATTGTGCTGTTGTCATGGTTCTCGAGATGTAACATTGTGCATTCCATATGAGTACCTATTCTCGCAGTGAATTCATTTATTAGTAGTTAGACAGTATCTCGTGGACACTGGCAGTCGGGCTGGTCCACAAATTCAAGGTCACTCAGCGTGCTATGGAACGGGCTATGCTCGGAGTTTCTTTGAAGGATAAGATCAGAAATTAAGTTATCCGGAAGAGAACCAGAGCTACCGACATAGCCTGCAGAGTAAGCAAGCTGAAGTGGCAGTGGGCTGGCCATGTTTGTCGAAGGACCGATGGAGCAGACGAGTCCTGGAGTGGAGACCGCGTATCGGCAAGCGTAGTGTGGGACGCCCCCCAGCTAGATGGACCAACGACCTTAAAAAGGTGGCTGGGTCAGACTGGATGCGGAAGGCGGAGGACAGGGTGTTGTGGCGCAGGCTGGGAAAGGCCTATGTCCATAAGTGGACTGCGATAGGCTGAGTTGATGGATTGATTGAGACAGTCACTCCATGTAAAATACTGGTACCTACTCAGCTGCATCCGGGTAGACTGTAGGCCGATCCTAACATATTAAGAAAAGACTAGACAGATGATAAGTAGGTAGTTGGTGAGTAGTATCGTTTGGGAACTATAACACATTGAGATCAGTGTGGTTCTTTCATCAAAAGATCATTTCAGGCATCAATCAACATGGTCTTCACATGATTTAACCAAGATTATGACTGGACTTTAAAAGAGTACTGTGACCTCTGAGTTTGTTTCGGCCTTTCTTCTCAGAGTAGTCGGATACGAAACGCCGACCTCATCTATTTTTTTTTTTAATATGATTGACGTGTAAAAGTGTTTGTACAAACCTACTTACAGAAATAAATCATTTATCATAACAGTATTACTCTTATTAACACGTAACTATCACGAAACTTTGACAAATTAATATAATATCTTTGTGTGTAATATATATTTCACTTACCTAATAAAAGCATATCCCTTATCCTTAAAGACCCGGATCTCTTGGATGGTCCCGAAGGGCTGGAAGGTCTTCTGCATCAACTCCTCGGTCAGGCCAGTGGTCAGGCCGCCGCAGTAGACCGTACAGTTTGTGGGGGAGCTCTGATTGTATACCTCGTCAAAAGTCAGGGGTTTTGAGTTCACTGAAAAAGAGCACAATAGTACATTACAAATGATACTTTATTTTATACTAAAAATCCAAATCAATATATTTTATTTGACATAAACCTACATCGGCACTTATGAAACGTCTGAAGCTAGGTGCACGGTTCCAATTGGTCGTTTCCTATGGAGAAGAGCCGGCAAGAAACTCTATGGTTACTCTTTTAAAAATAATTGGTTTCTACAACAATGTTTTCAAATTACAGTGTTAATAGGTATGGGAGGACAGTGTAGGCCCATCAACAAGTACCAGGTACTTAAAAAAATTGAAAATGGTCTACAAATCTACAGTCTATTAAGCTTACAACGTTCTCACATTCACAAATTAAAAAGGAATCTATACTAAATATGACTAAAATAATAAAAATAAAAACCTATTTAAACCAAATGACTAGTTTTGCCCGCCGCTTCACCCGCATGGAGGTCGGAAATTTTCCCAATGTACTGCCGGGATAAAAAGCAGTATCTCCTGTGTGTGTTAATCCACAAAAAGTAAAATGATAGACTAAGCGTAGGGCTGTTCGATGATACCGCGGCATATCCCATGTCCCCGGGCTGCAGGCAGTCCAGGGAAGCTATGTCAGCTATCCAGGCGTCTACTACGCCTGGATAGGAACGGCCTGCGCCTGGTGACGGGGACCATCACGGGACACTGCTCACTAAACAAACACTTCCACATAATAGGCATAACAGACAGTCCTCTGTGCAGGGCTTGCATGGAGGCTGAAGAAACCGTTGTGCATGTGCTGTTTGAATGCTCAGGCGTCACCCAAATCAGAACAGAAACCCTCGGGTCACCCAGATCCTTCACAGATACACTAGACAGACCAGGAGACTTAATCAGCTTTTGGAGGGGGGGGGTGGGCTGGTTGGAATAACCAACTGACGGCCGCCATGGCCCACGCACAATGGTCCACATGAAGGACTAAGTGCGGAAACCAAACCCTCTAACGTAGAACTTATATGATATGTCCTAACCTAGATTACCGTCTACCTGTGTGCTAAATTTAATAAAAACTCTTTCAGCCGTTAAGGCGCTGACAAGAGGCAAATGATCTAAGTAGGCTTGAGATAAACAGAAACCGGCCAAGTGCGTGTTGGACTACGTGCAATGGTGGGTTCCGTAGTTCGGATGAATTTATCCCAAGAACAAACTTAACATTGTAGTTGAAAAACATTATCCCCCATACATTCCAACTGCAAATGTAAGTTTGTACACACAATATTGAGCGATTTACAATGTTATTTTAAGATCACAGACTTCTTATAGGTTTTCCTGTAATCTATAAGTAAAGATCTATTTTCTGTATTTTTTTCAAAATTTTAGGCTCAGTAGTTTTGGAGATGGGGGGGGGATGGTCAATTTTCATCAATTTTCTTAAATAATTTTGAAAGTATTTATTATAAAATATATACATGTGGATTTTTTAGATGGGGCAGTAAGGGTAGCTACCTTAACCTTTGTAACTACAGGAAAACGGTCTTAACAGGTTGAAGGACACTGAACGAGACACAATAGAGGTTTTATTGTTATGACGCCTACGGGCGTCTAGTGTCCTTGAAAGTGTTAAGGACTGTCCTTATCTTTTTGAGAAATTTTGATCTGCATTCACAGATTCTGAAAAAAATGTACAGTCAGCAGGAAAATGGGCAATATTCAGAAAAACTTTTTTTATGCCAATCGATCCTCTTTCTTATAAGGATCAAAAACCTCTATCGGACCAATTGAGGTTTGAGTACTAGAAAAGTCATAAATCGCAAAAAACTTTTCCCATACATTTCGTAGGAAATGAGACTCGAACTTACATTTTTTACCATCGATAAACTGGCCGCTACAAAAAAGACTGATCGAAAAACAAATAAAAACTATAACTTCTACTTCGGGAATTATTTCACCTTTAAATTTAAAACTTTACATTTGGACTCACCTAGAAATTTGGGTTTGGGTTGAATTTATCTCAGTTACACCTTTTACAAAATATTGCTTTTCCCGATGCTGGGACGTTAATTGTTGAGGAGTTCTCCTGGTAAGAACCAGGAGAACTGCCACTCACCATATGCATAGTGACGAGCATAAGTTGCTTAATCGCAACCCTTTAAATAGGGGGATTCATTATTATATTGTTCCGGTGGCCATATGTGGTCTCCGAGAGCAAATGCACGAGTTACTATAAAAAATACCCAAACCGCTATAGGTTTGCCTATAAAATTTGAGGGTTTCCCTCGATTTCCATGGGATCATCTGATTCTGATTTGGTGGCAATGGGACCACCTCGGGAGTATACCCTTTCAAACAAAAAGGAATTTTCAAAATCGGTACATAATTAACGGAGTAATCGCGTAACAAACATACAAAATAAAAAAAAACCGCCGAATAGAGACCCTCCTCGTTTTTGGAAGTCGGTTAAAAAGTAGATATAATTGTTTGTAAGTACTGGCGGAAATCCCGAACCAATTACAAACAATAAGTTAATGATAGAAAGCTACACTATTCCCAAGGGACATAGCATACCTCTAATGCCAGTAAATGTTCCTACGGTCACGTGGGAATCCCCATGCAGATGTAAATAGCTGGAGATTGTTGATTTAATTTAATTGGGCAATAGACCGATGATTTAACACTTTTGACTCGTCCCGCTTTTCGTAGAGCCATACCGCCATAAATATAGCAAGTTTTAATGAAAAAAAAAAAGCATCGTGTATACTAATAAATCTTGCTAAAAGATACAACTGATTTTATTGTCACAGTTTATAATGCTGTATTCGCTAAGAAAAACGGATATTTTTAAAATGAGCCCTTCGCGAGGGCTACCGGCATCCCATATGCGACTTGAGTGAACCCTCCAGAAATGCTCCAGGCGCTGAACGCGTTAAGCAACTGCTCGTTGGTTGTGGTCACAGGCGTGACAGCTGAGCGCGTCCGCCACAAATCACTAAACGCGTTTAGCGCTAAACAGATTTAAAACATTATTCTGTCTCGTAATTTTCAAAGGATTTACAGAAACAGAACGGATATTTGAAATTCGTTTAGCGCTATTCGTTTGTCGGCCGCTATGGCAACTGAATTTCGTAACTTATTATTATTATTAGTCTTTTCAGTCAGACAAACATAGAGTGTAGTCTTCAGTCTCGTATTTGGCGTTTAGTTATGTTTTGTATGTCCGTTTGCCAGTCGGCAAAGGCCTCCTCCAACCTTCTCCATTCCTGCCTCTCTCGGGCCACTCTGTCCCATGTTGTTCCAGCGACCTGTCTGATGTTATCGTCCCATCTTTCCTGTGGTCTACCTTTCTTTCTTTGGCCGTTTCTTGGGTACCACTGTGTAACTATCTTGCTCCATTTGTCCTTCCCTCTAATCATGTGTCCAGACCATAAAGGTCTTCTTTGGCAACCGGTTGCCTAACCCTTCGGGGAATGCAGGCGTCAATTTATAAAATGTTATGGATTAAAAAAACCGGCCAAGTGCGAGTCGGACTCGCGCACGAAGGGTTCCGTACCATTATCTATAAAAACGGCAAGAAAATCACGTTTGTTGTATGGGAGCCCCCTTAAATATTTGTTTTATTTTAATTTAACTATTGATTTTTAAAGTGAATATATAACTAAATATTCTGTGAATACTTCAAGTGTCTACCTGTTACCGTTATCAATATCGAGCAAAAACGACCAAAAAAAATCACGTTTGTTGTATGGGAGCCCCCTTAAATATTTATGTTATTCTGGTTTTTAGTATTTGTTCCTATAGCGGCAACAGAAATACATCATCTGTGAAAATTTCAACTGTCTAGCTATCACGGATCATGAGATACAGCCTGGTGACAGACGGACAGACAGACAGACAGACGGCGGAGCCTTAGTAATAGGGTTCCCGTTTTACCCTTTGGGTACGGAACCCTAAAAACAACCTGGAGGTTCCACTTCAAATTAACACGTACAAACCCCTAGCACAAATCAATATCACAAATTTACAACATTCAGAACTCAGTAATCAGTACTGAGTAATGCAAGGTAACACAGCAGGACGTGACGTCATAGCCGCTCGGAAGGAATTACCGCGCCACCGGATATTAACATTCACAAACGATTTCTACAGAGCTGTGAGTCCGAAATGGTGTATTTTATGTTTCAAAGCTATTTTTAGCTTGTTTCGGTAACGTGTTACCCAGTAACTGCGTTGTGGAGGTCAGATAGGCAGTCACTCCATGGTCATTGGTAGTCAGCTGCTGCATTCGGTTAGACTGGAAGGCAACCCTAACATAGTTGGGAAAAAAAAAAAAAAAAACCGCCAATGCTGGTCTGCGGGCGCCTCTACGTCGCTTGTGCAAAAACTATAATGATTTTTGTTTAGAAACTACAGAATTAGATTTATTCTCAGTGTCAGCAAATAGATTTCGTTCTGCTTTGTTAAAGAAACTTAAGGATTCCGATGTATAGTTATTTGAACAGTCTTGTAGTCTTACTCGCATAGATTGTTCATTAGTAAAGTTATATGAATTGTATATGCTGTGGATAACGGTGTGAGTTTCACATTTATATAATATCTTTATTTATATTATTTGCGCAGATATAATGTGTTACTGTTTGTTTGTCCCAAATAAATAAATAAATAAAAAGACTATGCAGGTGGGCTTAATAGACTATAGATTTGTAGACCATTTTCTATTTTATTAAGTACTTGGTACTTGTTGACGGGCCTACACTGCCCTCCCATACCTATTAACACTGTAACTTGAAAACATTGTAAAAACCAATTATTTTTTAAAAGAGTAACCGTGGAGTTTCTTGCCGGCTCTTCTCCATAGGAAACGACCAATTGGAACCGTGCACCTAGCTTCTGATATTTCATAAGTGCCCATGTAGGTTTATGTGAAATCAAATATTATGATTATTATTTGACTCGTCCCTTATTACTTTAATCACCTTTGATTAATACATGGCAAAAAAGCCGACAGCCCATCGTGTGATTAGCGGTCACCAAAGTCAGACTGTCGCTGAAAAACAGCGCTGCCGCGCTGGGGCGCTGTCTCGCATAGGGTCGCAGCTGAGTTAACTTGCTAACTTGTTCTTTAGTTTTGTGTTTTTATTTCTTTGCGTTATGTTTACCGCAAATAAAAGTATTTTCTTCTTTCTTCTTCAGCATAATATATCAAAATTAGAGCGGCATGCAGGCGTGCCACACTAGACTGAGCGACTTTTGTCCACTAGAACAAATGTATTGGATTACGATTTTGTTCGCTATCTTCCGTCTATTGTTAAGACGCTGAGAACAGCTAAACCGCCACTGTCAGACTGCACACAAAAGAAAGAGAAGCGCGATGACCAACGCTTGTAATCTATTGCAAAATATGAAGCAATTATCTATTTACTCAAAAATGAGTTGAAAAATCTAAAATAAAAAACAAACAAGTTCTGCATACAAATAAGACGTTCTTGTTATTAATTCAATACCAACCGTACGTTGATATTTAATACAGATATTTTGAATTGAAACTCTAAGTAAAGGGTTAGTTTACCGTTAATTTGTATAGAGATTTTTCTTTCTAAACGTGCTTTGGTAACAACCAAATTCTGAGAAAAATATACAAGAATAACATATATTTTTGCCGCTACCACAAACTATATGTCTTGGCAATTTTTTGTTTAAGACAAGCCAACTTTTATCTCTCTCTTTCTGTGGAAGTGAATTCGTGAAAATGGAGTGTGTAACAGGAACTGACAGCTTGAGCATAGAATAAGTAAGTTATTTTTAATAGCATGGAATTAGTAAGTACTTTTACAGTTGTTACTGGTCGTCAGAAACCCGAAAGTCTGACAACCAGTCTTTCCAAGGGGTATCGTGTTACCCAGTAACTGGGTTGCGGCGGTCAGATAAGCAGTCGATCCATGTAAAATACTGGTATTCAGCTGCATTCGGTTAGACTGGAAGCCGACCCCAACATAGTTGGGAAAAGGCTAGGCAGATGATGATGAACTAGTAAGTACTTTATAATAGCACTAGCTGCGCCCCGCGGTTTCACCCGCGTAAGTCTCGATCCCGAAGGAATATTAGGATAAAAAGTAGCCTATATGTTAATCCCACACAGGCATCTGAAGGAACACGGGTGGGTTTTAGTCAGTAAAAGTCTGACAGCCCTCCCGCTCCGCCCAGAGCGGGCGAAGTTATTTGATAATTACCCACCCAAAAAAAAGGGTTTCAGCTACCTACATACAAAATTTTATCAAAATTGGTCCAGCCGTTTGGGCGTGAAGAAGTAACAAACACCCACACACACTCACAAACTTTCGCCTTTATAATATTAGTGTGATGGAATTAGTGTACTCATGGAATTAGTAAGTACTAGATAGATTGTAAGGGTCGAATTTCGACCAGTGGGCGACCAATAAGTATTTAGCTTTTTAAATTTTGAGGTTAATTTCTGTCGCTGCTCAGTTGCTTATTACCAAAGTAAGATATCAGATGTTACACATCAAATGCGAGTACTCGCATTTGATGTGTAACATCTGATATCTTGAAAAAAACGAGCTAGGTTTAAAGTACTTTAAAGCTAGCTCGTTTTTTTTATTTGAAAATCCATACGAGGAAACCAAGACTTAGCTTCCTGAAATCCCCAGCACAAAACAACTTGCTTGTTCACCACGCTTGCTTACACGTAGTGAGCAAGCGTGGTGATCAGTGCTCGTCCCTTAGAGAAGGGGAAAGGGGGTTCTCTGTATGAGAAATCGTTTTTGCCCTGCAGTGTTAAAAAAAGCCGTTAGATAAATAAATAAATTGATAATTTTCAAAACCCAATTCGAAATAGAATATTAAATTAACAAACAAAAAATAATCTGAAGGAGTATTCGCCACTCTGTAACATTCCCGCTTTTGTGTGGAATTAACGGCGAGATCAAAGAGAGGCGAAACTGTTAAAATTTAAACATTTGTTTTATATTCTCTTTGAGAGTTTACCGAATGGAGATGAACTGTTAAGACGAAAAGGCGTGACTTTTAACACAACATGAAGTAGTTATTATTATTAAAAGGTAATTTACGTAACAAAAATAAGAAAAAAACCGGCTAATCAAAAATTTGCCTAGCCTTTATCCAACTATGGTGGGGTCGAGCGACTGCCTATCTGACGTCCATAACCCAGTTACTGGGTAACATAATAGCATATGCATAATCAGCCTATAGGTAATATTCCAACTGCTGGGACTCAGGCCTACTCTCTGTGAGAGGGAGCAGGCCGTAATCTATCACGCGGGCCCAGTGCGGGTTGGTAGATGTTACATGTCTTATTTTTTTTAGTTCTAGGACATGCCGGTTTCCTCACGATGTTTTCCTTCACCGTTTTGAGAGCAGTGGTGATGAAATAATTTACACGGTTTTCTTAAAGCGGCGTTAGTAAAACGCGCAATGGATTTTCAACTCTCAGCGCTGAGCCGAGCGTTGAGAATCCAATAGATCGCAACTGTAGCGCGTTAAAAAGCGCACTGTTGGACTTTAACTCTAAGCGTCAGGGGCCCAAGTCTGCTATTTTTATAAATTCAGTCATTCCAACACAATCCCATTGTCATGCCATTGTCATTTTGCTAAAAGTTCGTAATCTGGTAAATTCATAATGGTCGATCATTGGTCGGTCAATGTTCTCGTAATATAATTGTGTTATTATAACGGAATTGTCGTATTGCCATTATTATAAAACCCATTAGTAGAAATGTCATTCATTTGTCATTATGTACGAGATTACCAATATATGCAATTTCTTTCAATGTAGTGTCAGTGGCCGACCATTGGAAAGTCATAATGACGCCATTATAATAGTAGATTACCAAACTTGTCAAAATCAACAATTATGAAATCAATGATCGACCATTCTGACACTATTGTAATAGCAGACTTGAGGCCCAGGCCGAATATTCAAAATCCAGTGCCCGGTAAAAAACTATTGCGTTAAAAAAGTGCCCGGTGCGTAGGGGGTATGTAACTAATTAAATGTGGGAGTACTGTACACCTACTCATAATGTAATAGAAAGAAAATACGTATAATTTGCTGTAAACATGACCTAAAAATAATAATCTAAAAACCTCCGTAACTCGGAAACCATTAATTTTTGACCCCAAGTTAGCGGGCTTAATTTGTTGGAAATAAAACCTCTTGTATAAACCGTTTCAAGGAATAGGTCGAATTACCGAGCACCCTGTATACAGGCAAACATGCCCTTCGACGAAAACAAGCTTTTTATGCATTAAAAAAATTGTTTCAAGAACAGTGAAAATATATTAAAATGTTCTTAAACAGACCAGAATTCATGCTAATCCCCGTGAATGATTAGCTGTCTTAGAATTCTTAAGTTCTTAGCTTAGTACGGATTACTCTTAATACAAAAATGTTCGTTTCCACAACCATTTTACAATATTGTCTCAAAGAAAATGAAGTCCTTCGAATCACTGTTGCGCGCGACTTTGTCTACGATGTAGGATGAAAAGTAGCCTATGTCCTTCCTTCCTCCTTCCTTCTCCTTCAGGGTCCAGGCTAATTATCTGACAGATTTCATAACGATCCGTTCTGCGGTTTTTGCGTGAAAACATCCTGCGGTTTCGCCAGTAGAAGTCTCGATCCTGTAGGAATATCGGGATTAAAATGTACCTTATGTCCTAATCCAGGTCATGGTCTACCTATGTGCTAAATTTCATCCATTTTCGTTCAGCCGTTTTAGCGTGAAGCGTAACAAACTCACTCTCTAGTTAGGATATTATATTACTGGTAGGATTAATATAAAAATACGTAATTTATTTAACACTAGCTGTGCTCCGCGGTTTCACCCGTTTAAGTCTCGATCCCGTAGGAACATCGGGATTAAAAGTAGCCTATATGTTAATCCAGGGTGTCAGCTACCTCCATACAAAATTTTATCAAAATTGGTCCAGCCGTTTTAGCGTAAAGAAGTAATAAACACACACACACTCACAAACATTCGCCTGTATAATATTAGTGTGATGTGACTAGCTGCGCCCCCGGGTTTACTCGCATGGAAATTCCCACAGGAACCGCGCGTGCCCTTCTCTGGTATAAAATTCCCACAGGAACCGCGCGTGCCCTTCTCTGGTATAAAATTCCCACAGGAACCGCGCGTGCCCTTCTCTGGTATAAAATTCCCACAGGAACCGCGCGTGCCCTTCTCTGGTATAAAATTCCCACAGGAACCGCGCGTGCCCTTCTCTGGTATAAAAGTATCCTTTATCACTCAAGAATAGTGCAGCTTTCTATTAGTGACAGAATTTTTATAATCGGATCAGTATTTCTTGAGATTACATGCAAATTGTTTCCCCATTTCGTAAAAGGCGACTAAGGGACTTACTAGAGAATGGGCGTTCTCTATGCATTTTAACACCATACCTACTGCGATTGCCAACCCGCCTGCCTTAGGGGGAGGCCTATGTCCAGCAGTGGACGTTTTTCGCTGAAATGATGAATGATGACATGCAAATTACACTACCTTTCAGGTATGTACCACTTCTTAGTTAGTCAATATAGTGACAAGCTTATCTATTTTGACACCAACAGTTTTGTGGAAACTTTTAAAATCGACTAGGGATACTGTGTTGCAAATAAAATAAAATTGGAAATGAACGGGAAAATAGGAGAAGTTAGAGTTGTTTAATGGAGAAATAAACAAGGTCACCCAGCGTGCTATGGAGCTGGCTATGCTTGGAGTCTCTTTGAGGGATAAGATCAGGAATGAAATTATCCGGAAAAGAACCGGAGTTACCGACATAGCTTGCAGAGTAAGCAAACTGAAGTGGCAGTGGGCTGGCCATGTTTGTCGAAGGACCGATGACCGGTGGAGCAGACGATTCGAGTTCTGGAGTGGAGATCGCGTATCGGCAAGCGTAGTGTGGGGCGCCCCCCAGCTAGATGGACCGACGACCTTAAGAAGGTGGCTGGGACAGACTGGATGCGGAAGGCGGAAGACAGGGTGTTGTGGCGCAGCCTGGGAGAGGCCTATGTCCAGCAGTGGAATGCGATAGGCTGAGTTGATTGAATGGAGAAATGAAGTAGGCTACTGAATTGCCTTGAAGAGCTATTATCAAAGCTATATTATCAAACTTAATGTAAGATTATGATGCTTTTATTGCAAAAAAGCGCGTTGAAAAAGCTTGCGTTTTCAACGTGACAAGGACACGCTCCTCATGCCAGTATCTCAAAAAGATTGCTTCACAAAAATCACCGAATTTATTTTTATTTTTTCACCCGAAAGGCGTCCACTGCTGGACACAGGCCTTTGCCATAATGTTAAAATGCAGAACGCTGCTGCCCATTCTCTAGTAAGTCCTGAGTGTTGTTGAAGTCACCGATTTTGTCATCTACACCATAATATACAAATTTTATGAACACTGTACAATTACCATGCTTATTTAATACCCAGTCACCCAATGCATCCTTTGTTAGATAACATCCTAGCATTCTTTACATAATGCGCCATGTTATTTAATTATGTAACCTTCTCTGAGATGTAACCATTACGTAAAAACGTCAAATTCTTTATGACAGCTGCACACACAGATTGCGTAAAATGCGCGCGATGCTTGAGTCGTTGCCGACGTTACTGAATGTTGCCATTCTAGATATTAAATTTATATAAACATAGATAAAGAAGTATTGCATTTATTTTATTTTGTTTATTTCGGCGTTGACGTCATCTCGTCAACGCCGAAATAAAGCTGCGCCGGCTGTCGCTGAAAACCAGCGCTGGGGCTCTGTCTTGCATAGGGTCGCAGCATTATGCTAAGCGATGGCCGTTTTGCGTGAATGTGACACACATTTTTCCTCAACCTGTTCTTTCGTGTTTGTGTTTTAATTTCTTTGCGTTATGTTTACCGCAAATAAACGTATTTTCTTTCTTTCTTTTTTTCTTTCCTTTAGTCGCCTTTTACGACACCCACGGGAAGAAATAGGATGGTGCTATTCTTTTCGTCCGGCACGACACGGTCTTTATTCTATTGGATGGGAAATAAGTCAGAGGCTTACCAGATGTTAAGTGGTCACATTTGCAATACCAGAGGCATCGCAAACACGTTTCCTTAACAGAGATAAATCTGTAATGTGTCATGAGCCTGTAACTACTCCGGCACCATACCCTTCAAACCGGAACACAAAATTTAAATCAAAATATTTCACAGAAACCTACATGGGCACTTATGAAACGTCAGAAGCTAGGTGCACGGTTTCAATTAATCGTTTCCTATGGAGAAGAGCCGGCAAGAAATTCCACGGTTACTCTTTTAAAAATAATGGGCTTTTACAGTGTTAATAGGTATGGGAGGACAGTGTAGGCCCGTCAACAAGTACCAGGTACTTAACAAAATAAAAAATGGTATTCAAATCTACAATATATGAAGCCTACAATTCTGGTAGTACTACCCCGGACGACCAGCTTCACAAAGAGCTTTACTACTGCTCCAACGAACATTCTGAAGAAGGTTCTGGAAAGCGCAGCGTTGTATGTCCTCTCACAAGGTCAACCGATGACCTTGTGAAGTTTGCGAAGAAGCACAGGACTGGTCGATTTGGTGACGCTTCGGGGACGTGTTTCTGCTGAAATGATGGTAACTATTACAAACTTGTTACTCACATTCGTTTTTCGGCGCCGGCGGCTTCCGTGTAGCCCAGTTGGTTCGGATCGATCTCGAACCTAGCCATTGCCCGTTCATGGATGTAATGGCAGATTCAGCCTCCTGTAACAAATATAAACGAACGAATTCAGAAAAGTTTCTTTGTACCTAATATAATTCTTGACTGAAAAAAAAAAACTTAGGCACCTTATTACAAACATGGTTTATCTTTAAACCCAGGTTTAAACCATCTACCTATTTTTGAATTTCTGTGGAAGTGACTGGATATTAGTTACTGAAACTATCTTCTAGTTTTTAATTAATTTTTAAAACATTATTTATTTATGACGTGTCAGTGATGTTGAAAACCTAATTTCAGTTTAGTTTCAGTCAATTTCAGGAATGAAAGAAAAAAGAAAGAAAGAAAAAATATTTATTCTGCACGAACAAGACACACTTTACAAAAAAAAAAAAACCGCCCAAGTGCGAGTCGGACTCGCGCACGAAGGGTTCCGTACCATTATCTACAAAAATCACGTTTGTTGTATGGGAGCCCCCCTTAAATATTTGTTTTATTTTAATTTAATTATTTATTTTTAAAGTGAATATATAACTAAATATTCGGTGAATATTTCAAGCGTCTACCTGTTGCCGTTATCAATATCGAGCAAAACAATCACGGTTGTTGTATGGGAGCCCCCTTAAATATTAATTTTATATTGTTTTTTTAGTATTTGTTGTTATAGCGGCAACAGAAATACATCATCTGTGAAAATTTCAACTGTCTAGCAATCACGGTTCATGAGATACAGTCTGGTGACAGACGGACAGACAGACAGACGGCGGAGCCTTAGTAATAGGGTTCCCGTTTTACCCTTTGGGTACGGACCCCTAAAAAAGAAAAAAATATCGTGTTAAATGGCTAGCGATTGGAGAAGCAGTATCCAGCAGTGCACTGCCATAGACAGTTGATGATGATAGCATAATCAGGCTATAATGTTCTGCTGGGCCACAGACCTCCTCTCAGGAGAGGGAGTGGGAAATCTTGAAAAAAAAATATTTATAGGGTATCTCCCTTTGCACGTAAAGTGGGGATGATATTTTTTTTTCTTGTCGATCCCATGGTGTGAGGTACCGTTGGATTGGCCGTTCAAAAATATTACGGGTCTTTGAAAACCATTTTTCAATACAGCTGTTAAACATGGCGTACTTTCAGAGGCTATAACTATGATTCGATAATTAAATCTTTTGCTTAAGCATCTTTCTGTTACGCGGTCGTGACTTTTGTTTACGAGCTCTAACATTAGTTTTGCAGTTGAGTTTTAAATTTATAAGTCAATTTAAAAAGTTTAGTAGGAAGGAGTTTTCATACATAGAATAAAATGGAATTGATTTTATACGAGGAAAAATGAATGAGTCCGGACGTCTTAGCATTGAATTCTCAAGTCTTTTAAATGGTTCTTTAATATATTTAATTACCAGTTTGAATGTAATTATTTTCACATCAACATTTGTCAAAAATCGAATAGCAGCCTATTCGATAAGAGCTCCGGCGGGATCTCATGGCGACATGGAGAGTGCGATTGTCGCAACCCAGCGCTGGGCACGCCACAATTGTGGCGATAAGTCCCCTTTTTGAGGAGTGGCTAGAGAGGCGCCACGGCGTCCTCACCTTCCACCTGACACAGGTCCTCACCGGACACGGTTGTTTCGGAAGGTTCCTGTTCAGGATAAAGCGGGAGGAAACGCCCGGGTGTCACCACTGTGTGGAGCGCCCGGAGGACACGGTGGAGCATACGGTGGAGGTCTGCCCGGCTTGGGCAGAGCACCGCCGTGTCCTCACGGAGGCGATCGGCGGCGGCGATCTCTCGCGTCCGGGCCTGGTTCAGGCCATGGTTTGGAGCGAGAGTGCATGGGAGGCCGTCACCTCCTTCTGTGAAGCAGTAATGCTCGCGAAGGAGGAGGCGGAACGCGTGAGGGTGAGGCAAGATTCACGCCCTCGCGCCCTTAGTCGCCGCAGGAAACGCCCCGGGCGTCGGGAGTCGCTAGCCGATTTCCGGCCACCGTAGGCGCGGGCCTGCGGACGGTGAGCGATGGGTAGCTCGCCGTCCGATAAGGACCAGGCCCGGGTCGACGGCGCGTTGTTTTCCACGCGCGCCTCAAAGAGATGTCAGCACCAACTGACGGGGTCCAGTAGGAACAATGCCTGCCGGGGTTGCGAGTTTGTCCGAAAGGGATATCGTGGCCCTGGCACACAGGCAACGGAAGGAACACGGGTGGGTTTTAGTCAGTAAAAGTCTGACACGCCCTCCCGCTCCGCCCATAGCGGGAGAAGTTATTTGATAATTTCCCACCCAAAAAAAAAAGAAAAAGCCTATTCGATAAAGGCTGTTTTCGTTGTAAAAAAAATATGTACAGTTGCAAAAACGCGCCATTTTCTGAAAATTTTAATTAATTCTTTAATTTGTTTTTTACTATTTCCCACAAGTGTATTGAAAAACGTCGTGTGATACACGGGCTGTGTAGATTATTACTTTCCACCCTTGTATCACAATGTACTATTTCGATTCAGGGATCCGTTTGCGTAATATTAAGCTTTAAAGTGCAAATTTTTGTTAGATTCAAGTGCCGCCTAAATGGTTGTTTTTGGATATGTGAAAAAAAATCGTGGCATATACAACGAATTTAAAAGGAAAACTATCACAGCTGAGTAGGCTTGACCAGTTAACGAGTATTATTCGACCAACTTACATTTGCAGTTGGAATATATCGGAGAACATGTTTTTCAACTACAATGTTAAGTTTGTTCTTGGGATGGATTCATCCTAACTACGAAACCCTTCATTGTGCATGCTCCGACACGCTCTTGGCCGGTTTTTAGTATTATGTACATTTATTCAAAAACAACTTTTTGGTCTTTCGAGCTTCCGTGAATTGCTTGCTTATTTACCGCTTTCCATCAACATCAACATTTTGAAACAATAATTGGTTTAATGTCCAACATTTTCCCCTACATTCTTTGCTGGAAAAGTTCCTCAACGTAAAAAAAGCTAGATATTTCTATGAAACATAACATGTTGGCAGCCAATCGATAGTTCTCATTAATTATTTATAGAAACTGCAGTATTTCCCACAGCTCGTGCCACATTAGTGGTAGCGCGAAAGGGTGATTATTTTCAGTGCGACTGACATATTGATAAGTAGTTTGTAGTAGGCAGGAAAACAAAGATAAACAACGCGATTTTTTTAGTTTAGTAGTCAGTTTTCGTAAAACTTGATCGTATTCATAAAAAACCGGCTAAGTGCATGTAGGGCCACGCACAATTAAGGTGTCCGTAGTTGGTATGAATTTATTAATCACTAATATCATTCACTAATATTATTAACGGCGAAAGTTTGTGAGTGTGTATGTTTGTTACTTCTTCACGCTCAAACGGCTGGACCAATTTTGATAAAATTTTGTATGGAGGTAGCTGACACCCTGGATTAAGACATAGGCTATTTTTTATCCCGATATTCTTACGGGATCGAGACTTACGTGGGTGAAACCGCGGGGCGCAGCTAGTAAATAATAAATTCGATATCAAATCTAAAATTACAGACTGGCTCTTACAACAGGACTACAATAACACCGAATCTCTACTGGCATATATCGTTTAACAAATCACAATTAAATAGGAACACAATACACTACACACAAACAAACACCTCATAACACACAAACAAACATACAACACAACTAACATTACGCTCACGAACACGAATACACACCTCTTTCCCATTCACACCCCCACTCTTTCGCCATACTTGTATCCATCCATCCATGCTCAAATAAATCTAAAATGACTGACTCTGCTAACTCTAATTTTTTGTTTCATGGTAGAATTAGCATTGACACTCGAAACCTAAGGTCCATCATTTACATTTCAGCTCGGTCGAATCACTGTCTCCTAAGAGACAGGCTATCCCTAGTTTAGGAGACAGGATTTAAGTTTTTGTTATTATAGACAGTTTTTTTTTTCCACTTTGTCCATTGTTAGTTGATAAGTCTTAGCATGTAACTAGTATAAAACCCGTGTCTATGTATATTTTTGAATCAATAAATTATTATTTATTTATTATTATTTATCCCAAGAACAAACTTAACATTGTAGTTGAAAAACATGTTCTCCCATACATCAATATTCGTCACGGTCAAGTCTCCAACTGCAAATGTAAGTTTTCAATCACGAAAAAAAATAGCGACAAAACTACAAATTAACGATTTTCGGACTTATTCCTTTATTTATGCTGTGAGACCTTGCTTCTTTTTCTAAGGTAATTTTAATGATGGTCTGGCAGTTTGAGTAATTTATGCGGCCTACCCAAATTTACTTTTCTTTGGTATTGTTCGTCGCATCGTTGAGCTCCTTAAGTTCTGAGTTGAGCTCTACTATTACCGACAAATGCGTGCACTGACTGGACAGTTCTACTCAATCTGTGTGGTTCTTTCCTCAAAAGACCATTCCAGACACCAATCTACATGGTCTTCACATGATCTGACGAAGATTATGTCTGGACTTTAAAAGAGACTGTGCCCTCTGAGTTTATTTCGGCCTTTCTGCTCAGAGTAGTCAGATAGGAAACGCCGACCTCATCTATGTAGTTTTTAAAATATGATTCATATGTAAGAGTGTTTGTACAAACCTACTTACAGAAATAAAATCATTTGTAAATGCTTTTTCTTCACAAGCATTTTGCTTAAAAGGACAATCCTAAAAGTAAAAATGTAACAAATTGTAAGTTGTTGAAATAAACATTTTATTATTATTTTTTTTTTCTTTCTTTCTTTATCATCATTTATTATGTCTAATATTAAAGTCTTAGAAATGTGGGTTCGGATCAATAGAGCAATGTTAGTGAAATTTCGTTAAGTAGGTGATAGATGTACGAGCAAGTGGGTACTATTTTACGGTACTTAATAAAACAGCCTGGTTGGTCAAGTGGTCGAGAGCGGCGCTGCAGATCGCTGGGGTCGATTCCCAGATTGTGCAAAGTGGTATTGGGTTTTTCTCAGTAGCAGCCCAGAGTCTGGATTTGTGCCCGGTTGATGGCATTAGGCTCGCCCCCTGTTACATTTGACTTAAACATAACTGGCGAAATGTGGGTGTACTATAGGTACACCTCTGCCTAACCCTTCGGGGATCACAGGCGTGATGTTATGATATGTTAATAACACAGCATAAAATATATTTTTTTAATACTTCATAATACAAGATGAGAATTAAGGGGTTGCCAGGAAGAGATCGCAGAAAGTGATAAGGCCGCTCATTGTATATTTTGTAGTGTTAGATTTATTTTTTGTTATTTATATATTTTTGTGGTGTAAAATATGTATAAATCATCATTATCATTTCACGTCCACTGCTGGACATAGGCTTCCCCAATTTCTTTAGAGGGAGGGGGTTGCGATTTGGATCACAGTATGGTGTTAAAATGCATAGAGAACGCTGCTGCCCATTCTCTAGTAAGTCCCTTAGTCGCCTTTTACGACACGGAACAATATATAAATAAAATAAATAGAGTATTTATTGTGAATAACTAAAGTTGTACTTACCGATTTTTTCAAAAACGAGACGAATCCGTATCCTTTAGACTTCAGAGTTTGAGGGTCGCGGACCACTCGGCAGTCACTGAGAACAAAGAAAAACATTCTATAAATAATCTATACATATTAAGTAATTACAGCCGGGTCGATCCATCAGGTTAAGCTACGCTTGCCCGGTTGTTCCGTGGACGGGTGACCATCTTTACATACCGAGACTCTTCCATGCCTAAAGCACGTTACGCTGTTGGTCGGGAGGCTGTCATTCGGTGGATCTTTGACAGTCGTTGCGGGTCGTCAAAAGCCCGAAAGTCTGACCAAGGGGTACCCAGTTACTGTGTTGTGAAGGACAGCTAGGCAATCGCTCCATGTTAAATACTGGTATTAAGACTGGCCGCCAACCCCAACCTAGGCAAAAGGCTAGCCAGATTAATTGACATATTATAAAAAACGTAAGTTCAAAAATTAACACTTTTTTTTTGGGAGGGAAATTAGACTACTGAAAAATCACGGTCTAAAAAGTATGAAACAAGTAAATATTCTCATCTGAAATTATTATGTACAAACTATTCAATATTTATCGTCTATTAAATAAACAACTTACACGTAATATATTTTAATGTATTAAATACATATTCTTAGTGATGTTCAGAGGATAGCTGTGTTCGTATTCTCTTTGCCCTAAAGCATATGATCGCTTACTACAGGTAGAATATATTGTTTTGCTAGAGTTGGTGGCATTTAATATGACGCCACCATAGCTGGACCTAATCAGCGGACGATCAAGAATCTTCCAACGAAACCTCTGTTACGGCCCCGCCGCCGCCAGATGGCGCACGGCTGGAATTACTACCGCCATGCCTGCGTGCAGCCATGACGGCGGGCCGGCCGCGCGAGCTTTGGTCTTCGCGCCGCTAGAGGCGCCAGTGGTCGTCCGATCATCGGATTGCGGATGTTACTCTTTTCATTCATCCATCAGCATCAGACTCAGAATCTATCGTTAATAAGTTTTCAAAATTGTAACGAGAAATACAAAAAATTGTACCAGTTTAAAAGTCCATTATTTCGAAGCCCTAACTAGATAATACACAGCGGCAGCAGCCGAAACAACCTCCTTTGTCAAATTATGATAAGCAGTTAGGAAGTTATGAGGGAACAGATGAATATACACACATACATAAATACCCGTCAAAATCATAACCCTCCTTTTTGCTTCGCCGTAGTCCGGTAATTAAAGTCACCTTTCTCGTCTGCTGCGTGACCGCTTCGATTCGGATTTCGATGCGATTTTTAACATTATTTAGAGAATTTATTTCGAGAGGTTTATCACCCATCCACGGACCGATCTTGACAAGCGTTGCTTAACCTAGAAGATCAAAGAGATAAAAATGAACAAAAATTTAATATCTTTATAAATAAACTTAAAACAATTTCTAATCTGTAAATGTTATTATAATGTACATGAATATTTAAATGATAAATTTAATAAATAAACAATAATATAAAAAAAAATAAAAAAAAACGCAATAATAATTTATTTATAATTACCAATGATAATAATAATATATGTATAATTTAAATAAATATTAATGTTTAAATCCAATGAGTGGTAAAAATTATATGTACACAATTAGTTATCAGCCTACCTACCTACACAAAACGAAAGAGTAGATTAATATTAAAATTGTTAACAAATATCTATAATAGCCCTCCTCCTAATTTTTATGTTGTTATGCCCGACAGGGCCCACAATGCTCCAAAACGAATGTATGTCTTTATGTACCTACCACCTAAGTTCACATTGTGGAATGCAATAAACGTATTGAGCATTGATCGACCCGTGCAGCCGTTAATACTTAGCCACTAACCCCTTTAAATTCGACATAAGATGGAAATCTCGATGTGTGGACATATCGCTACATCAGTAGATTGCATCCGAGCGACACAGGGGCACCACTAGTAAGTGATTATAACTAGTGGTTCTGAAAACAGTATAGCTCGCGAGAACTAACTTTTTTGCAACAATTAATTTATCAGTAAAGTTTTTTAAAACGGGATATTTACCATGCTTTTGAGCATTTTATACATGAAACCTGGCAACATCAAACGGCGAAAATATTCCAATCTTATTGGGAGTTATGTGTTCGAGCCGTTTGGGGATGAAACACTAGGGCCAAGATATCGGTCGACTCTTCGGCACGTGGTCTATTTTTCGGGCAAAGAATCAGCATCGCCATACAACGTGGCAATGCTGCCAGCCTTTTGGGCACTTTTCCTGTTGACAGCGATGCGTACGAATTTTTTGATGCCCTATGATTCTGTCCGCCTTCTTTTTTGTTTATATGCATGTACATAATTATTATTATTTTAAGTCTGTCTCATATTATGTAAATATTATTTATAAAATAAATTAATTCCATGGCCAAAAAAAAAATATTGATTCATGTTTACATCTTTCGTTAGAGAATTAAAATATCTTATCTTCGTTAGTAGGTAGTCAAGAGGAAAATGCACCCAAAAGCAACTTTGAGAAAATACCAATTTACAATAACAATGGTTTTGAGAAAACTATGTTACACAAAAAAAGATATATCAATATTCTAGGAGGAAATCGCTTTTGAATCTTGATTAAGATATTTATGCTCGTGACTGAAAAAATGAAAGCCATACTAAACCTTGCTAAAATTCATAACATGAACCTAATGTTAAAAGTAGTAGTTCTGCAAACAGTAGACCTAGCGAGCACCAACTTGTTAGCAACAATTCAATTTACCAATGATTTTTGTTTTTAAAAACATGGTAAAGAAAAATAATGAGTAAAGATTTTTAGGCCACCTAGAAAATGTAACTAATATGTTTTAATTGGTTGAGGTAACGCTGCAGCCTAGTTTTGTAATGAGAAGGTGGTCGTAGGTGCTCCATCAAATTGGTAAAAATCTAAAAGTGAGCAACTTACTGCATTTTGAGGATCTATTCTGCTCGTCACGCCGATGATCCTCATCAAATCTAAACCAAATTTCTATGAGACCAACTTAAGGTTACTAACCTTTCAAACATAAAAATAACCATCGAAATCGGATCTCACTAGGCGGAGATATCCAGTAGCCTCCTTTTCGCCCCTTTTTGGAGGAAGTAGCCCTCCAATCAAAAATCCCCGAAGAAAAAAAAAACTATAAAACCTGTAAGTATACCAAGTTTCGTCCAGATCGGAAGTACGGATCTGGACGAAACCAAGTCTTCTATTTTCAATGATTGGTCATTATGACGACCATACCAAGGCAACGCCATGACCATTGTGCCAATAGTTTGTAACCTCCTAAATTCATAATGGCGTGACAGTGGTCCATAAGGAAGTCAAAATAATAGGAGCTTGTCAGTACGAGATTACCAAATACAAATTTTTCCAATGGAGTATCAGTAGCACGTCATTGGAAAATCATAAAGACGCCTTTCAATTAGGAGATTACCAAAACTGTCAAACTCTACAATTACGGTGCCAATGATCGGCCATTCGGACAAAACTGCGTTAGCAGACTTGGCCCCCTGTAGAGGAGTGCTAACAAACTGACAGAGGGAAGCAAACTTTGCCAGACTTGAAGCAGAGACATGAAGGTTCGCTCACTTTGCTCGCTCGGTCAAAAAACAAAAGCATATTTTGTAAAGACTACCTCTTTGGTCTAGTGGTTGCAACCGCGATTGCTGAGCATAGGGTTTTGAGTTCCATCCGAAGGTCAGCAAAAGTGCTTTTACATCAGGAATTTTTCAGTAGCACCCCGGAGTCTCGATTTGTGCCCGGTTGATGGCAATGGGCTCGCCCCCTTATTACATGGGACTTAAACATAACTGGCGAAATGTGGGTGTAAGAACTATTTATACACCTCTGCAAAAAAAAAAAAACAAAAAAGTTAATACATATAGGAAATATGAATAGTAAAAATAGGGGAATATAATATTATAGTAAATATATGTGTATTATAACTAAGTTTATAACCTAATTATGTACTTTTGTACCTATTATATTTATATTTAATATTTTATCTCAACCAGAGCACCCGCCATCTTATCTCTTCACCACCAATGGTTGACTGGTAGAGAATGCCTGAGGCATTAAGTACGCCTTTGTACATTATTGTGTGTGAGAAGTTTAAATAAATAAATAATAATACAGACGTGGTGTTAAGTTATATTTCTAAGCCAATCTTAGACATCAACATATTATGTACCAGACGAAACTAGTTTGAATTTGATAATACATAGTTTGGAAAATTCTAGTGTAAATTAGTACCAAATGTAAATTAATGCAGATACGGTTAACACAACTTGTTAACCGTTGTCTAGCAACGATCAACGAATAAATTAATAATTTACCAACATTGTTTATTTGTAAACAAACATGGTTAGTTCAAACATGCTTAGGATAATAATAATATCAGCCTGTAATAATTTTGTACCACGACAAAGCAAAACCATCTTCTGATACAGAGAAGGAACGACCATTCATCATAAACAGTAGTGCTATTGTATAAAGTTCACAGGTCGCCCAGCGTGCTATGGAGCGGGCTATGCTTGGAGTCTCTTTGAAGGATAAAATCAGGAATGAAATTTTCCGAAAAAGAACCGGAGTTACCGACATAGCAAACAAACTACTGAAGTGGCAGTGAAGTACCAATGGCCGATGGAGCAGACGAGTCCTGGAGTGGAGACCGCGTATCGGCAAGCGTAGTGTGGGGCGCCCCCCAGCTAGATGGACCAACGACCTTAAGAAGGTGGCTGGGTCAGCCTGGATGCGGAAGGCGGAGGACAGGGTGTTGTGGCGCAGCCTGGGAGAGGCCTATGTCCAGCAGTGAACTGCGATAGGCTGAGTTGACAAAGTTCACTTGGAATCACACTCAAGTAAGCGCACACAATCAGTTTATTTTTTTATTTGGCATGTCGCAGATCAACCTAGGACGTTGTCGTCTGCTTAACCGGACTTTCCTGTGGATGACTCAATAAATTAAGGCCTCCAGCCACGGCATATCCTTATAAACTAAGCGACTTCACGATAAGGACACCCTCTCCCTCGGGAGGACGGCAAGGGACTGGCTGGATCGGATTAAAACAATTTGAAAGCGGACTCATTTGTTTAAAAACGAAATCATCGCGGATTCACAATGTTTTTTTTTTTCGCCCAAAGGGCAGGCTATAGTCTTTCGACCACACCGCCTGGTCTTCCGTGCAGAATTTCCTACGTGACATTTTTAATAATGATGAAATGAATAATGATGATATAAATTATATACAATGCATGATAGACGATGTCCCCGCCCGTCCGCTCCCCTTGAGTTTCAGTAAAGACGTGGCACTTTACTGAGACCTCACGCGGACTTCTTGAGAGAACTTGAAGTGATATGTTGCACAGTTTTGTTTCATTTGCCTACACTAATGCACGTTCCCGAACACTTAATGGTTAATAATCCACCATTATTACACATTAATGTTCGGCTAAACACAAATTTTAGCAAATAAAACAAAACTGCTAATCATGTCGCTTCACTTTTCCGCCAAGAAGTCATCGGATTCACAATGAGACAACGTTCGAATTTCGAAGTGATGTTTAGAGAATAAAGTCCCATTTACATGATGCATCGTCTTGTCTTTGGCATGACAATAAAGTTGAAGAACTGTCTTGTCTAAAGTAAAATTAAACGGTGTAAATGTTTTGAAAGAAAACTTAAAAAAAATAACTTACTACTTTACCGTGTAAATAAGTTTTAATGCTACATCTGGCTTACCATGACGCATTATATTTCTACTCTACTGTAGAATAGAATAGAAATCGCTTGTTTACATTTCTCGGTAGAAAACTGTAACTGCCTGCACGGAAACTTCATTTTTAGGATTCCGTACCCAAAGGGTAAAGCGGGAACCCTCCGTCCTCCGTCTGTCTGTCTGTCTGTCTGTCCGTCTGTCACCAGGCTGTATCTCATGAACCGTGATAGCTAGATAGTTGAAATTTTCATAGATGATGTATTTCTGTTGCCTCTATAACAATAAATACTAAAAAACAGAATAAAATTAATATTTAAGGGGGCTCCAATACAACAAACGTGATTTTTTGGTCGATATTGATAACGCAACAGGTAGACGCTTGAAATATTCACAGAATATTTAGTTATATATTCACTTTAAAAATTAATAATTAAATTAAAATAAAACAAATATTTAATGGGGGCTCCCATACAAAAAATGTGTTTTATTTGTCATTTTTAGGTTTAAAGAACTTTATTTCTCATAAGAACTTAACAGTTCGCTTACAATGAGATACTTAGTGATTATAATTATGTAGTACATTAGTTAGTTACTTCTAGGGTGTGGAGACATATTATTATTAATTGACTTCTAAAAAAGGAATCGGATGTTTGCATTCTAAGACACCGATTATGGCAACACATCGCAACACTTTGAATAAACTAAAACTTTCAGTTCATCTCGGATGTTGCGATGTATTGCCCCAATCTGCGTTTGAATGTGTTTATATTGTCACATTTTTTCAAATCCTTCGGTAAACTATTGAACAGCTGTGCGCCTTCAACCAATATCGTTTTACCATAATTAGTGCGAGCGTGCGCTGGTTTTATCTGGATTTTGTTTTTATTCCTTACGTTATAAGTTATGTTTTTCAAAATTAGTTGTATGTTTGATTGAACAGATTTGGTGATGATTTTTTTAATAAGAATGCATGTGTAGTATTTATAAAAATGAGTTATATTTAGGAGTTTGGTTTTTTTGTATAGTATTCTTGTCGGAGTTAAATAGTGATAGTGAAATAATGTTTTTATAATTTTGTTTTGTGTTCTTTGTAGTGGATCTAGGTAAGTTTTCGCAGCTGACCCCCATAGCTCAACTAAATATTCAAGATGATATTTAACCAGAGAGTTTTATATTATTTTACGTACTTTTTTTGGAATGCAGTTTGAAACTTTACGCAGTGCTGCCAGTAAGGACATCAATATTGTTTTGATATGGTTGATGTGATGTTTCCAAGTTAGTATGTCGTCTACATGTAATCCTAGGTATTTTTCATAGGTTGACCGTTTGAGAACTTCTTTATCTATTGTGAGTGGTTTTTATAGATAATGGTACGGAACCCTTCGTGCGCGAGTCCGACTCACACTCGTTTTTTTTAGCATGACGCATTCTAGTTCTACTCTGCTGTAGAATAGAAATCGCTTGTCTACATTTCTCGGTAGAAAACTGTCAACTGCCTACACGGAAACTTCATGTTTGTCTACTCCTCCGTCGACAAAACGCTTCTCGACGATTCTCATGCTAAGCCTGCAGATGGCTATGGATTGGTAATTGCAGCATGTTGTTACTAGCAGAGAGAAGGTACCGCGTAGTACAGTTACCCAGTAATTGGGTTGTGGATAGGCAGTCGCTCCTAGTAAAATTCTGGTATTCAGCTGCATGCGTTTAGACTGGAAGCCGACTCCAACTGAGTTGGGGAAAAGACTAGGCAGAAAATGTATTCGTCCGTAAATATGTGTAAAATATTGATATCCAGTCAGTCAGACCGAAAGATACCTACTGAGAAAAAAAAAGATAAAAGATAAAATATTTTCCAGTCTCAAGATGGGCATAAACCAGCATTTTTGGCTTATTGACAAATATGAACTATGTCACTAGGGTAGGGGTGTGTTGCGGCTGACAGCGGGCTCATGAGCGGAGCGGGTAACTGTAGTTCTACATAATTTGCCTATAATGTTACCACTGCTGGGACACAGGCCTCCTCTTTCTGTGAGAGGGAGTGGGCCGTAATCCACCACGCGGGCCCAGTGCGGGTTGGTGGATGTCACATGTCTTCGAATTTTTAATTCTAGGACATGCCGGTTTCCTCACGATGTTTTCCTTCACCGTTTTGAGAGCAGTAGTGATGAAATAATTTACACACCTACTACTCCTACAAGTTGAGGCCGTTAACCACTGGGCCACCACTGCTGTAGTTATACAGTTTGCAAAATTATGAAGAAAATATTTAAAAGCAGGGCTTTTTTTTTTTTCTTTTTTTTTTTGGGTGGGAAATTATCAAATAACTTCTCCCGCTCTGGGTGGAGCGGGAGGGAGTGTCAGACTTTTACTGACTAAAACCCACCGTGTTCCTTCAGATGCCTGTGTGCCAGGGCCACGATATCCCTTTCGGACAGGCTCGTAACCCTGGCAGGGCTAAGAATTATTTATGGTTTATAAGCCTATACCTAAACATATTTACTTTATGGGTTACATTGATTGAAAATTAGGCATAGCCTAAATTGATTTAGCCGTAACAATTTTATAGAAACTACAGCCTAAACAATAACAAACTATGCTAATAAAATTGGTGAATCCTGATTTCAAAATAATATACCTGATAAAAGCAAGAAACAGTGCCTGCTTAAAATCAAAGATTTTTCGAATTAATCCTTACTCATACAAACCTAAGTTTTACAATTTATTTTCAATATATATTTTTTAAATATTTTATTATTTTGTTGAAAATAATAAAATATTTAAATTGAAAATACGTAAACAATCAAATGACGTTTACATTTAGAAAATTCTATAAAAACAAGTTAGATCTTCGTAAAAAAAGGCAATTCTATAAAAATTTGTTTCAACTTCAAGTTCAAAATCGATCGATTTACACGGCTTAAGAAACCAATTACATGAATTAAAGTATTTAAAATAAGTACAAACATAACACATAAACTAATAACAACAATTAAACACTATTTCTCTTATAAAGATGTAGTAACAATTAAATTCGCGAATTTAGTAGCGAACAGATCGCAGTCCGGGTTGGCTTCCACGAGCTTATTTGTATTGCTTGTAACAAAACGCTTTCAGTGCCACCCAACCCTGTTGGCGGTACTCCAAGGCCTGTCCGCTGCTACATGCCTTGCCATAGTTTGAGCACTCAACAGAAGATGAGTCCCGACTTATTGCTGATTTACTAATGTGAGTATTAGCTTTCAAATATATTTACATCAATGAAGTCTGTGATGAGTAGCGGCGTTAAGCGTCGCAGTCTGCAAACGGCCTTATGCAGAAGGAGCCCCGCAAAATAGTTTATCAATGTTTAGTTATTTTTATTTATTTCCTCCCTGGCCGGGTCCTGGGGGGCCCCCAAATTTCGAAACGTACTTTTTACTCAAATTCTAAACAACGCCAAAAAATATACAAGAACAAAGAGGCAGTCTGTAGTTGGAGCCCCCCTTAAAATATAAACGTAGCATGCAAACATTTTCGAGTTCGCTTTGCTCGCTATTCCATCGTACATTTTCTACGTTTTCAAACTTTTCTGCATAGGTCGACATAATAACTCCTATTTCTGTATAAATGTTCAAAATAATTTTTTACCTATCTGAACCTGAGAGCTAAAATTATTGAAAATTTAACGCTCGCTCTAGCATCCTATATTCTTCTCATACTCCAACCTTTCTGCATAAGTCAACAATGACAAAATATCTCCTATTTCTGTATGTATGTTCAAAACAAAAACTTACTACATTTCCGAGGCGGGGTGCTAAAATTTTCGAGTTCCTACGCTCGCTCTTGCGTCCTGCATTCTCTTAATACTCAAACTTTTCTGTATAACTTAACAAAATATCTCCTATTTCTATAAGAATGGTTATAAGACAACCTAACTTTTAAACATCAGAGGCGGCGTGCAAACATTTTCGAGCTCGCTTTGCTCGCTCTTGCAGAGTTACTTCTGAAACTTTTTTGAATTACAAGTAGCGGCTGTTGTTAGACATTTAAATGACTGTGACATTTTTTTTTACTTGCCCACGCTGTTCTACTCCAGCACAAGGCCTCCCTTCACTCCTTCCATCTTTCACGAGCCCGTGCGTCCTACATAACAATAATAATCTTGAAAAACTTCAGTACGGCTAAAAGCCGAAAAGTTCGTCTATTTTTAATTTGTGTTAATTTATGTCATCATTTGATTAGCAATAACAATCATATACTCTCACATTAGTGTATAATTCAACTCATTCTATTTAACGTTTTTCTTTCGACTGGGAAATGAACGTGACCTCGCAAAGCTGATGTCGATCCACGTTCGGTCTAGTGGCGCCACTGTCTGTTGACTGACAGACAATGTGACTTGAGGGCCACGGGCCACGGTATCCCTTTCGGACAAACCCGCAACCCTGGCAGGCCTCAGCCTTAATGGACCCATCAGTTTGTGCTGACATCTCTTCAACACAACGCGCCGTCAACTCGGGCCTGGTCCTTATCGAACGGCAAGCTACCGAATGATCACCTTCCGCAAGCCCGCGCCTACGGTGGCCGGGAATCGGCCTGGTAGTCTCGACGCCCATGGCGTCTCCTGCGGCGACTAGGGGCGTCAGGGCGCGAAATTTGCCTCTCCCTCACGCATTCCGCCTCCTCCTTCGCGAGCATTACTACTTCGCAGAAGGAGGTGACTGCCTCCCATGCACTCTCGCTCCGTACCATGGCCTGGACGAGGGCCGGACACGAGAGACAACGATAAGAACTAAGGACAATTTGTAAGAACAGAACAGATATAACACAAAATGAATGGAGCTAATTTGGAATAATCTAAGTCGGAGTCTAGATTTTAGAGCGAAGCTGGGCACGCATTTGCCTTGACACAAGGTCGAACACTAACGACCTTCGGTCTCCGGAGGGGAGTGATGTGGATCTACATCGCATACATGTGAACTACGCGTCACTCTGACGTCACGCAAAATCCTGCGTCGCGCAAGCAGAGTTTACCGCGCGACTAGCATATATACCAACGTCCCAACATCAATCATCGGGAAGTAGACACAACTCTCGTCTGGTCTGAGAATTTTTCCTTTTCTATAGAGGATGAGTGAACTTTACACCCTATTCCTCATGCCTCTATAAATGCGTTTAGCGTTAAACATATTTTAATGATCATCGTGTCTCTGTCTTCTTCAAACGGTGGACAGAAACAGAGCAATGTTTTAAATACGTTTAGCACTAAAAGTATTTGAAAATTTGTAGTGTAGGGCATTAGAATTTGTAAAGAACCATTAAATAAGGATTATACAGCAGTTTTAAGTTTTCAATTATTTTCAAAACTGATATTATTAAACATTACCCCCCCTCTGGACCACGTCGAAGCCAGGTATAAAACTAGACAAGCAAGTTATTACGTTCAACTACTGATTTAAATAACATAATCAGCCCACTGCTGGGACACAGGTCTCCTCTCTGTGAGAGGGAGTGGGCTGTAATCCACTACGCGGGCCCAGTGCGGGTTGGTAGATGTCACATGTCTTCGAATTTTGGTTCTAGGACATGCCGGTTTCCTCACGATGTTTTCCTTCACCGTATTGAGAGCAGTGGTGATGAAATAATTTACACAAAGTAAAGCGCCTGTCTAGGTTCGAACCCACGACCTATTAATCACCTAACACTCGTAACTCGAGGCCGTTACTTCTGGGCCACCACTGCTCTAATAAGATAATAAATAAGAGTTTAACGATGTAAAATATTTACATAAAAATATGTGAGTCGCGACCGACAGTTTGAACTCCTATAAGTAGGTTTATATGATTTTTTTTTTATATTTCCGTGTTTTTAAGAATGTTCGTTACAATCGAAGTTAGCTTGTTAGCAAAAGTTTAGTTCGTTAAGCGAATATTATTACTCGACTGAAGATTTTATGAATGAAAAATGTACCAAAATATTTGACATTATTGCCTATAACTCGTATTTTATCTCCTTGACCTTATTGTGCGTTTTCAACAATTATTTGTAATTCTAATGATTAATAATTTAATTTTAATGTAATAATGACCCATCATTTTACAAACCATATTTGTACGCCGGAAAAGGCAGAATATTTTGATCGTAATACGTAATGTATATAACATGATCATTATCATCAGCCCATAGCAGTCCACTGCTGGACATAGGCCTCTCCAATTGCACGCCATTCAGCTCGATTCTCGGCAACTCTCATCCAGCTGCCACCAGCCACCCTGCGAAGATCGTCGCTCCACCTAGCCTGGGCGTCCTACCTTACGTTTGCCGATTCGCGGTCTCCACTCAAGAACACGTCTACCCCAACAGTCATCGGTTCTACGGCTAATATGGCCGGCCCATTGCCACTTCCGCTTGCTTATTCTGTGGGCTATGTCGACAACTTTGGTTCTCTGCCGGATCACCTCGTTCCGGAAACGATCCCTCAGAGAGACTCCAAGCATAGCTGTTGAGCGACCATGAATTTATGGACCAGCCGTACCGTGAGTGTCCATGTTTCGGCTCCGTAAGTCATAACAGGCAGGACGCACTGATTGAAGACCTTCGTCTTTAGGCTCTGTGAAATACGTGACGAGAAGACTCGACGAAGCTTCCCAAATGCTGCCCAGCCCAACTGAATTCTTCTGTTAACCTCCCTCTCAAAGTTGTTTTTATCAAATTGAAAAGTTTTCCCGAGGTAAACGTATTCTCGAAGAACTGTACAATATTCTGACAAATAATTATGCATTGTCAAAAGTACCTTAAATTTACATATATTTATAACAAGATTTTGATATTGATTGTTGCTGAGATGAGAAAAGAAAACTGA
The DNA here is from genome assembly GCA_963921375.1 of Tiliacea citrago. NCBI lineage: Eukaryota > Metazoa > Arthropoda > Insecta > Lepidoptera > Noctuidae > Tiliacea > Tiliacea citrago. Next base: position 13,184,929 of record OY992808.1, on the reverse strand, counting down.
TAAGTTATTTATCTTAAGCGTCCTCTATTTCTCCTACTATTTTGCTGCAACCCGACTTTTTTTAAAATTCATGAACCTCAACAAACTCTTTGCGCTTGTAATGATGCACGCTTTGTTTAAAATAATTGAGCCTCTTTTTAATTTTCTGGCTTTTTCTCACAGTTGATCGCAGTAATTAAGCTAGTTTACCCTAAACAGATGGGTTAGGTTAGGTTGGAGCTGTGACACTCTAGCCCTGGCTCGGGAGGAGGCACGGCTCCCTGTCGTTTCGGGTGACGCAGGTGCTCTCGGGGCATGGTTGCTTCGGGAAGTACCTGTGTCGCATAAACAGGGAGCCGGACGCCCGGTGTCACCACTACGTCGACTGCCGGGAGGACACGGCGCGGCATACGCTGGCAGAGTGTGCCGCATGGGAGGAGCCTCGCCGTGCCCTCACTCAGGAGTAGGCAGTGACCTGTCGCTGCCGGCCGTGGTCGAGTCGATGGCCGGCAGCGAGAAGTCCTGGGACGCGGTGGTATCCTTCTGCGAAACAGTCGTGTCGCAGAAGGAGGCTGCGGAAAGGGAGCGCGAGATCTCGTCCGCTCACCCGGCCCGCAGCAGGCGCACTGGACGTCGGCAGAGGGCAGACAATGCCCTCTTCCGGCCCCCCTAAATGGGTCCAGGGACGGCGGACTCGGGGACGTCCGCCGCCCCCTATCACACTGGACCCGAGGTGGCGGCGCGTAATGTTCCACGCGCGCCCCTTTCAACCGTCGCGGGGGGTCTAACACCTCACCCCCCCCCGCAGACTAAAGGTGGCCCGCAGAGGCGGGCCGGCACTAGCCGGGGATCACGGAAGTAATACTAGCTCCCAAGATCCCCGGTGCAAGTGTGGAAAGGGAACACCGGGGTGGTTTTTAGTCAGTAAGAGTCTGACAGACCCCTCCGCCCACCGCAGGGCGGAGGACATCCATGAGGATTTACCACCCCGGCAAAAAAAAAAAAAAAGGTTGGAACTGTGACCAACCGCGCGCGAGGCGAACATTCAAGGTGGTAGCAGTTACTTGGCCATTTTATATTTTTAGGACCCCAAAATAGGATTTTTTTGAAAATCTTGAAATCACACGCATCATACGTTCTAGTTATTTTGCTCGGTTACTGAGAGGGACAGTTATTTAATCGGTCACTGCTGAGTCGCAAGATACCAATTCCTGAAAAAAATGTTTATGCGTGGATCTTGGATGGACAGACTGAAGACACACGAAGTGATCCTATAAGAATTCGTTTTTTTTTCACACGAGTGAAACATATCGGCTTTAGTGCAAGGCTGTTATAAAACCCAGAGCCTGACAATGAAAAATATAATATAGAAAAAGTTTAGGAAGAATAATAAGAATACTTACGAAATCTCTCCAAAAGGCGCGAAGGCATCTCGCAAGCTCTGGGTCTCAATCTCAGGACTCAGGTCGCCGACGAAGATGTGGTAGTGCTCTGTAACAATAAGATTTTACTTTAGTTTAATTTATAAAGATTTTTTTTGGATTTTTGCCCGGTTGATGGCAATATGCTTGCCCCCTATTACACGGGACAACATAACTGGCGTAATGTGGGTGTACTATAGGTACACCTCTGCCCAAACCTTTGGGGCAGCAAGGCATAAGAAAGAAAGAAAATACGTTTATTTGCGGTAAACATAACGCAAAGAAATAAAAACACAAACACGAAAGAACAAGTTGAGGGAAAATATTCGTCACATTCACGCCAAACGGCCATCGCTAAGCATAATGCTAAAAAGATAAATGATAAGGTTGTGTTTATGTTAATATAAAAAATATTAGCTGCGCCCCGCGGTTTTACTCACATAAGTCTCGATCTCGGGGGAATATCGGCATTATATGTCCTAATTTAGGTCATGGTCTACCCATGTGTCACATTTGATCTAAATACGTCCAGCCTTTTGACCGTGAAAACGTAACAAACAAACAAACTTACTTTCGCATTTATAAATAAATAAAATAAAATTTATTTAATTCAAACACCTTGATCCATACAATAACAATTGAAATTAAAACACAACACAACACTCAAATTACCCTCTCAACAAAGGATCTCCATAGCGGAGATTCTGTCGGCTACAGTTTTCAGAATTCCGTTGCAAATAAAATTAGTTGGGAAGTTAGGATTAGCTTTACCCACAGCTTCGTGTGCGTGAATTTTCTTTTATTTTTAAAAAAATATCAAAAATGAAAAGTAGCCTGAAAAGGTAACAGAAAGACAGACGGAGTTACTTTGGCATTTTAATACTAGTATGGATATCATGACCAGCCCATAATGTCCTGGTACACAGGCCTGTCTGTGAGAGGGAGTGGGCCGTAATCCACCACGCGGGCCCAGTGCGGGTTGGTAGATGTCACATGTCTTCGATTTTTTTGTTTCTAGAACCTTTGTTTCCTCACGATGAATAATGCTCGTGCCTTCTCTGTGGTGAGTTGTGTGAGAAAAGGCATTTGCCCTGCGGTACACAATAATAGCCAGCTATTAGTATATTTAGAATATTATTTACTCATTTCAACAGTTATTTAAACCCCATGTAGGTAATAGGGGGTGTACCACCACTGAAAATCAGCGCTGTGCTGTGGGTCCCCCATAGCACAGCATCATGCTGAGTGGAAGCCTTCTTGTCACAATCACGGCGTGCAGCTGCCGACTATTTGTTTTTTGTGCTCATGATTGATGTAGATCTGTTTAGTTTAATTTTTTGGTTTACCTACTCGAGTTAATTACGTTTTCCTTCACCGTTTTGAGAGCAGTGGTGATTAAATTATTTACACGATCTAAAGCGCCTGTCTGAGTTCGGAACCCGAAGTTACCGGGGCCGTTACCCCTGGGCCACCATTTCTGATGATAAATTAATGGAGCGGGCTGGAATCAACCACGCCTGCACAGTGAAGTTAAAAAAATTCGACTAGAAGCTTGATTGCTAATTTTAATAATATTTTTTTATTATAGGTAATATAAAATAGATTATTTTTTTGGGTCCCGTACCTCAAAAATAAAAATAGGATCCCATAAAGGATCACTTCGTTGTCCGTCCGTCTGTCTGTCAAGAACTCTAGACCCCTTTTCTCAGGAACGTGTTGAGGTATCAAGTTGAAATTAATATCAAATACGTAAGTCTAAGGTCTCTTGGAGCCCTAAAAAAATCAAGGTTTTTAGTCGACGCAATAAAAAAATACGGCCATTCATGCGACATATTTTGATACTCGCAAATAAATGAAAACTACAGGTACTTCCCGTTGACCTAGAATAATTAAATTTGGCAAGAAGCAAAGTCTCACAGCACAAGTAAAGGAAAAAGTCTGAAAATCGTGAATTTGTAGTTTTATCACATTCAAAAACAAATTTTTGCGATTACATACTTAGATTTGCAGCTGGAGAATTGACCGTGAGGTACATCGATGTTTGGGAGAAAATTATTCAACAACAAAGTTAAGTTTATTCATGTAATAAATTTAACCCAAATACGGAGCCCTTCATTGTGCGTGGTCGAACACGCACTTTGCTTTATTTCTCTTTTAGTTAGTCGCAACTTAAAAAATAAAAATTGTTTCTAGCACAGTTCGGTTTACGTTGTGGGAAAAAGTGACCTACGTCGTATCGCGCTGTGAGCTACGCCATAGAACACTGACAGCTACGGCGTAGCTCTGCTACGAACGAATATATATTTTTATTACAATTTTTTCTCAAACCATTTTTATTCCAAGAAATTAGTCTTCGTTAGACTTTCAGGCTTTACAACTCATGTCGTGGGAAAAATATTAGTCGGTCAGCAAGATTTTCTTTTATTTTTTTTAAAAAAAAACGTTGCCCTACACTAAGAATTTCTCCTGTATCGTGGGTGCGTTTACAAACATTTAAACTCACATACACAAACAGCCAGACCCGGAACAACTACTTGTAGGTCATACAAATATTTGTTCCGTGCGGGAATCGAACCCGCGACACGCAGCGCAGCAGTCAATCGCTTAACCACTGCGCCAACCGTGCCATCAAGATGGCGGCTATTCACATGTTATTGTTTGTGGAGATTATCTCAATGTATTATCTATCCGTCTTAAATCTAAGAAATAAATCTGAACCCACCTGTATTAAAGATCTATTTCAGTAAAGCAAACTGTATGAAAGCAGCTTCTTCATATATGTATGTCCCGGTTTCAATCTACGCTCGGCTCTGATCAAGCAATGCTTGTATTATGAATACCTTTTGCTATAGGGCTGGCACGAACATTCGAGGAAATATACAGCGTGTTTATACAAGTAACTTAATTTTTATTACACAATTACAGTATATATGTCGCAGGCAGCAATTAAATGAGAGAAAATTTAAAACACATATTAAAAGTACAGTTGTAAACAAGCATATTATAAGTTAGAGGATTCTATCCAGGACAGGAATGCTTGGAAACATGCTGGTCCAGCTCCATAGGACAATCTAGAGTCTAGACAAAATCAAACTGGTTGCTATGTTTATGGTAAAATCTGTTATGTTTATTATATTGATTTTACATTCTATGATATCACCTATACTCACACACTGACTTATTTTTTTTTAGAGAAACATACTTTTACGATGTTTGTAAATATGTGAGCACCATGTACCTATCTAATAGTTAAGTTATTTTTCATTGCTTAATTTTTAATCCTTTTTACCTATTATGGTATAGTAATTTTATTCTAGGTGCATCGTCTTCACATATAATCATATAATTAATGTACCTACTCAAACAAAATATTGTAAAACATTTTTAAAAGAGTAACGGTGGAGTTTCTTGCCCATTCTTCTCCATACGAAACTACCTTATGGAAGGGGCAACTAGAATTAATTCTATTTTTTTGTAAATTTTGACCTTCAAAAGTGCCTCTTATGTGCCTATTTGAAATAAATGGTCTGACTTTGACTTTTGACTTGGCAATCTATATGATTTCGCTTTTTACAAACGGCGTCGTCGGTTTAAAAACGCTCGCTGTTATAAAATATACCGAAAGCAAAATGTAAATTGCCTTGTCACTATTTAATATGTCACAACATTTGATGGACAAATCAAACGCCGTTTACGAAATGCCGCGGCAAATTGATGTATTTAGTTATATTTCTTAAGGCACTCGCCGGCCGCTCCCGCGGCACCACTCGCTTCGCTCGCTCAGCTCGCGCGCGACCTAACGTAACCTAACCCATTTGGTCGGGGTGCCCTGGCTTAGTTACTGCAACTAATTGGGCTTGCGTGGTTGGTCACAGTTCTAACCAAAGCTATAACAACAATCAATGTCGAAATTATAACAATTGAATGAGTTCCCAATTTGCCTTCGACATATTTCATAACTGCGAGCGTTTGTAAACGGACGCCGCAGTATGTATAATGACGAATCATACAATCTGCCTGCAACATATACACTAAAATACACTTTTAAATTTTATTATAAATTACATCAGCAATTTAAAAATAATACATTTACATTTCTCCAATAGTACTTCGATATGTAAATTTAACAATATAGCCAACACCTTAAAATTAAAAATAATAACAATAAAATAATTAATTAAAGATAAATTAGCAATGGATAGAATAAATTAAAAATAATAAATGTTTAAAATTTTAAATATACAGTGTGCAACGTGTTCTGCCTACCCCCATGGGAACAAAGCATGAGTTTTACTAGTTTTTTTTAGTTGAGTGAAAAAAAAAAAATTTCGCGATATTAATTGGTTATTAATAAATGCTCAATTATCTACAAATTCATATAGTAAATGACTGTAAATGATGTTTCTAAGCAACAGAAATTTAAGAGAAAAGTTTAGTAAAAAAAAATAAGTACCGACTACCAAAAATAACACTACAAAGTGAAAAATAACTTTAATTTCGGAAGTCGGTGTCTTTGGATCTGTATTTGAGTTTTTTGCCACCGACTTCCGAAATTAAAGTTATTTTTCACTTAGTAGTGTTATTTTCAGTTTTGAATTTATCTAAGTAACAATAGCCTAATGTTAACTGCTCAACACCTTTTACAAAATATTGCTTTTCCCGATGCTGGGACGTTGATTGTTGAGGAGTTCTCCTGGTAAAAACCAGGAGAACTGCCACTCACCATATGCATAGTGACGAGCATAAATTGCTTAATCGCAACCCGTTAAATAGGAGTACTCATTATTATATTGTTCCGGTGGCCATATGTGGTCTCCATCATCAGTTCCACTTCACCAAATGGTGCTTTCCGAAAGCAAATGCACGAGTTACTATAAAAAATACCCAAATCGCTATAGGTTTGCCTATAAAATTTGAGGGTTTCCTTCGATTTCCATGGGATTTCCTCATCTGTGTCTAATTTGGTGGCAATGGGACCACCTCGGAAGTATACCCTTTCAAACACAAAAAGAATTTTCAAAATCGGTCCATAATTAACGGAGTAATCTCGTAACAAACACACAAAAAAAAAAAACATACCACCGTATTGAGAACCTCCTCCTTTTTGGAACTCGGTTAAAAAGGTACCAGTGATGTCCATGCTTTTTCTTCCCTTGGATGTCGTAAAAGGCGACTAAGGGACTTACTACAGAATGGGCAGCCAGCAGTCGCTGGCTAAATCTAGTAATTACATTAAAAACCAGTTTAATTCATAATTTGAAAATTTATTGAAGACTCAAAATATATATTTTTGCCATAAATACAGTCAGTATTAGAAATCATCATCACTTCAGTCGAAAGACGTCCACTGCTGGACATAGGCCTCCCTCAAAAAAAATTCATACAGTCAGACCTGCCACGACGTCACTTGAGGTCACATGACACGGCCTGATATGGACGACAGTAACATGCATCGGCGCATTTTATTTTATTTTCACCTGTTAAATAGCATTTTATTCGATTCGTGATAATAATCATTTTAAAATTATAACAAAATTTTAAGTTGAGTTTATTTCTGTAAAACATTTTTAAAAGTTTGTTTTGTGTATTGATAGCGACTCATTGGGTCTGCTACTTGACAGATGGTGTTAAATCCAATAAAGTAAAGTTTTATTTCTGCGGTAAATAAATTAACTTTGACGTATTTGTATGACTATTCAATTTCTTCTTCGGCTTCCCTCCTACGAAATGTCAAGCCTCGCCACTGTGTCATATTCATAATATTCATATAAAAATAAGTTAAATTCTTCTTTTTATCGCAGGTAGCAGCCCTATTTAAGCTCTGAAGCGAGCTTTTAGGGTCTGAATTAAATTCAATCGGCGCTCCTCGGATTATATCATAAAATGTTACTTCACTATGAGAGCATTGCATACTAAAGCCGGTTATGTTGGGAGGTAGGCAGAACTCGAAGTTAAATCGATAAGATACTGCAGAATTTTGTAAGATGATTGTGTCTTTTTGGTCTAGTGGTCGCGAGCACTCCTGCTAAGCTGCTAAGGGGTCCTGGGTTCGATTACCAGGTCGGGAAAAGTGTTATTGGATTTTTCCATTAGAGATGCCTCAGTAGCAGCCCGGAGCCTGGATTTGTGCCCGGTTGATGGCAATAGGCTCGCCCCTATTTTAAAGGACTTAAACATAACTGGTGAAATAAGGGTGTACTATAGGTACACCTCTGCCTAACCCTTCGGGGAATACAAGCGTGATGGTATGTTATGTTAAGCCTGAGGGCCCAGACAAATGGCATTCACTTCGGACCGATTCTATTTCTATAAACGCTATCGTTATTTCACTTTTTGACGAGCATTATCGTAGTTTTCGATTCGAATTCCTTCATACGAAATGAAAACTAGCGATAACGCTTGTCAAAAAGTGCAACTTGGCTACGCATCTCTAAGGAAGTAATCGTTCGACGCTGTCGATTCGTTTCATGGAATCGAATTATGATAAAAATCAAAAGTCATTTATTCAAACTAGGCTGAGTATCAGCACTTTTCGACCGTCAAAATTACATAAGACAGTCCCCCAAAAACGCCCACCCTTCACCACATCCTAGTGCTTTAGCTGGGAAGAAGAAATGGCGCAACAAACGCCCCAGCAGCACAGCTGTCTGTTCAGATATAAAACTTGAATCTTTAGAATAAAATGTAAAATAATTTGCATTACGCAACACAGAACATTAAAATAATTATATTATTTGCCTTATAATAGCTAGCACACGCCACTATAAAAAAAAAAAAACATATAAACTAACATTGTCTAGCTAATTTATTTTCGTTGACCTATGATCACGTGACATTTCTATAGCTTATGTCAACTCCATACATTTTGTGGCTTTTCTACTAGTGTCATCACTAATCCAATGTTACTTTGTCTAGGTCCTCTGTTTGGACAACTGACAATACCTTTCAAAGCGTTTCGTGTACCTACAATGACTTTCAACAAGATATTGACATAAACAGCTTTTCTGTAGCTTTAGTCAGGCACATACATTTTTGAGTTTTCCATCATAGTTATCGCTGCCTTGACTTACGGGTCGTGGGTTCAAACCCAGACAGGCGCTTTACTTTGTGTAAATTATTTAATCACCACTGCTCTCAAAACGGTGAAGGAAAACATCGTGAGAAAACCGGCATGTCCTATAACTAAGAATTCGAAGACATGTGACATCCACCAACCCGCACTGGGCCTGTTTGGTGGAGTACGGCCCACTCCCTCTCAGAAAAATAGGTGGCCTGTGTCCCAGCAGAGGGAACATTATAGCTGCTAAAATGTCTCCTTGTCTAGGTTCTCTGGAGCCTTCTTCCCATTCTTCTCCATAGGAAATAAGTTATTCATAATAGCTTCTGTCCACGGCTTCGTTCGCGTGAAATTTCTTGTTCGCCAGACCCACTGCGTCGCATTGCATCGCCCGCCCGTGCTATTACTTTTTTACGTTGTCTCTTAGCTTCGTTTCGCATTTTTTTCTTTTTTCTCGGCCCCTAAGGGTCGAAGCGTGATGTTAAATAGCCTATAACCTTCCTTAAGAATTGGGATAGTAAATGCAACTTTTTAGGGTTCCGTACCCAAAGGGTAAAACGGGAACCCTATTACTTAGGCTCCGCCGTCTGTCTGTCTGTCTGTCCGTCTGTCACCAGGCTGTATCTCATGAGCCGTGATAATTAGACAGTTGAAATTTTCACAAATGATGTATTTCTGTTACCGCTATAGCAACAAATACTAAAAAACAGAATAACATAAATATTTAAGGGGGCTCCCATACAACAAACGTGATTTTTTTGCTCTTTTTAGCTTGATATTGATAACGGCAGCAGGTAGACACTTGAAATATTCACAGAATATTTAGTTATATATTCACTTTAAAAATAAATAATTAAATTAAAATAAAACTAATATTTAAGGGGGGCTCCCATACAACAAACGTGATTTTTTTGCCATTTTTATAGATAATGGTACGGAACCCTTCGTGCGCGAGTCCGACTCGCACTGGCGGGTTTGTTTTTTTAATCTAACTGTTAGTTCCAGAGGTTCCCCCCTAAATACAACTCTTTATAATATTTGTATTGATAAAAATATCACGCCCTTACGTCCTGAAGGGTTAGGCAGAGCTAGGTGTAAAGTACACCTTCATTTCGCCAGTTATATTTATTATGTTACATATGTTAAGCATCTTAATAAATTTAAGAAGTTTAAGTGAGTAAGCTAAGAAAAATCACCTTTGTATCGATACGAGTGATTCATCGTCCATCCACGGTCAATTATTAACCGCCTTTTCCCAACCATGTTAGATTCAGTTTCCAGTCTAACCGGATGCAGCTGAATACCAGTATTTTACATGGAACGACTGCCATCTGACCTCCCTCCACAGCCGAGTCACTGGGTAACACGATACCCCTTGCTAAGACTATTCATTTCGGGCAGCTACCCGTAATGACTGACAAAGATTTACGAATGACAGCCGAAACCAACGTACTTTCCAGGGCACGGAGGGGTTTTGGTATGAAAAGAATGGTCACCCATCCACGGCCCGACCGTAGCTTACCTTGGTCGATCATACTGTATGGCTATTTTTAGCCCACATGGCTGGTGGTCTATCACACGCTGCCATTTAGCGTCAAGCTCTATATGACCAATTGCAGAGCAATCACAATGCAAATTGTTTCGAGAACGCTCTGTTACCCGATGAATATAAATTGATGATATTATCGGACAATTCAATGGTAATATCTAGTATACATTACGGAACATGTTGGTTAAATGATCAACTATTCGATAATGGGTTTCTCTTAACATAACATTATTATTACGCTTTTCCTAGAAGAGGTAAGCAGAAGTCTCAGAAATGTGTATTCATATTAAAGGGCGTGGTACAGACCACCAGATTGAACAACTTTCTTCTTGGGACCAACATCGTTATAGTGAAATTATTCTCAACTGTCCCATAGAAAACTTAAATTTCAATCAAAAGTTGAGCTGCACGATTACTGACAAATGCTTGCACTGACACTCTCACTCTTTGTGTGGTTCTTTCCTCAAAAGACCATTTCAGACACAGATCTACATGGTCCTCACACGATCAGACCAAGATTATGTCTGGACTTTAAAAGAGACTTTGACCCCTGAGTTTGTCACAATTAAATTAAAATAACAAACGCATTTAATTTGATATTTAGATCCACTATGCTGCCTAGCCGTTGCACAACTACGTTGGGGTCGGCTTCCAGTCTAACCGGATACAGCTAGTATTTTACATGGAGCGACTACCTATCTGACCTCCACAACGCAGTAACTGGGTAGCACGATGTCCTTTGGTAAGACTGTTTGTCAAATTTTTGGGCTTCTGACTACCCGAGTTACGGGTAGTCAGAAGCCCAAAAATTTAAAAGATAGATAGATAGATAGATTTATTTAATACCTACTGTTAAAGATCTACAAATGTTAGCCAAGACCAACGGCTTTACGTTGATATGTAATGGATGGCCACCCATCCACGAACCGACCGCAGCAAACGATCGACCCATGCGGTATCATTTAGCCACGAGCCCCACTGTGTTTGCGTTCATATATTTTTATCTTTCTACACCTTTTATCATATCGACTGTAATCTATTTTGTAGACATCAAAGTCATTATCTACAGCGTGTTACGGAAAGGGTATATATCCATACAAACAGGGTGAAGAGTGCATCTGGTTCAGAATCTCTGTACAAAATTTCAGCTCAAAAAGAATAACTTTGAAAATGTTTGTTTTTTTTTTATTTCTATATTTTATTAAATTTAAATCATAACAAACGTGTTACCGCAGTACGAGGGTCATTATCCATTATCTGTGTCTGTGCGCCTAGTACACACACACACCTGCCACAGTTCTGCGACACGTCGCCGCACCGACACGCGGCGGCGCGGGCGGCACGATTGGCGGCGGGACAAAAGAATGGATTAAAATGTGTACCGATCAGGGGGCCAAGTCTGCTAACGTAGTTGTTTCAGAATGGCCGATCATTGGCACCGTAATTGTGGAGTTTGACAGTTTTGCTAATCTCCTAATTGAAAGGTGTCTTTATGATTTTCCGATGACGTGCCACTGATACTCCATTGGAAAAATTGTCTGTATTTGGTAATCTCGTACTGACAAGCTCCTATTCTTTTGACTTCCCTATGGACCACTGTCACGCCATTATGAATTTAGGAGGTTACAAACTATTTGCATAATGTTCATGGCGTTGCCTTGGTATGGTCGTCATAATGACCAACCATTGAAAATAGCAGACTTGGCCCCCAGCTGACTTGGACTAGTGATGTGTAGAATTCAATTGGAAACATTTGATTTTTATTAGCTAAATGTTTCTTAACTTTATAATTATGTAGGTTATTAAAAAAATGTTGCCATGTAGTTTGTTATCACCAAAAGAATCCGTGCCTTTGTTATCTATATACCCTTTCCGTAACACGCTGTATTGTGTTTGAAAAGTAATAGGTTTATGTTACAAAAGATTTCAGAATCAATAGAATTTGCAATTACTTTGGAGCGGTATTATATGATTGTAGAATACACGGTTTTGTTGCAAAACAATATTCTTATGTAAAGTAATCGTACAAAGAACCGTTACCCTTCTTTAGGAATTCGTAGTTGTGTATTACATTATACGGCTTATATTTTTTTTTTAGGATTCCGTATCTCAGAACTAAAAATCTTGTAGTATAAATAGTATATACAGCGTGCCCTACAATGGTGACATTAATTTAACACACGGGTAGGGCTAGTGGCCAGTAATCATAAAAAAATCTAATAAGATAAAATACACCGTACATTGAAAAAATATTTTCAAACAAACTAAATAATAAAGTTCTTTCCTACAGTCTGTCTACTCTTTGCACGTTATTCGATTATAAGTATTTACTTAATTAATGATAGTAATCTATCAAATAATTGTTGATTGCTAATTGTTTCCTAATTTTATTTTTATTTTATTTTATTATATCTTTTGATGTGCCCTACAGGGTCCGTCATGTACCTTAGCTTTAAGCCATTATAACACCTTTAAACATTATGAAATGCAAACAAATATATGAATAATTATGAGACTTTAGAACAACTTCAAATTGAGTTGCATTTCGGTCATAAATTATCATATTTTCACGTTTACACCTGCATGTATCTTGGATCTAAGTGGGTTCTTGAGAATCTCTCAGAAACCCACTTAGACGAGTCTAAGCGAGTTTCAAGATACTAGGTAAAAATAACACATTTTGACGTCATGTAACGTTAATATACCTTTACTGCCTTCTAATGCAAATATGTGCTTAATTATGAACAGGCATGAGTCTGTAGGTGACCCCAATACATACTGATGTGCTTACCTCCGAGGAGACGGGGTTTGTAACAGATTTGAGAGAGTTTGAGCGTAGTTGCCGTGTTGTCACGTCTTCCATATAGAATTATTGTTAAACTAAAATAATCATTATCATTTATTTGTCAGAATATGGTACATTTTAATCTTGGTCGTAATTAGTCAATGGTATCACCACATTCTGCCAAGTGTGGCGTGCAAATATTAGGTACAACAATTATTAGGTTAGTATTAACTTTAATGATTGCATAACTACGAATTGAAACTACAATTTGAGTTGTGCCAGTTAAAAATAATATCATAAACACACACAATTTATTTAGGATGTCAAAGTATCATTTAATGTCAGAGTATCAAAGAGTTAGATGTCAAAGTATAAAAGATTACAATTCAATTAGGATGTCAAAGTATCATTCAAATAGTCGTTTAAATTATAATAACATTTATTACATAGCCAGTATTTTAGTTTATTTTTAAATCTATTTAACTCTGTGATTGATTTGTTTTGATTTTTAATCATAATAAATACGTCGATCTTTCACAGTCGTTACAAGTAGTCAGAAGCCCGAAATGACAAGTCTTAAAATGAGGTTTCGTGTTACTCAGTAACTGGGTTGTGGAGGTTAGATAGGCAGTCGCTCCATGTAAAATAATGATATTCAGCTGCATCACGTTAGACTGGAAGCCAACCGTAACATCAAAATGTAGTTGGGAAAACTTTTACATAAAAAACACAATCAACTTCCAAAAAAAAAACCGCTACAAAGTGAAAAAAAACTTTAATTTCGAAAACTAAAATACACGACACCGACACAGAAATCGGTTGTTTTTTTTTTGTAAAACGTTTTTTATTTTTCACTTTGTAGTGGATCTGGTCGTAAATTTATCTAAATTAAAATAGCCCAATGTCAACTGCTCATCACCTTTTACAAAAATATTGCTTTTACTGATACAGGGGCGTTGATTGTTGAGGAGTTCTCCTCGTAAGAACCAGGAGAACTGGAGCTGATGGTGACTTCACTATATGCATTGTGACGAGCATAAACTGCTTAACAACCTTATTAAAGTGCCTAATCGAATCACAACCCTTGAAATACTTATTATTAAGTAGTTCCGGTGGCCATCTGTGGTCTTCATCATCAGTTCCACTTCACTAAATGGTGCTTTCCAAGTGCAAATGCATGAGTTACTATAAGAAAAAGAAACTAGAAAAACGAAATCATCGGCCCACAATTGACGGAGAAATCTGTGCACATACAAAAAAAAAACATACAGACGTACATAATTATAACCTCCTTCTTTTTTGAAGATAGTCAGAAAATTGAAGCTAGTTGCCCGTTCCTATGGAACCGTTCCTAGGCTCCTAAGGAGAGATACTCTGAATTTGTTTCGGCGGTTCTTGTCAGAGTAGTCGGATAGGAAACGCCGACCTCATCTCGTTTTTAAAACATGATTGACCTCTAAAAGTGTTTTTACAAATCAACTTACAAAAACAAAACCATTTATAATTTATCACAAGAATGGGCAAGAACTCAATGTTAAAAGAACAGTTATTTCCCAGACTTTAAAATAAATGTACGTAACGAATTAATAAAATAAGCAAAACCATGAACTTTTTAATTTATCACTAAGTAAATACAGTCGTTCCCGCTGGAACGAAAATCTCGGGTCAGAAATAAAATATACAGCCATACAATTTTTTTTTTTACAATGAATTGACAATCGTACTGTGAAATTTCCCCAGTGTGCCAGAATTACATTATTGGTCAAATTTTTACCAAAGTTTTTATTCCCATATTGTTTTTTCTGTCGGCTCCCAGTTCTTTTTGTTTACATATCATTATATTTTGGGCAAGATTTTTTGAGATGGAAGCAGTGGGGTATGATTTGATATTGTTTTTTGACGTTTTTAATGTGAAGTGCCTAACTGGGGTTTAGGGATCCGTAGTCAACAAAGAACCCTTATAGTTTCGCCAAGTCTGTCTGTCTGTCTCCGGCTTAGCTTAGAGACTCTTAGTACTAGAAATCTGTCATTTTGCATGGAATCACGCAGAGAAATAGTAAAATAAAATGTTGACAATAGGAAAAAAACCGGCCAAGTGCGAGTCGGACTCGCGCACGAAGCGTTCCGCGTACCAGCGTACCATTACCTATAAAAAACGGCACAAAATCACGTTTGTTGTATGGAGGCTCCCATACAACAAACGTGATTTTTTGCCCCTTAAATATTTGTTTTATTTTAGTTTAATTGTGAATATTTCAAGCGTCTACCTGTTGCCGTTATCAATATCGAGCAAAAAAATCACGTTTGTTGTATGGGAGCCCCCTTCAATATTTATTTTATTCTGTTTTTTAGTATTTGTTGTTATAGCGGCAACAGAAATACATCATCTGTGAAAATTTCAACTGTCTAACTATCACGGTTCATGAGATACAGCCTGGTGACAGACGGACAGGCAGACGGTGGAGCTTTAGTAATAGGGTTGCCGTTTTACCCTTTGGGTACGGAACCCTAAAAATCAGCCTCACTTTACATGTATGGGATACCCCCTTACATGTAAAGTGGGCAGATTTTTTTTTCCTCGTCTATCCCATGATTTGGGGTATCGATGTAAAGGACGTTCAAAAATATTGAGGGTATGCGAAACCATTTCTCGATTCACGTTAGAGTCAATAGCGCGCCCCCCTGCCAGCTAAATGGCTGTTTTTGGATATGTGAAAAAATTCATGGCGTTTCAACGAAATTAAAAAGAAAACTATCACAGCTAAGTAGGCTTTACAAGTTAACGAGTAATAGTCCACCAACTTACATTTACAGTTGGAGAATTGACCGTGACGTATATCGATGTATGAAAGAACATGTTTTTCAACTACAATGTTATATATATTTATTTTATATATTTATTGATTATATATTTTAATTCTCCAAAGAAAGATGTAAACACGCTCGGCTTTATTACAAAACAAGGTTTATCTTTAGGCCCAGGTTTGAACCATCGTGTCCAGGTTTGAATTGTCAACTTTGTATGAAGAACTTTATATCGGACGAAATAAGGTTCTAAATTAAAAAATGAAGCGATGGTTTAAACCCTAAAGATAAACCTTGTTTTGTAATATGGCCGTAAATGTATATTATACTCCTTTTAGTACAAAGAGACCACGGCACTTAAAATAGAAAAAACCGGCCAAGTGCGAGTCGGACTCGTGCACGAAGGGTTTCGTACCATTATCTATACCAACGGCAAAGAAATCACGTTTGTTGTATGAGCCCCCCTTAAATATTTGTTTTACTTTAATTTTATTATTTATTTTTAAAGTGAATATATAACTAAATATTCTGTGAATATTTCAAGCGTCTACCTGTTGCCGTTATCAATATCGAGCAAAAACGAGCAAGAAAATCAAGTTAATTGTATGGGAGCCCCCTTAAAACACGTTTGTTGTATGGGAGCCCCCTTAAATATTAATTGTATTCTGTTTTTTTGTATTTGTTGTTATAGCGGCAACAGAAATACATCATCTGTGAAAATTTCAACTGTCTAACTATTCCTTTCGGACAAACTCGCAACCCTGGCAGGGATATCGTGGCCCTGCCACACAGGCAACGGAAGGAACACGGGTGGGTTTTAGTCAGTAAAAGTCTGACACGACCTCGCGCTCCGCCCAGAGCGGGAGAAGTTATTTGATAATTTTCCACCCAAAAAAAAAAAAAAAATCAGCAGACGCCAGCACAGCACAATTATTAAAATTAAGTAATTTGTAAGTTCAAATTCAAATTCTTTATTGTGAACTAAGTGTACAGGATTTTGTAGATGTTAACAATAGGTAGGTTCTAGAACTTGGTTGCCTGATAGGGCATTGCTATTTAAATGGTTATAAAATATAAGAAGAAAAAAAAATTACATACTCAATATTACAGTTATGTTAAGTTATTGTAATATAATATAATGTTAAGTTATACAGACTTAACATTATATTATATTCATTATCATTATTCATATATTATAAATATTATCACATACTAATCATAGAATGAATATCACATCATTATAATACAATCATTTCAATATTAAATAATTATTTATCTTCAAGGAATTCTTTTACAGAGTAGTATGCCTTTTTAATCAGGAAGTCTTTTAGCTTCCTTTTAAAAATACCAATTGAATGCTGGTTCTTGACTTCAATGGGTAACTTACTTACTCATTTTTATGCCCATACAAAAAATACTATTGCTGTAGACGGCAGTGTGGGATGTTTTATTGCGTAGTTAGTTAAGTTTAAAGCACTTTCTTGAATGTTTTACTAACAAAATTGTTACCAATAACCTCAGATCATAAAACACATCCAATAACCAACAAAGCTTCAAGATCGAGCCACCCCTTTGTAAGCAGCCCGCGTGTCTAGTTATTACAAACAGTCGGTAGGAATGACCTCAATAATTAAAAGGAATGTTTAATAATCACGCGAGCCACGTAGTGTTAATAGGCACGAAAAAAATAACGTTATAGGGTTCTTTCGGAAGATAACAATTTTTTGTCAACTACAAATATTTTTATTTTTGAAGTGAATTATCTGAACCGTCACTCTCGGATTAGTGACGCTGTATTTGGGTATACTCGGTTCTGAATCGCACGTACTCGGCTCCAGTCGTCATCAGATTTTAAAATTAGAAGTTTTCACTTTTTTTTTTTTTTTTTTTTTTCTTTTTGGCTTCGCACGGTTTGTGCATTTAGCCAGTGTCATGTAAAATTAGGTAACAAGTACAAAGTTATAATAATTATGAAATGAACTCCACTCAATGCATGATAAAGATGATTGATGATATCCCGCCCCGCTTCCCTTGAGTTTAAGTAAAGACGCGGCACTTTACTGAAACCTCGCGCGGACTTCTTGAGAGAACTTAAAGTGATGTTGCACTGTTTTGTTTCATTTGCCTACATTAATGCAGGTTCACGAACACTTAATGGTTAATAATCCACCACTATTACACATTAATATTCGGCTAAACACACATTTTAGAAAATAAAACAAAACTGCTAACATGACGCTTCACTTTCCCGCCAAGAAGTCAGTTTTCACTTCTATCGTGTCATATGCACACACAATCTTTTTAGGGTACCGTAGTCAACAAGGTAAACCCTTAAGGCTCTTACCGACTCACGCGATATCGCGGGCGCGACAAGCACCGATAAAGAAATTGAGCTACTAGTGTCGCGTCGCGCCCGCGATATCGCATCAGTCTGTACGAGCCTTTATAGTTTCGCGTCCGTCTTGTCTGTCTGTCTGTCCCCAATTTACGTGTGTAGGGACGTATCCCTTACACGTAAAGTGGGAGTGATAATATAATGATAACATTGCCCATTAAATTACCCTTATCTCCGAAACTACTCAACCTAAAAAAAAATAAAAAAAAATAGTTCTTTACTTCTAGATTACAGGAAAACCTATAAGAAGTATGTGGTCTTAAAATAACATGGTCAATCTCTTAATATTATGCATACAAACTTACATTTGCAGTTGGAATGTATGAGGGGCATGTTTTTCAACTACAATGTCAAGTTTGTTCTTGGTATATGTTCATCCCAACTACGGAACCCTTGATTGTGCGTGGTCCGCCATGCACTTGGCCGGTTTTTAGGGTTCCGTACCCAAAGGGTAAAACGGGAACCCTATTACTAAGGCTCCGCCGTCTGTCTGTCTGTCTGTCCGTCTGTCACCAGGCTGTATCTCATGAACCGTAATAGCTAGATAGTTGAAATTTTCACAGATGATGTATTTCTGTTGCCGCTATATCAACAAACACTAAAAAACAGAATAAAATAAATATTTAAGGGGGCTCCCATACAACAAATGTGATTTTTTTGCTCGATATTGATAACGGCAACAGATAGACGCTTGAAATATTCACAGAATATTTAGTTATATATTCACTTTAAAAATAAATAATTAAATTAAAATAAAACAAATATTTAAGGGGGGCCCCCATACAGCAAACATGATTTTTTTGCCGTTTTTATAGATAATGGTACGGAACCCTTCGTGTGCGAGTCCGACTCGCACTTGGCCGGTTTTTTGTATATTGGCACCTTGTTTATATATATATATATTCATCTAATTTGTTGCCATTTAATTGTGCTTTTGTGTGCTGTACTATGTATTTTTGTGTGAACTGAATAAATGGTTTATCTATTTATCTATATAGGTACTTATCGCCTTTCAGCCATTTGAAATTAAATAGAACCAAGGGACTAATATTAACTGTTGTGCAGATCATAATATCATAAAACTTTCCAGTGTATTTCTCTGTTGCCATGGCAGCGACCGAGCCTGCCCCAAGGGTGTCATAAGATACCTTAAGATATTGTGTTAAAATATGGTTTTCGCTACCCCTTGGTCGGAACAAAGTTTTTTGTTCGAACTGTGGAAATAATTCAGGTATTGTTTATGGAAACATTATGGTTTTTTTAGCCCCCTTTCAAAATTCGAACGCTCGTGAGAATACGGGCGTTCCAATTTTGTATTATACTGTCACTCATATCTGAGTGACAGTTTATTTCTAATATTAACACGTTCAGGGACACTAACTGTCCATAGGCATCATAACAATAAAACTTGTATTGTGTCTCGTTTAATGTCTTTGAAAGCGTTAAGTATGGTATTTTTATTTTGTAAATGTGGGTAGAAAACACGGTGACATAAAAAATATAATTAGCAACAGCCTTTGTTAACCAGAAGGCATGCAAGTACGAAAATACACTAGAGATGCTAAGAACATAGTAATAAAGATAAACAATGTCAATATAAAGATTGATTAACTGTAATTACAATTTAATTATGAAGCACTTCATATACAAAAAACCCGTCTGCAGTCAACTTATTATTAAAATTATTCTCTAAACATCACTTCAAAATTCCAACGCTCATATTGTCACCAGCGAGCGTTCGAATTGTTCAAAAGTGACCTCATATCCAAAATTTATTTATTTACGTTACACGTTTGGTTTGGATTACAGAAAAGAAAAGATTACAGAAAGAGTCATATGTGTACCAAGTTTCAACGTAATCGGTCCAGTAGATTCGGAGAAAATTGGCTGTGTTTGACAGATGGACAGACATGAGTGATCCTATAAGGCTTCCGTTTATTCCTCTTGAGATACGGCACCCTAAAAACAAATGAGTTCGTTTTCGAATTGCGTGCGTTCGAGTGCGGTTACAAGTGAACTTTAGAGAAAAGCACTATATTCCCGACAATATATTACCGACATCTTTTACATAATATGCATATATATACAGAATTGAATTATATACCGCCCGCGGGTCGAACCCGTCCAATCAATATCGGTTATCTCCGGGGACTGGATTCAATTCCATTCGAAAATATACGTGGAACTACTATTACAAAATAGACGTTTCAAATAGCGTATATTAATATCTGGGAGAGAAGACTTGAAATCGTGCTTAAAAACAAATGAGTTCACTTTCGAATTGTGTGGGGTCACTTGAGTGAGGTTCCAAATGAATCATAACTAATATTATAAACGCAAAAGTGAGTTTCACGCTTAAACGGCTGACTGATTTGGAATAAATTTGCCACATGGGTAGACCATGATCTGGGAGGACACAGTACGTCCCTGTGGGATAATTTCCGACCTCCACACGGCCAAAGCTGCGGGCAAAAGCTAGTTACCTATAATTTGAACAGTACCTACCTGTACTTTCAACAGGATGATGTAACCAGTACTTTGTAACAATATGTGAAGTTTCTTGCCCGTTCTTCCCCATAGGAACCTACTACACTTCGGAATGGGGTAATAGCTTCATGTTTCTGACTTGTCAACTCCTGGGATACTCAAAAGTGCCTGTAAATGGTTTAATTGAAATACCTAAATTTTATTAATTTATTTCAGTTTAATTTTTATTAAAAAAAAATGCTTTTTAATTTGTGTTTGATTCAGAATAGCACTACATACTGATTAGTCGTTAATGATCGTTCCTTCTCCTTATGAGAAGAGGACTATGCCCAGCAGTGAGGCAGTTACAGGTAGGGCTGCCAACTTTTTGTACAAAAAATAAAGTATAATATTATATTATGGTCAAAGTGGGAAAATAAACAGTATCTCGGAAAAATAAACAGTATCACATCACACACAACATTACACCTCTGCCTACTTACATAAGAATTAGAGACGCCATGTTAAGTTATATTAATATTAAAACTGGCCAAGTGCGAGTCTGACTCGCGCACGAAGGGTTCCGTACCAGTATCTATAAAAATGGGAAGAAATCACGTTTGTTGTACGGGAGCCCCCCTTAAATATTTGTTTTATTTTAATTTAATTATTTATTTTTAAAGTGAATATATAACTAAATATTCTGTGAATATTTCAAGCGTCTGCCTGTTGCCATTATCAATATCGAGCAAAAACGAGCAAAAAAATCACGTTTGTTGTATGGGAGCCCCCTTAAATATTTATTTTATTCTGTTTTTTAGTATTTGTTGTTATAGCGGCAATAGAAATACATCATCTGTGAAAATTTCAACCGTCTAACTATCACGGTTCATGAGATACAGCCTGGTGACACACGGACAGACAGACAGACTGACAGACGGCGGAGCCTTAGTAATAGGATTCCCGTTTTACCCTTCGGAACCCTAAAAAGACTCATAATGACTTTGATTTAGTTTAGGATTAATCTAATCAAATCAGACAACAACAGAATCAGTCCCAATAAAGGACCACCCTGTATACGTATCCTTCTCAACAATACTGTCTCAACATTATTATCCTTTACGTATTAATAAACATGATTCCTATTCATGCATATTGTATGAGCTTTGTTTTCAATCCAAACACAATGTTGTCTTTATCTACGGAGAACGAAACCCGTGCTGAAGCAACAGTTCATGCTTGACCGATTTGTTGGAAGTTACCGGTACGGTCAGTAGTAAAACTTTGAATAACTAGAAGCGCCCTTACTGCTTCGAAATAAGGGTGCTGTTGAAGTCAGATTGTTACTTTGTTAGTGCGTTGTACAGTCACAGTCACGGGCATAAATATATTAATATGAACACCTCGGCAATAATATCTGATTGCATGATTCATCCATTAAGACCAGGCAGTCTAAATCAAATTTCCACGCAAGCTCCGCCCCTTGCTCCCCGGCACTCCGTTATGTGCTAAACGCTAACACATCAGTTATAAAGTTGAATATCGCGTGCGCTCTTTGATCGTGTTAGAGCACAAAACTAAATAGCGTAAGTTTCAATTCTTATTTCGTTTATAACTAAAGTAATAATTGATCTAGAGTAAAAATATCTGGTGGCTGGATAACAAACTATATTTTCTTGCTGTAAATATTTATTTTAGACATAAAAGCTAAACCATGTTGTTTGTTTTTTATAATTATCTTTAAAAAAGACATGATTTTCGAATAAAAAATGTATTGAGCGAAAAATTACAATTACGTAACTATCTCTAACATAGAAAGAAAAAGATCCAATAAATCATATACTAAAGTTTATTTTGATTGTATGTGTGACTGTTTCAGAATATTCATGCAAATTAACATAAAAATAGGGAGCGTCCTCTTAATATATAGCGGCAAATATAAGAGACTAGGTTCTATCCGCGACTTCGTTCGCGTAAAATTTCTTGTTCCCCAGACCAACTGCGTCGCATCGCATCGCCCGCCCTCGCTTTTATTTGGTTTCTGCTAAGCGTTATTTCTGACTTTTTTTAAATTTAGTCTACCCCTACATACAAACTTACAAACAAATGTTACCTCTGTGAATATACAAGTGACAGCACAAATATCTGACATCGAAGGAAACCCTAAAACAATTATGCTGCATCGGCTTCAAAAATATGTGGTAATGCATTATTCTTGCGACATAAATATCCGCCTACTCAGTTAAATTCAGAAGAATGTGTCGTAAAAAGTAATGTCAGATATTTTAATCACAACGATGCACGTTGTGATTGAAAATATCTGACATTACTTTGGCCGCATAAAAATCTAGTACACAGCATTGAGGTCAAACTTTTGTTCAGGACTCACAGTACAGTCACTGTGAGTGCTGCACCCAAGTTTGAACTCAATGCTGTGACAGTAATATCAGCCTGTGGTGGAGCTGCAGAAGTCCAAAAGTCTGACAAGCAGTTTTAACTCAAACTCAAAGCATTTATTTCAATTAAACCATTTACAGGCACTTTTAAATATTGTCAATTAGCTGCGCCCCGCGGTTTCACCCACGTAAGTCTCGATCCCGTGGGAATGTCGGGATAACTATATCTTAATCCAGGGTGTCAGCTACCTCCATACAAAATTTTATCAAAATTAGTGCACCCGCTAGAGCGTGAAGAAGTAACAAACATACACACACACTCACAAACTTTCGCCTTTGTAATATTAGTGTGATGATGATTTGATGTGATATGATGAGTCGGTCAATTAGAAATATGAAGCTAGTTGCCCATTCCAAAGCGTAGTAGGGAAGAACGGGCAAGAAACTCCATGGACACTCTTTTAAAATATAATGTTACAAAAATATTGTTACATCTTTAGTGTTGAATTTATAACTAAATGTGAGGACGATATAACATTTTCATTATTCTACCGAGAAAAATAATATAAATATATAAAAGGTATGTGATTTTGTAATTATATGGTCGTCTTGCTGACCATGGTTTTATTATTGTTATTAATGATTAACTGTTTTTTATTTTACTACGATGGTGCTAGTTTATCATTTTTGACTTCGAGTTGCAGCTATAGCTTTGTGTGGGCGGGCACGCCCATTATGC
Source organism: Tiliacea citrago (assembly GCA_963921375.1). Classification (NCBI taxonomy): domain Eukaryota; kingdom Metazoa; phylum Arthropoda; class Insecta; order Lepidoptera; family Noctuidae; genus Tiliacea; species Tiliacea citrago. The sequence continues at coordinate 13,161,337 of OY992808.1, read as the reverse complement.
CTGGAGGCTTTTATTTAGGTACGTTCTGTTTACGTTATTTCTGCTTGAATATAGTTTTCGACGATTTTTATGTTTTTTTTTGGTATAGTGGCGTGTGCTAGCTAACATAAGGCAAATAATTTAATTTAATGTTGTGTTGCGTAATGCAAATTCTTTTACATTTTATTGTATAGATTCAAGTTTTATATCTGAACAGACAGCTGTGCTGCTGGGGAGTTTGTTGCGCCACTTCTTCTCCCCAGCTAAAGCACTAGGAAGTGGTGAAGGGTGGGCGTTTTTGGGGGACTGTCTTATGTAATTTTTGACGTTCGAAAAGTGCTGATTCTCAGCCTAGTTTGAATAAATGACTTTTGATTTTGATTTTGATATACAGATTTGGTTTGTGGTGATTTGTATAGCAAAAACGATCCTACTTGAGCACTATAGTCTTTTAGTCTTTTTCATTCTCTTCAACTCATAAATATTATATTATACTACCCAAGCCCGCCACTTGATTAAAATCCTGACTTTCTCATAGTGACTGTACTATTCTTCTATGGCTTGTGTGGGATCACACGTCTCACGTGATTTTATTAAAACACACCTTCCAACATAGTCGTTTGTATAAAGAAGAGGATAATAAACGTATTATTAAAATCCTTAGAACGGCGTTTCCTTTGTATAATAAATGCACAAGTAACAGTAGTCCGTCTGCTGCCTTTTTACGCTTCAACGACTGAATGGATTTCACTGAAATTTGCTACACCAGTAGACCATGACCAGGGGGTCTACTCCGAAGCGTTAAACCGAAGTATCGGCCGAATGTTCGGTCGTTTTATAACTTCCATAGTTTCCTTTTTTGACTTTGAATCCATACCCGACTTAAAGTCACATTTTTGTCTTTGGCTTATCTCTTTGACTGTCGTTTTTTTTTTCTTTCGCCGTAGTCAGCCATAGTTAGCCGTAGTCAAGCAACGGCCGAACATTCGGCCGATACTTCGGTTTAACGCTTCGGAGTAGACCCTCTGAGTTAAAAAATGGCATTATTTTTATCCTGATACTTCAGTAATACGCCGCCTCACTGTACACGTGCTGGGATTGCTCTCTCGAGCACGTAAAAGGTGATCTTTAACTTCAATAGCTGTTTGAAATCAATTTTTCAACATTGTTGACACCTTAAATATCGATCCTTCCGCGCTGTCATTCAAATCGCTGGAGCATTCTTTGTATTTAGTACATACTAATTCCATGACTTACCTACATAGTTAGGTAAAGTTGAAAAAATATTTAAGGAGCTTTAAATTCAAAAGATTTATATCTAAAGGAACGGATTATCTTTTCAACACTTCTCGAGCGTAATCTTTTAAACTTGAGACTCTCAGCTGTCGTGCCTATTAGACATTTGAAGGCCGCCAAGCAGAGTTGCTGTGGGAAGGGTGTGGTTGCCATGCCATGCACATGAGAACTTTGAGCTTTCATCTCTGGAATGGCAACGCACTGCGATGCTTCTGGTATCATGATTTTTACAATTTACTAGCTATTACCCGTGACTTGGTCTGCGATCAAGGATGTAAAGTAGCCTATATTCTTATTCAGGTCATGGTCTACCCATGCGCCAAGTTTTATTCAAATCCGTTCAGCCGTTTTAGCGCTAAAACGTAACAAACAAACAAACTCACTTTCACATTTATTTAGGACTAGCTGCGCCCCGCGGTTTCACCCGCGTAAGTCTCGATCCCGTGGGAATATCGGGATAACAAGTAGCCTATGTCTTAATCCAGAGTGTCAGCTACCTCCATACAAAATTTTATTAAAATTGGTCCAGCCGTTTGAGCGTGAAGAAGTAACAAACATACACACACACACACACACACTCACAAACTTTCGCTTTTATAATAATAGTGTGATAGTGTGATGATAGCTCCGTCTGTGGTCACTCGAAGATTACTATGAAAAAAGAAGAGTGAAGTGAAGAGTGTATTTTCTTCTCAGCTCTTTGGCTGGCTTTTGCAACATTTACGGACCGAAGCAAAGTTTTTTTTTTTATTAGGTTTACCAACAATTGATTACACTGATACAAACACATAATATATACATTATTAAAATTAAAATAACAGTGCATCAGTTACTTATAGGTAAACACCACATGCATAAAACAATGGATCAGAGAAGTAAGCTAACTTACTTAGTAATAAGCGAACACTGAAAAATTGGTAACATCGGTAAAAAGTTACACTTAAATGAAAATAAATTTATGAAATTCTGATTAAAAATGATTAATTTGGTAAAGATAAAATCGATTAAAAATTAAATAAAAAATTAAAATTGTAAAATTTAAAAAAAAATGATAAATTAAAAATTGAACGAAGCAAATTCATAAATATTATAAACATGACAACGATATGTTATAGATGACCTATTGACCTGGTGGGGACCTATTTCGTTTTCATCTATTTGCATGAACTTTCTGCCATTTATTTATTGAAAAATTGTTGTTGTTGTTGTTTTTTTTATTGATTCCGCATGTATTTAAAATTGCAGCTTTTTATAGGGTGATAGTCTAGTATACTTAGGATTTATGAACAGTTTACAGGATTCTTGTACTTAAACTATGTAGGCATGCCAAAAAACTGTTTAATGGTTTGTCTGTGGAAGCGAATCGTACAATATTGCATTGATGTACGTGTCACGTTTACATCACACCACGAAGGTACAGGAGGGCGTGGAGTGCATCAGGATGAAGACGAAGTTCACCTTGACAGTCGAGATGTTGGAGTCGCGCCATCAGATTAACTTCTTTCTAATCTAATTAACTTAAAAAAAATTGTGGTGCGGGTACCGACTCATCACCTGGACACTTTCATGAAGGAGGAATTTTGTCCGACGGGTGCCGTGTATCGGCGTTTTCGCGGAAGGCTACATGACACCACGACTCATCGCAATACGTCGCCGACCCAACGTAGTAACTAGATTTTGTAGTGATGTTTTTATTATGTATTAGTCTATTATTTTGTAAGATTATTTGTGTATTTTGTCTATGGGCTTTATGTTGCCTGAAAATAAAGCAATTATTATTATTATTTATTTGGAGTGTTTTTTTTTCTCAGCTTTTTTCAGGCTGGTTTTTAGCTACTTTTACGGGCCAAAGCCAAGTAAATGCAGCGTGTGGTGAATTTTATTGTGAGAGTGTTCTTTCGTCTAACTGCATAAATTTCCTAACGATTCTGCATGTGTTTAGGATGGCTGCTTTCTGCATATTGATGTAAAGGGATACTTCTAGATCTATTAATTTCAGGCTACGGAGGAGATGGTTGGGAATAACACCTGTCGTGGAGATAACTACAGGAACAACATAAACTTTATCTTGTCTCCAAATTCTTGTAACTTCTTCTTTAAGCTCAGCGTATTTGCTTATTTTTTCAGCGATTGTTTTTTGTATGTTATGGGTGTTGGGAACTGCAATGTATAAGAGGTAAGTGATTTTTCTTATTTTATCCTGTAGGGTTATGTCTGGTCTATTATAGTGGATGGTCCTATCTGTAAGTATGGCGCGATCGTAATACAGTTTATGTGTGTCATTTTCTAGAATAGTTTGTGGTGCGTACTTATATATATATAACACTCCCTGTGTTAGTGTTTTGTATGAGACTGTGTTTGAGTGCTAGTTTTTGATGGATGATGTTTGCAACCTGGTTGTGCCTGTGAGTGTAGTCTGTCTGTGTGAGGGTTATGCATGCTCCGGTAATATGTTGTATGGTTTCTGATTGAATATGGCATCTGCGGCATTTATCGTTTGTGATGGTAGGGTGTTTAATGATAAATTTTCTGTAGTTTTTGGTGTTGATGATTTGATGTTGTAAAGCTATGATAAAGCCTTTTGTTTCAGGGAAAAAGCTTCCAATTTTAAGCCACTTATTTGATGCTAATTTGTTTATGTGAGACTGCTCTAGGTCATGAGGGTGTCTACCATGAAGGACTTTCTTTTTCCAGTTTTAAATTTTTTGGTTTTGCGGGTCAATTATGTTTATTTAAATATTTTGGTCATTTAAATTAAGCGGGGTGTAATTAAAATCATTTAAGCTTTGTGTATGTTATTATTAAAGTAAAGTTTTTTGGTGCAGATACTTAATTTATGTTGGGAAAAACACTGGGCTGGTGATACTTCATTTATGTTCCTTGCTTAAATAATCAATCTGCCTGTATTTTCCCAACTAAGTTGTCTGCTTCCGGTTAGGCTTCCAGTCTAACTGGACGCAGCTGAATACCAGTATTTTACATGGAGCGACTGCCTATCTGACCTCCACAACCCAGTAACTGGGTAATACGATACCCCTTGGTAAGACTGGTTGTCAGACTTTTGGGCTTTTGGCGACCACTAACGACTGAAAGATCCAGGAATGACAGCCTGGACCAACGGGTTAATGTGCTTTCCGAAGCACGGAGGAGTCTCGGTCACCCACCTACGGTCAAACCTCGGCAAGCGTAGCTTAACCTGATTGAACGACACTTGCGGCTGTTATTACTAAGCCACGTGCTCCTCCATTTTACTTGCTTAAATTTGTAAAATATATTATTATCTAATAGGAATATTAAATTTTTTAACCGACTTCCAAAAAGGAGGAGGTTCTCAATACGGCGGTAATTATTTTTTTGTTGTATGTTTGTTACGCGATTACTACGTTAATTATGGACCGATTTTGAAAATTCTGTTTTTTTTTTAAAGGGTGTACTCCCGAAGTGGTCCCATTACCATCAAATCAAAATCAGATGACGGGATCCCATGGAAATCGAGGGAAAACCTCAAATTTTATAGGCAAACCTATAGCGATTTGGGTATTTTTATAGTAACTCGTGCATTTGCTCTCGAAAAGCACCATTTGGTGAAGTGGAACTGATGATGGAGACCACATATGGCCACCGGAACAATATAATAATGAGTACCCCTATTTAACGGGTTGCGATTAAGCAATTTATGCTCGTCACTATGCATATGGTGAGTGGCCCGGTGGTCCTCAACAATAAAAAAAAGCAATATTTTGTAAAAGGTGATGAGCAGTTAACATTAGGCTATTGTTACTTAGATAAATTCAAAACTGACCCACTAAAAATAAGCTTTTTACAAAAAAAATAAGAACCGACTACCAAAAATAACACTACAAAGTGAAAAATAACTTTAATTTCGGAAGTCAGTGGCAAAAAACTCAAATACAGATCCAAAGACACGGACTTCCGAAATTAAAGTTATTTTTCACTATGTAGTGTTATTTTTGTAGTCGGTTCTTATTTTTTTTTTTAAAGTTTTTTTTAAGGTTGAATGTTATTAGGGTAGGGTAAGAATTGTTTAACTAACATTGCAAATAGTATAAACATTGGTATATTATTTTTGTGTCATCTTTCAAGCCAAAACAAGAACATAACCTAAAAAAAGTTAACAACCCACTTTCTTTAGAATTTACCAAAATTATAAAAGCGCCATCTATACTCGCGCTCCGCCAACTCGTTTATCAACGCTGTTTATGACGTCACAAATTGTGAAAACAAGATGGAGGCCTTGGGAGCTGTTAGAACATTTTCTTTTTTTTTGCATAAAATATTAGCGTTTTAACAAAATACTGAAGTTCGGCCGTTTGCTCGTTCATTTTTTTATAGCAGTTTAAAAAGTTAGGCTTTATAACCTTCGAGTTTGATGGCTGATTGTTATAGATGTGTTTTAGTAAACGGTTTTAATGTACGATTATTTTGTTTGAAAACTTCAGGAAATAATGATTATGTTATAAGTTTTGTTTGATGTTAGCGTTCGACTGGCGTTTTTTTATTGATATGCCGAACAAAAAGTTATAAAGCAGTACCTATCAAACTTCTTTATGGCTAACTAGGTACCTATCCAATACCACCTATCTATTGTGTATCTTTGTTTTTGTGACACTTCAGAATAAGGCCCCAATAACACTATCATTTATGTATTTAACATAAAAATATGATTTCTTAATGCTTATATTCATGATGCTCTTCTTCATTTTTAGGGTTTCGTAGTAAACAAGGAACCCTTATAGTTTCGCCATGTCCGTCTGTCTGTCTGTCTGTCCGTCGGTCCGTCTGTCCCCGGCTTAGCTCGGAGACGCTTAGTCCTAGAAAGCTGTAATTTGGCAAGGGTGTACATATTCATCACGCCGAAAAAGTCGTAAATTTTTTTTTTTAGCGTAGGTACCCTTGTGTGTAAAACAGAGATGATATTTTTTTTCTCATCTAATACATGGTGTGGGGTATCGTTGGATAGGCCGTTTAAAAATATTGTGGGTCTGTGAAAGCCATTTTTCAATTCTGAGATCCGTTTGCGTAATATTAGGCTTTAAAGTGCAATTTTTTGTTAGAGTCAAGTCCCCAGTGGTTTTGGATATGTGGAAAAATTCATGGCAGTAGTATATATAACGAAATTAAAAGGCAAACTATCACAGCTAAGTAGGATTTACTAGTTAACGAGTAATAGTCCACCAACTTAAATTTGCAGTTGAAGAATTGACCGTAACGTATATCGATGTATGGGAGAGCATGTTTTTCAACTACAATGTTAAGTTTGTTTTTGGGATAAATTCATCCTAACTACGGAACCTTTCGCACTTGGCCGGTTTTTCATATTACACTTATGATCTTAAAAACATCATACTTAATCAAGATGGATAACGATTTAGTCGTGTTTTCCGTTGTTTCGAGTGCAATTTTATTAATTGCATTAAAAAAGAAGATGATGCCATAACCGCAGGCGGGTTGGCGACCGCAGTATGGTATTAAAATGGACAGAGAAAGCTGCTGCCCATTTTCTAGTAAGTCCCTGAGTCGCCTTGTACGACACGCACGGGAAGAAAAAGGATGGTGCTATTCTTTACGTCCAGCACCACACGGAATGAAACAACACTACGTGTAGGTGTCAAAATGGATTTAATTCGTTTCATCATATTTATCACGGCGTCTTGTCTCGTCGTAGTTTCACTAGTTAATTTTCTTTCACCCTGTATACATAGTAACCCGCATTTCACCAGTGATTGTAATAGGGGGCGAGCCTACTGCCTTCATCTTGCACAAATCCGCAGATTCCAGCCAACAAATTCAACATTTAAATTATCTAAAAGAAAGTCTGGAACTTTTAATGCCAAGGCAAACCATTACGTTCTGCAGATTAGCTGCGTCAAGATAAAAGTTTTTAACTTTTTCTTTTTTTTTAAGGAATCTTTTATCTTTTCGGTTGTCGGCACTGAAGAGTAAAGATATCTTTGGCTGTCTTTTCCCAATTATGTACAGTATGGAGGGGCTACTGGATAAGTATTAACAACCACGCTACGCTTGCCGCGGTAGGTCCATGGCTGGGTGACCGAGACCCCTCCATGCCTCGGAAAGCACGTTAAGCCGTTGGTCCCGACTGTCATTTATAGATCTTTGATAGTTGTTACGGGTCGTTAGAAGCGCGAAAGTCTGACAACCAGTCTTACCAAAGGGTATCGTGATACCCAGTGCATGTGTTGTGCAGGCCAGATGGGCAGTCGATTCATGTCAAATACTGGTATTCAGCTGTATCCGGTTAGACTGGAAGCCGACCCCGACGTAGTTGAGAAATAGCAGGCGAATGATGTACAGTATCTGACTTTAGAAATGGTGGATCGTGTTTTGGAATAAGTTTGGGTTTGTAGAGCGTCATCTCTGTCAGTCATACATGTGATAGTTTCTTTTTAAAGCTTGCTATGTCATATTGATGTCTTGACAGACAGACAGACAATCTAGACAAGGTATTCGAAGCAGACTGGGGCCGATTCCACTTAATCATTAACCCCCACTTCAGGGCAAAGTCTCTTGGCATACAGAGAAGAAACGAGCATTGATCACCTCGCTTGCTCTAGTAAAAGTGGTTCATTTTCATGATTACTCATCATCTGCCGTTCCGAACTATGTTGGGGCGGCTTCCAGTCTAACCAGATGCAGCTGAATACCAGTATTTTACATGGAGCGACTGCCTACCTGACCTTCACAACCCAGTTACTGGGTAACACGATACCCCTTGGTATGACTGGTTGTCAGACTTTCGGGTTTCTGACGACCCGTAATGACTGAAGATCCACAATTGACAGCCGGGACCAACGGCTAAACGCGCTTTCCGAGGACTGGAGGGGTTGTACCGGCATCAACATCGCCACATGCGAACTACGCGTCACACTGACGTCACGCAAATCCTGCATCGCGCAAGTAGAGTTTACCGCGCAACTAGCATATATACAACGTCCCGACATCACCCGTCGGGCAGTTGCCCACCAGACACAACACCCGTCTGGTCGGAGGGTACTCCCTTTTCTACGGTGGATGAGTGAACTTTACACCCTGTTCCTCATGTCACCAAAGAGTCTTGGTATTTAAAGATGGTCACCCAACTACGAATCAACCGCGGCAAGCGGGGCTTAACCTGATCGATCGAACCTTGTGGTCTCTATTACTTAGCCACAAGCATCTCATTTTCATTATGATGTCTGTGTACTGAATTTAGCTTCCAGTCTAATGAAAATACAGACATTTTAAAGGCAAGACCTGCAGGTCTATTCTGTTGCGTTCGCTTGGAACCTCATTCAAGTGAACGCACACAATTCGAAAGCAACTCATTTGTTTTCAGGGTTTGTACATCAAAAAGAAAAAACAGAACTCTTATTTATAGGATCACTCGTGTGTCTGTCTGTCTGTCCGTCTGTCACAGCCAATTTGCTCCAAATCTACTGGACCGATTAAGTTGAAATTTGATACACATTTATTCATTTCTGTGACCCAAACACGAACGTGTGAAGTGTATAAATGAATTTTGAATATGGGGTTACTTTTGGAGGGCAAATTAGAAAATTAATAAAGAAAAGTTTTGGAAACCGTACCGTGCGACATATCAAATGAAAGGGCTTTCAGTATCGTATATTTTTCTAGTATATTTATTATTAAATTATAATAAAAAAAAAAAAAAAAAAAACAATATTTATTAATATTTATATTTTTTTTAGTATATGTATATTTTTTTGTAATTTTAAAGTAAATGCTTTTAAAGTTATTTAAGAAAATAGATGAAACTTGACAATTCCCCCCTTATCTACGAAACTTCTGAATCTAAAATTTTGAAAAAAATACCAAAAATAGCACTTTACGTATAGATTAAACTATAAGTCTATAGTCTTAAAATAAACCGGTAAATCACTCAATAATGTGCGTACAAACTTACATTTGCAGTAGGAATGTATGAGGGAACATGCAGTCCTTTAACTACAGTGTTAAGTTTGTTTTTGGGTTTTTGGGCTGTTTGTGTATGTGAGTTTAAATGTTTGTAAACGCACCAACGATACAGGAGAAATTCCTAGTGTGGGGCAACGTTTTTTTTTTCAAAAAAAAAAAACCCAACTACGGAACCCTTCATTGTGCGTGGTCCAACACGCACTTAGCCAGTTTTTAAAGTAAATCATCGCGGATTCAAAACAAGACACCGTTCGAATGTTGAACGTTATAATATTCACCAGACTTGGCAAAATGGATTGTTGATCACAGTATCTTGTTATTAGCAGACAGTAGAACGCCTATCCTCTTGACGTAATGCCTTAGTTGCTTTTTACGACACCCAAGGGTAAATCGAGTTTTGAAGACTCTTGACAAAAAGGTCTGAATCGGCCACTCGTGGCAAGTTTAGACATTTTAATTTTAACCTTCCAGATAACCTTTGTAACCTTCATTCTTCGTTGAAATGCAGATAGAAAGAATTTGTTTAAATACTAACTTTAATATTATATTATAAAGGCTAAACTGAGTTTGTTTGTTACGCTGTAACGCTGAACGGATTTAGATGAAATGTGGTACTGTAGACCATGACCTGGATTAGGACATACGATAACTTTTATACCGGTGGTACGTTCCTGTAGGATAATTTCTTACATCCACGCGGGTGAAGCAAAAGCTAGTGTACTATAAGTACCTCGTGCAGTGTAATAAATGTCTCTAAACATCTCGACGTAATAGTTTTGCAAGATAAACGTTTAAAAAACAAATAGTTGCTGGACCTATTAAACGTCCGGATACAAATAATGGGCAATTGCGTAACATAAATGATTATTCAACATTTCAGCGGAAAGACGTCCACTGATGGACTTATGCCTCCCCTAAAAGGAGCGGAGGGTGGGGTGTTGCCATAATCTCCACGCTTGGCAGACGGTTTGGCGATCGCAGTATGGTGTTAAAATGCATAGAGAACGCTGCTGCCCATTCCCTAGTAAGTCCCTTAGTAGCCTTTTACGACACCCACGGGAAGAAATAGGATGGTGCTATTCTTTGCACCATACGGTACAAACAACACACATTGGAGAATTTGATTGCAAATTCCTTTCATTGTGACAGTTCAGCTTCGTTCATTGCGTTATTAACGATGCTGGGCAGACGAATTTACAAACCTGTGAAGCAATGGATTAGGAATTTCCTTCAAACCCCTTGAATTGTGAACGAAAGAGCGTTACGCAATTAAGATCTGGGAAAAAGTCCTTGCAAATATAAATTCATTCAAATTCGGACATCAGGTGGACGGGTCAGGTCCAGACATATAATTCAACGGGTCCAAATAAATCAATGCAGACCTATTACAGGGTCCAGTTTTCTTGTGGACTTAGTAATTGAAGATATTATTAAGTAGGATAACATTATATCGAATTTCTAAAAAAAAAATGCGATTTTGAGGTGTTTTTTCAGAATCTTGAATACTGGATATCTGAAGCTGTCTGGTCAGATGATTTTATTTAGCCTCTGGAACGGAGTTTTTTTTACCCCAAAAGGGTCCGGATACAAAATATAAGAGCAGGTTGAGGGGCATGAAGACGTTACGAAGTATTTTGACCATAAACAGCCTTCTTTGTAAGTTGAAAAGTCCGGGCAAAAATAATCCGGTCATATCCGGATACAGGACAAGAAGGGGTAGCATAAATTAATGAATTTTTTAGTACCTTGAACAGAAATCCCGTGTTGCCCCCAGCTATGACCGGGGCGACGCATTTCTTCCCATCCTGAGTGACAAACAACTAAAATATTATATCAGATGAAGATACATCACTTACTCAGGCTAAGATTATAGAGTTAACTTCGATTTTTCTCAGTCATACGAAAGTTAACCTTATTTTACATTTACTCCAATGTTTATATTCGTATTAAACGCTTGATCTCAGTCGCATATTATAGGAATATGCACATTAAAATCATATATCATATTTATAAGGTTCATTTTCGTATGAAATGCTACTGCCCTTATCTTGAATAGTCTAAGTTCGCTCTATAATCTTAGCCTCAGAGACTTCAATTAACAATAATCGATAATTAATTTTATTAAGGTGTATCCGCAGCTGCAGCCCGCATTCAAATTTCAAATTTTGACATTCAAATGACATTCAAATTTTCTTACGTTTTTGCAATTTGCAGGTCAGTGTCAGGTTGTATCTTGATCAAAATATGATTCGCGACTGTAATAGATGGGTATTTACAGATTTATTATCATTAGAATCATTAATACATGTCTCTGTTAAGTTAGATTTGTTCCCCAATGTCATGATTTTATGAAAAAGTAATTCAATAGAACAAATCTTAATTAGACAGACGTATTAACACGTTCACTGCCGGGAGCCCTCCTGGAGGGTACACTCGAGTCACATATGGGATGCCGGGAGCCCTCGCGGAGGGCTCATTTTAAATATCCGTTTTTCTTAGCGAATAGAGCATTATAAACTGTGATAATAAAATCAGTTGTATATTATAGCAAGATTATACTCGTTGGTTTTCAATTACAAGCATTTTTATTTATATTCATATATTTTTTTTCATTATAACTAGCTATATGTGGCGGCATGGCGTACGAGCTTTACGAGAAGTAGGTGGAGTCGAAAGTGTTAATGATTCTAATGATTATAATTCTGTAAATACTTATCTTATATAGTCGCGAATCATATTTAAATCAAGATAAAACCTGACACTGAGATGCAAATTCCAAAAAAAAACGTAAGAAAATTTGAATGTCGCGGGCTACAGCTACGGATTCACATTAACCAGCATAACTTGGCACAGAAGACCTAGACCAGTGAGAATTGTTTTCATAGCGTTTCGTGTTTCTACAATGACTTTCAACAAGATTGACATAAGCTTTTAGGTAGCTTAAGTCTGTCACATACATTTTTGGTAGCTTATGTCTGTCACATACATTTTTGGTAGCTTATGTCTGTCACATACATTTTTGGTAGCTTATGTCTGTCACATACATTTTTGGTAGCTAATGTCTGTCATATACATTTTGACTTTTCATCATTTTTATCGCTGATAGAATATCACTTTGTCTAGGTCCTCCGGTCATCAGAAATGTTCTCCTATTTTTGAATGACAGCGTACCAGGGGCCATTCAAGTATTAAGCACCAAAGGGGGTGGGGGTCTTTGTTTTGCTTGTTTTTGATGACATGGGGTTGAGTGGGTCTGGATAGTGATTACGTCAGTAATATTTACCTAGTTTTCCAGATTTTTCTGCAAAATTTAGTAGATTCTAATTTGAACAAATATGGCAACCCTACTTGTCTATGCTCGAAAACGAAAAGCATGTTTAGGGATTCCCCAAAGTAATTATATTTTTCTTTCTTTTCTTTATATTAATATTGCTTCTTCGCTCTTACGCGGTGTTTTATGGTTAAGTTAGAAAGAATCGAAGTAGGGTAATTACCACGCGCGTTATTAAAAAAAAGGATACCAATGTTTAGGTAAGTGCTGACAAGGGGAAGCGGGGGGGTTAAAAATGACTAAATTTCTGCTTCCGTAATACTTGAATGGCCCCCAATTTATATTTGTCAATTTAAAGTCAATGATTGATTATTTTTAAGTATCGTTCTTGAGTATAGTACAATACGGGTCAGTACCTGGCAGTTAATATGGCCCACTGAGTTTTATAGTTAGGCCAAAATTGCTGTACTGAGCCTTACGCATGTGCGCGGTGAGACAGCGGGGGAGGGGGGCAGTGCAGGCAGCTCATTCGTCAACGCTCACGCCCCCCCGCCTCACCGCGCTTTCCTAAGGCATGGTACAGCGGTTTTGGTCAAACTATAGAAAAAGGCTTTGTGTAGCGTTGTCTCTGTCACTCATACCTGTGTGGGTCTCTTTCACTCGATGTGTCATATTAGGGACAGGTACTGTACGGATACCCTTCTAAACATTAAACTAACTACAACACATTTAAGGGGTTCACAATTCACATGCTTCGGGATTGGGAATCTTATTTTAAAGACGTAAAGTTCAGTTTAGATTACATAATAATTGTTTGTTAATATATTTTTAAATTGTTTGAGAACGTTAGTGCTCATGGATTGAGCGTAAAAAAATTCGTCTGTACTGCTGTCAATGGGAAAAGTGCCTAAAAGGCTGTGGCTTGCCACGTAGGATGGCATAAAAATCATTTAAAAAAAAAATTGTTTACAGTTGAGTTTACAAAGCAGTAGAAATTGGTTTTAAGTAGGATCTTCATTTAGAAGTTTTCGTGATTCTGAAGTTAATAAATGTAAAATGCTTATGGATGCTGTTGCTGACAAACGAATCGATCCCGTGGGAATATCGGGATAAAAAGTAGCCAATGTCTTAATCCAGGGTGTCAGCTACCTTCATACAAAATTTTATCAAAATTGGTCCAGCCGTTGGAGCGTGAAGAAGTAACAAACATACACACACACTCACAAATTTTCGCCTTTATTTTGAGATGGATGTGCGTTCTCAGCGTTCTCTATGCATTTTAACACCATACTGCGATCGCCAATCCGCCTGCCAAGCGTGGCGGTTATGGCAAACACCCCCCCTTAGGGGGAGGCCTATGTCCAGCTGTGGACGTCTTTTGGCTGAAATAATGATGAATGATATCCTAACCCAGGTCTACCCATCTGGCAAATTTCATCCAAATCCGTTCAGCCGTTTTAGCGTGACAAACAACCTCAGTTTAGCATTTCTAATATTAAGTTAGGATTTACGTTGGTAGCTAATTATGGGCGAGTGCTAACTGACATATGGCAAATAATTTAATTTAATGTTTTGTGCCACGTAATATTAAATTTACCGATACTAAAGTTACCGAATCAAGTTATTCTAACTCAACAGACAGCTGTGCTGCTGGAGAGTTTGTTGCGCCACTTCTTCTTCCCAGCTGAAGCACTAGGAAGTGGTGAAGGGCGGGCGTTTTGGGGGACTGTCTTAAATGTAATTTTGACGTTTGAAAAGTGCTGATTCTCAGCCTCGTTTGAATAAATAACTTTAGATTTTTTGATAAAAAATTAAAGTCCTTGAATTATGTATTATTATGTAACGGTTTAAAGTTAAATATATAACTAAAACACATGGCCTTTACTTAGTTTAAGTTTTCGCACGAACCTTAAAACTCAGTTGCTTGAATAAATTTATATCGTGCCGCTTTAATGGCGACATTAGTAATTTAACACACGTATACGGCTTAGCTTTTTCGTTTTATGAAGATATTTTAATTTCATTAAACGTTATTATTTATTGATTTATTTACAACTACCTGCGCCCCGCGGTTTCACCCGCGTAAGTCTCGATCCCGTGGGAATATCGGGATAAAAAGTAAGCCGATGTCTTAAGCCAGGGTGTCAGCTACCTCCATACAAAATTTTATCAAAATTGGTCCAGCCGTTTGAGCGTGAAGAAGTAACAAACATACACACACACACACAAACTTTCGCCTTTATGATATTAGTGTGATTTTCTATTAAAGCATCTTGGAGCAACCTGTACATAAAGAACAATAACGCAGAGGTAATTTGCCGGGGTCACGGTTCATAAATCGCATCAATGAAGATTAAGACGAATAACGTGCAACAGTAGGCGAATTGAAGGAAAGACAGAGCCCTTGTCGGCGAGGGTTTGTTTTTTTTTTTTTTTTTTAGTTTGCGATTGATTTGCTTTTGACTTTAGTCTAGGTCAGAGGTGACAGGGACCAAGTCGACTCCGTGAGCTTACCCAGAAGAAAAAACTTACCTTCTCACTTTGAAGAGATTATGGTTGTATGAGTTCGGAAACACAGACGCAGGCAGAGAGTTCCACTCTTTTGCTGTGCGCATTATGAAAGACATTTGGAAACGCTTACTGCGAATTGGTGGAATAGCAACCAGGAAGGGATGGTAACCTGCAGTGCGTCTAGATGTTCGATAATAGAAGGGGGCCGGTGGAATGATGTCGTGGAGTTCTTGGGCACACTCACCGAAGTACAATCTGTAGAAGACCGACAAGCAGACAACCTTGCGGCGATGGGCCAAGCTGTGAAGCTTGGCATCCACCAGTTTTACGTCGCCAATGAGCCTCTCAGCTCTGCGTTCCATCGAGGCAAGGGCAGCAAGTTGGTATTTATATAATTTGTGAATTATTTTATATTATTATAATTTTTATGATTACTGGCCACTGCCGTGTTAAATTAATGTTGCCACTGTAGCGGCACGCTGTATACATATTATAATAAATTAAAGTCGCTTTTCGTGTTTGTCTCTGTGACCGCATTGTTATTCTAAATTACGCAACGGATTTTGATGCTATTTTCAACAACATTAGAGAATTTATTCCGGAACGTTTGTGTGAATAATACATCAATATTTTACTTGGATAAAGCACAGAAATCTTCAGAGGGCCTAGACACAGTAACATTCGATTAGCGATGACGCTAGTAGAAAAGAGCAAAAAAACCGACCAAGTGCGAGTCAGACTCGCACGCGAAGGGTTCCGTACTATTATCTATATAAACGGCAAAAAATCACGTTTGTTGTATGGGAGCCTCCCTCAAAAATTTGTTTTATTTTAATTTAATTATTTATTTTTAAAGTGACCTGTTGCCGTTATCAATATCGAGCAAAAACGAGCAAAAAAATCGCGTTTGTTGTATGGGAGCCCCTTAAATATTTATTTTATTCTGTTTTTTTTAGTATTAGTTGTTATAGCGGCAACAGAAATACATCATCTGTGAAAATTTCAACTGTCTAACTATCACGGTTCATGATATACAGCCTGGTGACAGACATACACACAGACAGACGGCGGAGCCTTAATAATAGGGTTCCCGTTTTGCCTTTTGGGTGCGGAACCCTTTAAATGTATGGGGTTGACATAAGCTATCGAAATGTCACGTGATCATAGGTCAACGAAAATAAATTAGCTAGACAATGTTATCATCACTCGATTCCATGAAACGAATCGACAGCGACGAACGATAACTTCCTTAGAGATGCGTAGCCAAGTGGCATTTTTTGACAAGCGTTATCGCCTGCCAATCGAACTTCGTTATCGTTGAAGCGATGGCGATTGTAGAAATAGAATCGCTCTGAAGCGAATGCCATTTGTCTAGGCCTTGGTTTTGACATGTCGTCATTGCACCCATGCAAATTAGGGGCGCGGGGTCGCTAGTGTTCTATAATTTTTGTTTATGAGTTTATTTTGCTGAAATTGTGTAACTTCACCTCAGTAAGATCACTTTTAAATAGAGTACATTACTGCCAAGGCCTGTAAAGTGGATTGATGCACGAACGCGAAAATGTGGGCTGAGTTGAAGCCGAGGCACACATAATTATGTATGTGTGCCAGATATAACTTATAATTGATGGACTCACGTGAGTCCATCAATTATAAGTTATATCTGATAAGTTACCTCCTTGGTTGCCATGTGTCGAAGTAAAAGTTCGTTCCATTTTTTAATTACACGACAGATATGGATTTTCATACTAACATTGCCAGCCGCTGCTCGCATGTATTCGGCCTGGGCCTCAAGTCTGCTATTACAATAGTGTCAGAATGGTCGATCATTGATTTCATAATTGTTGATTTTGACAAGTTTGGTAATCTACTATTATAATGGCGTCATTATGACTTTCCAATGGTCGGCCACTGACACTACATTGAAAGAAATTGCATATATTGGTAATCTCGTACTTAGTGACAAATGAATGACATTTCTACTAATGGGTTTTATAATAATGGCAATACGACGATGCCATTATAATAACACAATTATATTACGAGAACATTGACCGACCAATGATCGACCATTATGAATTTAACAGATAACGAACTTCTAGCAAAATGACAATGGGATCGTGTTGGAATGATTGAATTTATAAAAATAGCAGACTTGGGCCCCAGTGCAGCATTTTTGTTTTATCTCGAAGAAGGTTGTCAAAATAATGCTCGAATTTTCAAGCGTGTATGAGAATAATATTAATAATGACAGTTTGACATCTTTTCTGTGAAAAACCTGTCAAACCGCCATATTTATTTATTTTTCAGATAAAAGTACTCCGACTCAAACTCAGGATGATGAAGCTAGTTGCCCATTCCAAATGATGGCTTGTGGAAAAATCAGCCCTAGCTCAAATAAATGTATTTTCAATTCTTTTAGAACCATATAAATCGATTGGAAAACCTCAGTCTAACATAAACAAAAAATAAACCAGCCAAGTGCGTGTCGGTGGAGCATACGGTGGAGGTCTGCCCAGCTTGGGCGGGGCACCGCCGTGTCCTAACGGAGGCGATCGGCGGCGGTGATCTCTCGCGTCCAGCCTTGGTTCAGGCCATGGTTCGGAGCGAGAGTGCATGGGAGGCCGTCACCTCCTTCTGCGAAGCAGTAATGCTCGCGAAGGAGGAGGCGGAGCGCGTGAAGGAGAGGCAGGGTTCGCGCCCTCACGCCCCTAGTCGCCGCAGGAGACGCCCTGGGCGTCGGCAGTCGCAAGCCGATTTCCGGCCACCGTAGGCGCGGGCTTGCGGACGGTGAGCGATGGGTAGCTCACCGTCCGATAAGGACCAGGCCCGGGTCGACGGCGCGTCGTGTTCCACGCGCGCCTCAAAGAGACGTCAGCACGAATTGACGGGGTCCATTAGGGCCAATGCCTGCCAGGGTTGCGAGTTTGTCCGAAAGGGATATCGTGGCCCTGGCACACAGGCAAATGAAGGAACACGGGTGGGTTTTAGTCAGTAATAGTCTGACACGCCCTCCCGCTTCGCCCAGAGCGGGAGAAGTTATTTGATAATTTCCCACCCAAAAAAAAAAAAGCCATGTGCGTGTCGGACTACGCACAATGAAGGGTTCCGTAGTTGGGCTAAATTTATACCCAAAAGAAACTTAACATTGTAGTTGAAAAACATGTTCTCTCATACATCGATATACGCCACGGTCAATTTTCCAACTGGTAAGTTGGTAATTGCAAAAAAAAATATTTTTTTTGTGATAAAACTACAAATTAAAGTTTTCGGACTTTTCCTTTTACTTGTGCTGTGAGTCTTTGCTTCTTGCCAAATTTCATGATTCTAGGTCAACGGGAAGTACCCTATAGGTTTTGATTTGTTTGCGCGTATCAAAATATGTCGCATAAATCGCCTTTTTTTTATTACGTTGACTTAGAAGCTTGATTTTTTTAGAGCTCCAAGGGACCGTAGACTTACGTATTTGTTATTAATTTCTACTTGATACCTAACTCCACGCATTCCTGAGAAAAAGGTTCTTGACAGAGTGACAGACAGACGGACAACGAAGTGATCCTATAAGGGTTATATTTTCCTTATGAGGTACGGAACCCTAAAAAGAGGGTGTGTGCTTATTATGACCATACGGTGGAAGTGAAAACTTACGACTGGACCCGAGTATACAAGATTCAGCGTCACCCACCCGCGTGTGACTGTAGTATGTTTAGTAAGTTAGTAATAAGAAACATCACTATTAAATGAGAGAGGATAAATGGATGTACAACACTAGCGAGAGGAACGCGAATGTGGCGTCGGAGAGCGATCTCTAACTAAGAAATGTAAGCGAGCTCAATATAATCACATGTGCATTATTGTTATATTGTTTTATTCAATCAAACATGATACAGTGTCGGTTCTGTTTCGTTCTCTGTTCAGAAAGAACGCATAGTGCGCCCAAAGAAATGTTCACTTCAAAAATACAGTCCCAATTTTTAAAGAAACAAAGATAGGTACCCAAATATCTTTCTGAAATTACGTTTTTGCTAGAAACAAATTATGAAGAAGTATAGTTATATATATTATTGTGTTACAGACGGATTCGGTGTCCCCTCTTAAAGATAATTTCAATTATATTGTATTTTCTGTACCCTACTCCAGTATTTCAGTTTGACTCACAGTGGTTAAGTTGTGAGCGGTAAGCGATTTTGGTTACGGAAAAATTGCCGCGTTTCAAATGGAAATTACCGAGGGAGTTTTAAAACGTGTTTTTTCGTGTGTTTCGGAGTGTTTGATTCTTTCAACAACTCAGGAATTGAAAGAAAAAGAAAGACAGATAATACATAGTTTTCCATTTGCCACAGCACACTCACGTAACATATTATTTTTCACTGGGATAATAGTTCTCCAGACCGAATTTCGGCCATGGCGGCCAATCTCAGCGGAGGCCAGCCTTCGGCGCGGGAGATATCATAGTGCACGAGTTTGTGTGCAGACACAGGTGCCCTCTCTCTTCCCTAACAAACATATTCCAATGGGACGCCAATCCGACACGACCAGTGAGAGATAAGGCGCAGGGCCAACGGCTTAACTTGCTTTCCGAGGCACGGGAGTATAACACCGCCAATTTCAAAACTCCGGACTGTTACTAAGAAATTCCTAATGAAAAACAGACAATAACACTTTGCCCGACCTAGGAAATTTGACTTCACTCGCTCACCTACTAAGCTCAGCTCGCTCACCGCTCGTCGCTCGCACCGCTCTCAACCGGCGAAGCGTGCCAGGACGTTCGTTTTGCTTCTTTTTCTAAAAGCTCTTGTTTTTTTAATGTTTCACTGCGAATCTTTTCTCAAAGGCATACTGGCTTATTCAGCGGAAACACGCGGGCATTGAATTGGCGCGGGCGCGTCAAACGAAGCGGTTTCTTTTTTGTTTTGAATACGGATATGAGATGACAGTTTTTCTGTGTTTTTTTTGTAGAGAACCGTCTTTTATTTTGCTTTTTGTTACGCATTAAAAAACGTCTATTTAAGAGGAAAGGAGGGGCTCGTGTCATCTATGACAGTCGTTACCGGTCATCAGAAGCCCGAAAGACTGACAACCAGTCTTTTCGTGTTACCCAGTAACTGTGTTGTGGAGGTCAGATAGGCAGTCGCTCCATGTAAAATACTGGTATTCAGCTGCATCCGGTTAGACTCGAAGCCGACCCCACCAAAGGCACTAGATGATATTATCGTTGTCAGCGCCCTCGAAAATCATGAAAACGCCACCCATGGCGAAAAATTTGCAAATTTTCGATGGCGTCATCTTGGATTTTGATTTTGACCTCATTATCTTTGTCAGCGCCCTGGAAACCATGAAAACGACACCCATGACGACCCCATACTTGGGAAAAGGCAGGAATATTATGATGATTAAAAGAGCGTTTGTGTAAGGGAAGAGGAAGACCAAAGAAACGATGCATGGATTGTGTGAAAGATCTTGGGTCACCTCTGTAAGATTCTGGTTTATAGAAGTTGCAATGGCTGGGAACTAGTTTGATGGACTTGGTTAATCTTCTTACTGGGATAAGAGGTATTCTTGTTTGTTACTCTTTGTTTATTTGATAGAAGAAAATAATATTGACGTTTTAATTGTCTAAGAAATTCTTAACTGGACCGAGTTATGCAGAACGAAGCAACCTACATAAATTCTCATAAAATTCATTTGACGTGATAAACGGAGTTATTTAGAAGTTGTGGATTCAATTGGAAGTCAATGTCAGCTTTAGAGAAAAGACGGTTCCGGACGGAAAAGTTGGTGCAACACAAATTAGCGGTTAGAAAACGTCTAAGTTTTTAAGTTTTAATTACGGTTACGTCTATACTCCATTTGAAATAAGATTAGAAATTTAAATAAACCTTTTTATGGTTTCGTACCTCAAAAGGAAAAAAACGGAACCCTTATAGGATCACTCGTGTGTCTGTCTGTCTGATTCGGAGCAAATCGGCTGTGACAAACGGCTGCCACAGCCGACTTGCTCCGAATCTAGATTGATAAAGTTGAAATTTGGTATACATATGAATTCCTGTGACCCAAACACAGACATGTAACGGAAATAAATAAATTTTAAATATGGGGTCACTTTTGGGTGCAACTTAGAAAATTAAAAAAAAAGTTTTGCAAACTGTAGGTACCCTGTGACATATCAAATTTAAGGGCTTGCTGTAAGAATTCCAGATATATTTTTTCTATAATTTTAAAATAAATACTTGTAAAGTTATTTAAGAAAATAGATGAACATTGAGAGATCGATTTTCTATTGAGAAAATAGTTATTTATTTATAGATTACAGGAAAACCTATAAGAAGCCAGTGGTCTTAAAATAACATGGTAAATCTCTCAATATTGTGTGTACAAATTTACATTTGGTGTTGGAATGTATTGAGGGAACATGTTTTTCACTACATTGTTAAGTTTGTTCTTGGGATAAATTCACCCCAACTACGGAACCCTTCATTGTGCGTGGTCTAACACGCACTTGCCCCGTTTTTGTTGGTATAAAGTATCTTAAGCATCTTACTGGCGGCTGGAAAGAGCCGAGCCGGGCGGTTGTCGCAGCGAGCGGGGAAATCGTTGCCCGGCAACGGCGTGTCAAGGTCACGCGCTGCTTTTCAATATAGCAAAAAAATTAATACACGTGATATTTCACTGCACCTGCATCCTTGTGATATTTCGTGATTTTTTGCGAAACACCCCTCCCACCTTTCGAGTCTCACATGATTCATCATCATCACTCAAAGGGAGGGGGGGCTGCCATAATCGCCACGCTTGGCAAGCGGCTTGGCGATCGCAGTATGGTGTTAAAATGCATAAAAAACGCTGCAGCCCATTCTCTAGTAAGTCCCTTAGTCGCCCTTTACGACATCCACGGGAAAAAATAGGATGGTGCTATTCTTTACGTCCGGCACCACACGGAACGCTCACGTGATTATTGGATCCCTTTGTGAAGGAGCTAATCCAAAAAATACTAACACCATATCTACATATTGCTTCGGCCAAGCGATACTGTGTTCCATTTTAAAGAGTCTGTGTTTTAAGAAGGTATACCAACCTATACGTCGATGCAATTATTGGCTCGCCCTCTATTGCATGGGTCTTAAGAGCGTTCATCCCGCGCGAGCTGGCAACGTCGCATTTCTAGAGTTTTCGTGATTATTTTATTAAATCAAAGTACTTACTGTGTTTTTTAGCCAATTACTAGATCATTGGTGTTTATAAGTATGTATGTTATTTTTTGACAGTTATTTTGGTATTTACTCATAATAATTTACATATATCATTTCAGCCAAAAGACGTCCACTGGACATAGACCTCCCAAAGGGAGGGGGGGGGGGTATTACCATAATCGCCGCGCTAGGCAGGCGGGTTGGCGATCGCAGTATGGTGTTAAAATGCATAGAGAACGCTGCTGCCCATTCTCTAGTAAGTCCCTTAGTCGCTTTTTACGACACCCACGGGAAGAAATAGAATGGTGCTATTCTTTACGCCCGGCAACACACGTAAATCTAGGTGCAAGTCGACCAGGTACTGTTACTGTAATGTCATTAGTTACTCCAAAAGGAACACCTTGTTGCTCTAGTGATCCCAAGCATGACTGCTAATCATAATCATTGCCCAATTCACGCTAAGTGTTATTATGTTTTACCATAAAGATTTGTGTCCCATTAATGTCTGACATAACCAACCTATAATGTGCCCACAGCTGGGACACAGGCCTCTTCTCTGTGGGAGGGAGTGGGCCGTAATCGACCACGCGGGCCCAGTGCGGGTTGGTACATAACATGTTACATGTTTTGCAAGATTAAAGAAGAAACGTTTAAAAAACAAATAGTTGCTGGACCTATCCTATTAAACGTCCGGATACAAATAATGGGCAATTGCGTAACATAAATGATTATTCAACATTTCAGCGGAAAGACGTCCACTGATGGACTTATGCCTCCCCTAAAATGAGGGGAGGGTGGGGTGTTGCCATAATCTCCACGCTTGGCAGACGGGTTGTAATGTGTTAAAATGCATAGAGAACGCTGCTGCCCATTCTCTAGTAAGTCCCTTAGTCGCCTTTTACGACACACCCACGGGAAGAAATGGGGAGGTGCTATTCTTTACGTCCGGCAGCACACGGACCCTATTTGCAGTAATACGATTAAATATTTTTATTTACGTTATAGCAAATGTTAAAAATAATTATAAAATACAACGATCTAGTGCTTGGTTGAAAATAAATAGTACCTACTTTGATTAGAAAATTTAAAATTAAAATAGAAATGCGACGTTGCCAGCTCGCGGGTTTAACGCTCTCATCTGATGAACTGTGGTACTACCTACTATAGATATCACAGAAATAACTTTCACTGAAGGGGTAATGCAGAGGGCACTACCCCTTCAGTGAGAGCAGCCGAGAACTTACGTCATATTAATTAATATATTTAAAAAAAAACAACAACCAAAGCTATAGTTCTCAAACCCAACAAACGGATCTCCACTTATTATAGAGATCCCAGGGAATGTAGCAAATCCCCGGTATCGGGCGCCCCTCTAGCGATTTAAGGGGATTCGAGAGCACCTCCCTAGTTCAGGGTATCGATTGAGCGGGAATTCAATTTCGTGAGTGTATAGGGGTGGCGAAAACGTACATAAATACATTATTTTGGGAGGTGATTGTCTATGGGAACTGTTTTAGTTTGGAAGTCAAGGTCAATATGCACTTTTGAAAGTCAGAAAAGAAGTCGGTTGTTTTTTTTTTTCTAAAAATGGTTTTTTGTTTTTAAGTTTTTACTTACTCCACAGAAATTTATATACCAATATTTGCTATCTTAATAACAGTGTCAGGAAGTCAATATGGTATCATCGTAAAACATTAAGTGGAAAAAGTACGTATTATTGAAGCCTACTCAAACTCAAAGCATTTATTTCAATTAAACCATTTACAGGCACTTTGAATTATCAAAGAGTCGGTCAGTTAGTCAGAAAGTGGAAGCTGTTTGCCCATTCCAAAACGTAGATCTCTATGGAGAAGAACAGGCAAGAAACTCCATGGACACTCTTTTAAATCAAGATATTACAAAATCCTGGGTACATTATTCTTGTCGCTTCTTATGTGAGAAAAATGTAAAAAACACAAAAAAATAACAATTAAAAAAATAAGATTAAAAGATTACAAAATAAGCCCTGGCAGAAGAGATGGCCAGCCTCAACTGACGGCGCCCGTTCACGAACATGATGCGCGTGGATCAGCACCATCCAGCTCAACCACTTTGTAGGGAACCGAATGATCCAACACACGCGCCACCATCAGCGAGACACTTAAGTGAGCATGTCATACTCTCAACTGCCAGGCTTTGTGAACATACATAATAACATAATAAACGGCTCCATGGTACTCAAAATACCCAAGCAAAGTTAATCAAATTTATAAGGGACCACTTCGAGAGCTTTCTCTACCAAATGAAAAAAGAATCACGGAGAAACTGGTGTACATACAAGGAAAACAAAAAGGACTTCGCCAATTGCATAACCTCCTCCTTTTTTTGAAGTCAATTAAAAAGTATAAGGAAAGATAATAATTGACTATTTCAAAAGTAATTTTCAAAATCACATCACACTATTATAAAGGCGAAAGTTTGTGAGTGTGTGTGTATGTTTGTTACTTCTTCACGCTCTAACGGCTGGACCAATTTTGATAAAATTTTATATGGAGGTAGCTGACACCCTGGATTGAGACATAGGCTACTTTTTATCCCGATATTCCCACGGGATCGAGACTTACTCGGGTGAAACCGCGGGGCGCAGCTAGTCATTTATATATGCGAATATGGGTACAAAAACAAAAGGTCTTAAAACAAACAATAGTGCCCATTAGGCATATCCTACCGTAAGGCATGCAAATTTACACACAATATATTATATTTTTATCCTGTAAATATTCATTGACAGAGTAATACGCTTTTTTTAGTAACAGTGTTTTGATATTTGTTTTTAAATATATAATATATATACTATTTTTATTGACCCGAATGCGCAGAAGAAACTACATATTATTAAGTACTCTTTTAAAATAAAGTATAAACTACACACACACACGCGGTTTACAATTACAATCATTTTTTTTTTTTTAAACTTATTTTTATAATGTTATTTCACTCATCTATTTTTATTTTATTTATTTCTGTATCCATCCGTGACATCAGAATACTTTTTAAGTGCCGCAGCATCATGCTGAGATAGGGGGGCCTTTTGGCCTCGTACAGGACTTTCTGTTTTTATTTTAATTTTTTATTTAGTTATTTATTTTTTAAATTTTAATTTGTGATCTGTGCGAGTCCCAATAAATGCTTTTTCTTTCTTTCATAAAAGTTAAATTTTGTAAAAATAAATAAGTATCAGTTTGAAAATGTTCACGCTTTGATATTGGCTTTTTAATTTCCTTTTAAATAAAGTAGGGACCTATACTCCATAGGTTTAGATAGTTAAATAAAGGTAAACAAATCTTAAAAAGAGTTTTTATAGATGAGACTTTCTTGTTTAAAAATACGTTGTAACTTATAATCATTTAAAAAAAAATATTATTACGATAGTTTCCTCTTCTATTACTGTATGTTAAACTTTATCATTTATTATTAAACTACTCTTCGTAGATGTAATTGCTTGAGCACAATTATTTAGTTAGATTTATATATTACTGTATTATTTTGTAATCTGTCTATTGTAAAGAGCTCAAAACGACATGTTCTCTAAACGTCAACGAAATAAAACGCTGCTAAATTGAAGAGTACAACTGTGACGTAGCATGCCAACTGAAGTGTCAGGTATTACGTTTAGTCGGTTACTTGACAGCTCTCTCGTCACGTGGGTTTTTTTGTTTACCTTTATTAAACTACCTAAACCATCGGAATATAGTGTATATTGTTTTTTTTTTAGTGAACCTGTGTTGTCCTACTGCTGGGCTAAGGTGTTCCCCACAGCTTTCCACTTCTCCTTGTGCGTTGCCTTCTGCGGCCAATCCCCCATATACGCCTGTGAGGCGTCACGCGTTTCCTTGGCCTCCTACGGCGACGACGCCCCTCTTCTGGGTCCCACTGCGTGACGACTCTGGCACGTGGGCCAGAGTATATCAATGCCCATCTGCAGCACCTCACAGTCATGCTTGCTATTAAGACGCTGACAACAGGTAAACCACGGTCCCTGTCAGACTGCATACAAAAGAAAGAGAAGCGCGATGACACAACGCTTGTAATTTATTGCAAAATATGAAGCAATTATCTATTTACTCAAAAATAAGTTAGTACCTAATCGAAAATTAAAAACAATCAAGTTCTGCATACAAATAAGACGTTCTTGTTATTAATTAAATACCAACCGTACGTTGGTATTTAATACAGATATTTTGTATTGAAACTCAAAGTAAAGGGTTAGTTTACCGTTAATTTGTATCGTGATTTTTTTCTAAACGTGTTTTGGTAACAACCAAGTTCTGAGAAATATGTTCAAGAATAACATCTTTTCCGCTACCACAAACTATTAGATTTGGCATTTTTTTTGTATAAGACAAGCCTACTTTTATCATTTGCCTCTTGTCAGCTCCTTAATACCCAAGAATAACTTCAGGACGTCCGCAAATATGAGACATCGTGCCGTCCTGACGATCTTCGGCAGGTCAACAAACTGCGTAGGCCCCAGGGTGCTACCCTGGCTTATAACAGAGCAAGTTATATAGGGGCAGATTTATGTCCAGAGACATACTGAAGACGGTCAGTGAAATTGCTCGAAAAGATTTGAAGCAACTTCGCGGTAAATCCTATTGTGGTTTTTTTATTTTTTTGTAGGACGTCATTTTGGACACGATCGAACGCATTTTTAAAGTCATTCGCCTTACATGGTCCACCCAATCACACTTCAGCCCAGAAGACTTGTTGCCCACATCGGTGATTCCAGTTTTGGAGCATATCGTGGTATTAAGGATTCGGTCGCTGAGTTTAATACCCAATACGCTACGCTCCATCGTCCTTGGCAATCCTTGAGTTTTGACTTTTGAGACTCGGTCAGGGACCAGTTAGTTGTAAAATAATTGTACCTACATAAAGAAACCTGTAAAATTTACTTTCCAAAAAGATGTTTCTAAATGTCAGTCTCAATGTCAGTCGATCTCCTTTACAAAGAGATCTTCTAAGTATTATTATTAATAATAATAAATGAATTTGCTTTATTTCAGGTTTTCATGAAATATGGTCACCTGTATCCTGATTCCGAGCAATTACTTATTGAGTCATTTTAATAATAAAGGTTCCTTCGCACAGACGCGACTTGTCCCGCGATGTTGCGATATATCCCTATGAAGTCGCGCGCGATTATAGCTTTGTAACAATCGTGATGGTGACTTATCAACATCAAGTTATTATTCACTAATGAATAATATAAACTAGCATTCAAAGCATACCATTGGCCATAAATATATAATAATTATTAGAGTATAATTATTAATACAATTAAATTCGTTTAAGAGCTATTGGGGCATGAAATTCAATTTTTATTTTTTTTATTTTTTTTTATTTCAATTAAACCATTTACAGGCACTTTTGAATTGTCAACAAGTCGGTCAGTTACAAATATGAAGCTAGTAGCCCATTCCAACTAGTAGGTTCCTATGGAGAAGAACGGGCAAGAAACTCCACAGACACTCTTAAAATAAAATATTTGATACAAAGTATTGGTTACATCATTCTTATTGAAAATGTACATGTGAGAACGATGCAAAACGTCAGAAGCGTCCGTGATAAAAAGAAAACAATTCAAAACTAAAATAATTAAAAATAAGCCGTGGCAGCTAAGAGATGACCAGTCCCAACTGACAGCGCCCGTTCACGAACATGACGCATGGATCAGCACCATTCAGCTCAACCATTTTGAAGGAAGCTAAATGATCCAACACACGTGCCACCATTAGCGAGACATCTGAGTGAGCATGGCGTACTCTCAGTCGCCAGGGCACGTTCAAGTCAATGAAAGACATATTACCGGTAAATGGTAGCTCTATTGTACATAGTACTCACACCTGTGTTATGCAATTATATAATACAAAGGTGAGTTATACAATACGAGTTTATACAATGAAAAGATAGTCTTACAATCTTCAGCAGCTCCAACAGTATTTTCAAATGTTAATCAATTAGTTGACGTTGTGGAGCAGGACCAGCATTGAGCCAAGCATTTCTATCAGCGATGTGCCTGCTTGCATAGTGTGCGTTTTATACAAGATTTGAATTTCGTCTCATTCAGTTGAAGTATGTGGGGAGGAATTTTATTATAACATTTTAAACAGTACCCCATGAAAGATGAGTCTACTTTAGAATGAAGCGCGTCTCCCTCTATCCCTCAAAAGAAGACTCATCGAAACGTGTATACTTCCCATCCTCACCTACGGTTCTCAAACATGGCCCTTGACAATTCAGCAGAGGCCTACCCTCGAGGTTTGCCAGAGAGCTATGGAATGGAGTATTCTGGGTATTAAACTTGTGGACCGGGTTCAGAATACAACAATCCGTTCCATGATGAACAGGATGTAAGGTTCACTCATCGTTTATAGAAAAGGAAGGATCCTCGGACCAGACGGGTGTTGTGTCTAGTGGGCTACTGGCCGACGATTGATGTCGGGACGTTGTATATATGCTAGTCGCGCGGTAAACTCTGCTTGCGTGATGCAGGATTTTGCGCGATGTCAGTGTGATGCGTAGTTCGCATGTGGCGATGTTAATGCCGCCACATCACTCCCTTCCAGAAGCCAGTGGGGTGATTGCGTAACACACTATCAGTACCAATGGGTTTAATTTTGACAGTTCAACAACATTCATTACATTATTGACGTGGTTGAGCAAATTTTTCGAAAATATGAAGCAATAGATTAGCAATATACTTTAAAATTGTTCAGATTGTGATTCAAACTGTTTACGCAATTAGAGTGCACAGGTCGATAATTTTCGACCTTGTCTAAAGGATAATGCGTGCCCGGCTTTCCTCTAAAATTAAACTGTTTAAACGACCTAGATCACTCCAAATTAGCTCCATGCATTTTGGGTTATATCTGTTCTGTTCGTACAAATTGTCCTTAGTCCTTATCGTTGTGTTGTACCTTCATAATTAAGGAAGTACCCAGATAGGCAGTAATACAATTGCCACCAATCACATTTTCATTTGATTTACCCCGTACCACTTCATCCTCCGACCAGATGGGTGTTGTGTCTGGTGGGCTACTACTGCCTGACTATAAATGTCGGGACGCTGTATATATGCCAGTCGCGCGGTAAACTCTGCTTGCGCGATGCAGGATTTTGCGTGACATCAGTATATTGGAAGTGATGATGGTGAAGATGGCGATTTAGACACACATCATCACTAAAATAACTGATGTCTCTCGAAAAGCTGCCACGCTTAAATGGAATTGGGCTGGACACATCTGCCGGATGTCAAACTTACGACACAGTGGGGCCCGTTTAGTGGCAAACGACCTCGCGGCAGGGCCAGACAGAGATGGGGGGGGGGGGGGGGTGAGCTGGACTCCTTAAATACATAGGAACCTACTATTTGGAATGGGCATCTAGCTTCATATTTGTAACTGACTGATAAATGATTTATTTCTGTAAGTAGGTTTGTACAAACACTTTTACACGTCAATCATATTAAAAAAAACTAGATGAGGTCGGCGTTTCGTATCCGACTACTCTGAGAAGAAAGGCCGAAACAAACTCAGAGGTCACAGCGGCCCCAGAGCACGGCGGAGAGGGCGGTCTCAGAGGTCTTAACATTTTGTTATGGATTGACCAACGAAAATTTCAGTGACTGTTTACTCAAACACAATTAGGTTATGTGGGGCATTCACTCGTTTGGTTTAATAATGAGGAAACCAACAAAACGTGCTGCCCTTTGCATGGCTACAGTATGGATTACGGGATACGTACTATCGCTGCTCGTTCTTCTGTCTAACTTCTACTACACTTCGCATTCTGTCATATTGATGCAATTCGTGGTGGCTCGCACAGCACACCTCAAAAGAAACATAGCAATAGAAAGTTAGATTAACTAAACACAGCACAACACGTTTTCATTAACACAGCTTTGGCCGAAAGCCTCGAGCTCTCGAAGCTCTTGTTAGCCGGTTCAATCAAGGGCCTGATTCAGAAGGCAGTACTCGTCGATATAGCTCACCTCTGCTCCCTCTGGAGCCCTAACCACCCTAACGGCGGACCACTTTAGTTTTTTATTTTAAAATGTTTTGTATATCTTTTTTAACAAATATTTAAAAATATAATTATTTTATATGGAAAAAAAAACTAAATAACATCCTTTATTCCACAATCTTACAAAACATGAATATGCAAGTAAATTTAAATATATTGTTTATTTGACACGCCTAGCTCCTCCTAGAGCTTTGAGCATTCCGATTACGGGTCTTCTCAAAACTCAAACTCAACTCAAAGCATTTATTTCAAATAAACCAATTATATGCACTTTTGAATTGTCAAGGGGTCGTTTAGTCAGAGAGATGAAGCTAGTTGCCCATTCCAAAGTGTAGTAGGTTCCTATGGAGAAGAACGGGCAAGAAATTCCACGGACACTCTTTTAAATCAAAATATTGTTTACATCATTCATGTTGAAATTATACATGTGAGAACAATGTAGAAAGCCACACTTTAAAAGCAGTTGTAATAAAAAGATAAAAACAAAAAAAAAAAAATTAAAATAAGTTAAAATAAGCCGTGGCAGCTAAAAAAATGACCAGTCCCTACTGACGGCGCCCGTTAAACTACAAAAGTATATAATAATGTAGTGTTCAATATTGTAAGGTGGTACGGGATGCTGTTTTTTTCTTCATTATAATCAGGTGACATTTAATTGTTTGTCATAACGGACATTAATGTCGATAAGTCACCTAGATGCTACCTAAGACTAGGCTCAAGACTAGGCTAAGAAAAATGAGTACTTAATTTAAGTGCCAAAGTATACTTTTTTACAAGTTCACAACAACCTCCCAAGCCATGTTAAAGAACTGAGCCTCAATAAATTTAAATTATTTATTAAACAGAAACTCTGTCAAAAAGGTTTCTATAAAGTTAAGGATTAGTTTGGAAACAAAAAGGCTTGGGATTAAAGCGCTGACAAGAGACAAATGATAAAAGAAGACTTGTCTTAAACAAAAAAAATGGCAAATCTATACAATGTCGCCCATGCGCATGTGACCGCCCGTAATTTTCAGAATATTCATGAAATAATGTCGAAAATAAACTTCAAAAGGGGGGGTCTATCTATAACATTTTTCATGTTATTCAATTTTTAATTTTTTAAGTAGAGTTTGTAGATTTGCTTTCTATTTTTTGATACGTCTCCGAAGTTTATGGGTCGATTTGGATTCTGTTTATTATTTCCAAAAGCTTGTGAGTTATTTTAACAGGTTAATTAACATTTTTACTAAAAATTATCGACTACGAAAAAAAAGACGCAATCGAAGTCATTTTTTCGGTAAAAAATTGTGTATTTATTTTAAAAAAACTAGTGTAAGTCCATAAATTATCCCCATAGGACGACTTTTGTAATCTACTACATAACAGCTAAAAATTCACAGAACATTACTAATACCTATCTCTAAAAAAAACCAGCAAACAACTTGTTGAACATTTGCAACTATTCAAATAAAAAGGGTCGCTCAGGTAGAAACCGGTTCCTAGAAACAGCTTTTTAACAGTTGCGTCCCTACCACGTGCATACCCTTGTCGGCTAGCGTTACTTCATTCAGTCGCTTGATTACTGACCCCGTGACGCTACGTGTTTTGTGATTTGTGCACTACTTAATCTTGTGAGGAAAGTTTGCAGGCCTTCTTGTTTGAGAATTCTCCAAACTCTTATTCTTGGTATACCTACTCTTATCTATAGGAGACGAATACTTAGCATAGGGTTAGCGCGCACTAATCGTAACACATCCTCTTCCACGTCTACATCAACAATCACGCGGGGCTGATTTCGTTGCGGAAATAATGCTCTTTCGGAAAAATGACGATGTACGGCAATGAAGGATCGGTACCCAAGTACTGGTCTACTTGGATATCGACGTCTGTACTCTTCGACAGCAGCGCGTGCATTTCCATTAGAACCACCGTAAATGAAATGCACGTCAGCCACATGAGACGGCGGTAGATGACGCAATCGTACCATTGCAATGATACGAGTAGTTAAGTTTGCTTAAAGAAACTTTCCTCACAAGATTAAGTAGTGCACAAATCACAAAACACGTAGAGTCACGGGGTCAGTAATCAAGCGACTGAATGAAGTAACGCTAGCCGACAAGGGTGTGCACGTGGTAGGGACGCAACTGTTAAAAAGCTGTTTCTACCTGAGCGACCCTTTTTATTTGAATAGTTGCAAATGTTCAACAAGTTGTTTGCTGGTTTTTTTTTTAGAGATAGGTATTAGTAATGTTCTGTGAATTTTTAGCTGTTATGTAGTAGATTACAAAAGTCGTCCTATGGGGATAATTTATGGACTTACACTAGTTTTTTTTAAATAAATACACAAGTTTTTACCGAAAAAATGACTTCGATTCCGTCTTTTTTTTTCGTAGTCGATAATTTTTAGTAAAAATGTTAATTAACCTGTTAAAATAACTCACAAGCTTTTGGAAATAATAAACAGAATCCAAATCGACCCATAAACTTCGGAGATGTGTCAAAAAATAGAAAGCAAATCTACAAACTCTACTTAAAAAATTAAAAATTGAATAACATGAAAAATGTTATAGATAGACCCCCCCTTTTGAAGTTTATTTTCGACATTTTTTCATGAATATTCAGAATATTACGGGCGGTCACATGCGCATGGGCGACATTGTATAGTTTGTGGTAGCGGAAAAAATATATGTTATTGTTGAACATATTTCTCAGAACTTAGTTGTTACCAAAATACGAATAAAGAAAAAAAACTCGATACAAATTAACGGGAAACTAACTCTTTACTTTGAGTTTCAATCCAAAATATCTGTATTAAATATCAACGTACGGTTGGTATTTAATTAATAACAAGTACGTCTCTTTTGTATGCAGAACTTGGTTCTTTTTAGGGCTCCGTACCCAAAGGGTAAAACGGGAACCCTATTACTAGGTGTCCGCCGTCTGTCTGTCTGTCTGTCCGTCTGTCACCAGGCTGTATCTCATGATCCGTGATAGTTAGACAGTTGAAAATTTTAAAGATGATGTATTTCTGTTGCCACTATAACAATAAATACTAAAAGACAGAATAAAATAAATATTTAAGGGGGCTCCCATACAACAAACGTGATTTTTTTTGCTCGTTTTTGCTCGATATTGATAATGGCAATGGCAACAGGTAGACGCTTGAGATGTTTACAGAATATTAAGCTATATATTCACTTTAAAAATAAATAATTAAATTAAAACTAAACATATATTTAAGGGGGCTCCCATACAACAAACGTGATTTTTTTGCCATTTTTATAGATTACGGAACCCTTCGTGCGCGAGTCCGATTCGCACTTGGCCGGTTTTTATTTTCGATTACTGAACTCATTTTTGAGTAAATAGATAATTGCTTCATATTTTGCAATAAATTACAAGCGTTGTGTCATCGCACTTCACTTTCTTTAGTATGCAGTCTGACAGTGACCGCGGTTTAGCTGGTGTCAGCGTTTTAATTAAGGTAGTAATGTTTTATTTTACTTTTATTGATTATGTGACATTATGTGAGGACTGTGGAACATAATAAATTATACTGTTTTTTTTTCTAATTTAGTTCTAATGATAATCTGGCAGTTCGAGTACTTTAAGCGGCCTACCCAAATGTCCTTTCTTTGGTTTTGTTCGTCGACTGGGTGAGCTCCTTAAGTTCTGAGTTGAGCTACACAATTACTGACAAATGTGTGCACTGAGTGGCCAGGCTATTGTTGTCGAAGGACCGATGGCCGATGGAGCAGACGAGTCCTGGAGTGGAGACCGCGTAGCGGCAAGCGTAGTGTGGGACGCCCCCAAGCTAGATGGACCGACGACCTTAAGAAGGTGGCTGGGTCAGACTGGATGCGGAAGGCGGAGGACAGGGTGTTGTGGCGCATCCTAGGAGAGGCCTATGTCCAGCAGTGGACTGCGGTAGGCTGAGTTGATTGAGTGGATAGGTCCACTCAAATCTGTATGGTTCTGTCAACAAAAGGCCATTTGAGACACCAATCTACATGGACGTCATATGATCTAAGAGAAGATTATGTCTGGACTTTAAAAGAGACTGTGACCTCTGAGTTTGTTTCGGCCTTTCTTCTCAGTGTAGTCAGATAGGAAAAGCCGACCTCAACTAGTTTTTAAAATATGATTGACTTGTACATGTGATTGTACAAACCTACTTACAGCAATTAAAATCATTTCCATCATATAATTGAAGACGGAATCACTGTATCAAAGTCGCGACCCGATACTATAGGTATTACGTCAGCGACTAGTCGCTCCTGTGTGAGAGAGCCTTAATTCCCTGAAGTTAATTCCAGTGTTCCGAGTATTAATTAACTTAATTATTAAGAGTATAGTTAGGAAATTGAATCTGTACTTACATTCAGAAATCTGTCGTAACCTCGCTTTAGCAAGTGGGGTTTTATTTATTAAGGAGGATAAAAATATGTTAACTGGGTAATGTTCTTAAACTAAATTAACTAACTAACTATAAAAATAAAAATATAATAACCTAACCTAACTAAAACTATTAACAAACTAAAATCTGGGCCTAAAGTCTGACAACCAAGGGGTATTACCCAGTAACTGGGTTGTGGAGGTCAGATAAGCAGTCGCTCCAAGTAAAATACTGGTGTGTCGGCGGCATCAACATTGACACATGCAAACTATGCGTCCCACAAAATCCTGCATCGCGCAAGCAGACTTTTCTGCGCGACTAGCATATATACAGCGTCCTGACATTCATTGTCGGGCAGTTGCCCACCAGACACGACGACACCCATCGACCCCCCCCTCCCTTTTATATATAGGATGAGTAAACTTTACACCCTGTTCCTCATACCTCTATACTGGTATTCAGCTGCATCCGGTTAGACTGGAAGCCGACCCCAACATAGTTGGAAAAAGGCAGACAGATAGAAACCTAACAACAAACTAAATGGCGTCGAAAAATTCCACCACATCGCTGTCGACTGTTAATGTACCCAAGACTGGCGGCATTGCCACGTTGTATGGCATTCCTTAGCCTCTGGCCAAGGCAAAAGCCAGCCCTTGGGTCACTCGGGAAGTGTCAATGTGTATTAATAAGATAAAAACAATATATCATCACACTTGTATTCCCCCAAATGGGGAAGCAAAGGTGTATTTAGTTATTTACACCCTCATTTCGCCAGATTCGAAGAGAAATTAGTTCACTGTGTTCAGTGGCCTTTTCTAAGATACAAATAGCCTTAGTTACTCCTTATTACATCAGCTATCGATCAATGAAATTCCCTAAATCGGTCCAGCCGTTTCGGAGATTAGTCGAAACAAACAGACAAACCGAAAAATTAAAAAAAATAATTGCATTTTTGTTATAAGTACCGTTTAAACATTTTTCCGCATTTAGTAATAAACTGTTATTTTGACATTGCCGACACACTTAAATTTTATTTATTTGTATAAAAGATTACAACGTATATGAGACTCGCACAGACCAGAGGGCCTAGACAAATGGCATTCACTTCGGAGCGATTCTATTTCTACAATCGCTATCGTTATTTCACTTTTTGACAAGCGTTCAAAAATCTCGATTATGATTGTAACCTAATGCTTGGTCAATCCCTAGCATCAGTGAGATGACACTGACACAGTGGCGAAACCACCGTATAACACGATTCCTACCGGCTTCCCTTCGTAAATTCGCAACACAACCACTCTATCGTCATTGAAAAATGGCACAATCAGTAGTGTTTAATAATGCCAAATAATATGTATAATCACACAGTAGGTATTTAATACACCATACAATTAAAACATTACACTTTTGTCTTTATATCCCAACAACAGATCATTTTGCTCTAAAATAACTAGAAGGCGCGTCCGGCTTGCTGTGAGTTCAGTTTCTATACAAAATAGACGTCGTCAGGAGGAGTTTATTTTATATAGAAAATATTTTATTGCTCCGGCTTATCTCTCTTATAAAATCACCCTTCGCCACTGCACTGACAGCTCACTCCACGCAAGATTTCACGGTGAGATTTTTTACAGACTTGCATTACTGGACTTACAGCCGATCTATTCTGAAAAAATCTCACCGTGTAAACTTAGGTGAAGTGAGCTTGAAGTGAGTTGTTAATAGTGTCAATTCCTTACTGACAGTTCACTCCACGCTCACTTCACCTAAGTTTTCACGGTGAAATGGTTACAGAATAGCACTGCTGGTCGCGGCTGATAGCACTGGGCCACCACTGTTCTAGTTCTGCTCTGTGGTAAGGAAGACATGACCTAGGCTAAACTTTGCTAAGAATTTCACAGTATTATGTAAAATATTATTGCAAAATCATCAAAAAGTTTGCTCCAATAACTTTTAGAGAATGAGGGTAAGCTAAAATTATATTAAACCAAACCGGTCGAAAATGTCTTATCTACCTATACCGAAAACTCAATTCACCGTGAATATAGGTACCTACTGTTACCAACCAGACCCCCTACATTCGAATGTACACCTTTAGGTTATTGACTTAAAGTTCAAATACCATCAGCAGGCTCCATCCCTTCAAAATTGCGTTATTACACCTCCATGGAAATATCGACTTTAGGGCCACAGCATAAAGTTCAGGATTGAGTGGAGATCAATGTTGGCAGGAGATATACAGCATGAATTTTTTATGTTCCAACTTGCTAATCTTAACCGACTTCGAAAGTGGAAGTCATGTAATTTGCCTGGCAATAGTTTATGTATGGAGTTTAAATGTTTAAGTATGGCTTTATTAGAATATGCTTGAGATTAATTTGTTTTGTTTTCGATGGTTATAATTAGGGTATGCCCTTTTTGATAAATAAAATAATTTAGCTGCATCCGGTAAGACTGGAAGCCAACCCCAACATAGTTGGGACAGGACAAGGCTAAGCAGATGATAATCATGCTCTTTTTGATGAATACTGTTATGACGTTAGGTTAGTTGATTTTCGCAGGGAATTAATAGTTGTTTTTAAAGAAGAGAAGTTTTTTAGAAAGAGATTTGTTGTTTTTAAACGCATCTACAATACACTAAAAACGTATTTATTTCTTAATAACTGCTTTAACCGCTTCTGTGGTATAGTGGTAATACCACCTGTCTCAGGCCCAGAGGTTCCGGGTTCCATTCCCAGCGGGGGAAAAATTTTTTGCTCGTTTTGTTGGTGGTAGGCTTGTTCCCACCTGGCTAGCTAACATCAACAACAATGTTAAAAGGATTGTTGTGTTTCGGCAGTCAGAGGTAAGATAGCCAGTTCCTCTGTGGTTGAGGATTCCGGGTGAAGCTCGCTTCCACCTTCCACCTGATCTACACTTACCATCAGGTGAGAGGAAGGCCAAGAGCTTCGTCGTTGTGGATAATAAAAATGATTTTCTAGAGAAAAGTATTTCAATTAAATCATGGGTGTCGTTTTCATGGTTTACGACTGGTAGTAAGCACCGCGTTTAAAGAGCTTTAACAAATAAAAAATAACGACACATGTGTGTTTTCTAAACTAAATAAGATGACATTGATTTACGGTACAAGAAAATGTCATGAGAACTCAATATTCTGAGATCAGCAACAGTGAGCCGGCAATGTGTAACCATTGCTGATCAATGCCTGTTCTTTCTCTCATCATCATGTGCCTGCTGTTTCCCAACTATGTTGTGGTCAGCTTCCAGTCTAACCGGATGCAGCTGTATACCAGTATTTTACATGGAGTGACTGCCTATCTGACCTCCACAACCCAGCTACTGCGTAACACGATACCCTTTGGTAAGACTAGTTGTCAGACTTTCGGGCTTCTGACGACCTGTAACGACTGTCAAAGATCTAAAAATGGATTAACATGCTTTCCGAGGCACGGATGGGTATCGATATGTAATGGATGGTCACCCATCCACCGACCGGCCTCGGAAAGCGTAGCTCGTTTCATCCTGTGTGATGCCTTTTTTACCGACTTCATAAAAGTTATATTGTAGAACAGTCACAGCCAAATTTTAAAATACATAATATTATTTAAACCCAGCTACCGAATTACCAACTGAACTGAATTTTAAAATAATTCCGCATCAATAAAGACTCCCCCTGTATATATGTAAATTATGACATCAAGCGGCGCTCGGTTCGTTAAGCCATCCTTTTGCAACCAACCTGTATAAGCGACGTGAGGCGGCGGGAATCAACCTGTATACTGTTAAAACCTTTTTGCTGGATACGGTATAAAAGTCGATAGTTTCATGGACATGAGCGTTATATGATGAAAGTTAAGCTACATTTGCCACGGCCAATTTTTAGATGGGTTATTTCATGTCTGTTTAGTTTCAAGCAAAAATAAAAATCGACATTAGGTACATTGTACAACGCAATGGAGACGGTTATGCTTGGTGTTTTACTTCGTGATCGAACGAAGAGAACTTTAAGAGGACCAAGGTAACCGACATAGCCCAAATAATTTTCAAACTTAAGATGGATGGATGGAATGGATGGAACTGTAGCCCGCGAAATTCAATTAAAGAATTTTGTTCCATTGACATGTGGTTCCATCTACATCGCCACATGCGAACTACTCGTCACACTGACGTCACGCAGAATCCTGCATCGCGCAAGCAAAGTTTACCGCCTAGTATAATATATACAAGGTCCCGACATCAACCGTCGGGCAGTTCCCACCAGAAACAACACCCGTCTGGTCGGAGGATCCTCCATTTTCTACAGAGGATGAGTGAGCTTGTACACCCTTTTCCTCATGCTTCTAAAGACATTTTCATGAAATCATGACATTGGGGAATAAATCTAACTTAGAGAGAGGTATGAATGATTCTAATGATTATTATTCTGTAAATACATGTCTGTTATAATCGCGAATCATATTTGTTGCCAAAAACGTAAGAAAATTTGATTTCCGCGGGCTACAGCTGCGGTTTAACTTTAAGTGGCAGTGGGCAGGACACATTGCTCGCAGAACAGATGGCCAATGGGGCTGAAAGGTTCTGGAGTGGCGACCGCGTACCGGAAGGGGTAAACTCCGAGGGCCTCCTACAAGGTGCTGAAGGTCGCGGGAATCCGCTGGATGCGAGAAGCACTGGACCGGTCTATGTGGCTACGTTTGTGGGCGCTCTTTCTCCAGCAGTAGATGTCTTTCAGCTGAAACTCATAAGTAGGTATATCTATAACAGTTTTTAGAATAGTCAGATGTTTGAATGAAATATTCCCGTTGTCAAGAATTGGGCTCAGATTAAGATGAAAATTGCTCCAAGTATTTTTTATTTTATTTTAATGCTTTCTGTGTGTATATATGCTAGTTGCGCGGTAAACTCTGCTTGCGCGATGCAGGATTTGCGTGACGTCAGTGTGACGCATAGTTCGCATGTGGCACATAGTTCGCATGTTGATGCCGCTACAATGTAACAGGAAGTGACAGCTTGAGCATGGAATTAGTAAGTACTATATAGATTGTAAGTAAAGGGAGTCGAATTTCGACCAGAGGGCGACCACTACATACACATACGTAAACTCACGCCTTCTTCCCATGGGGGTAGGCAGAAAAGATAGAACGCCACCTGCTACGCTCCTTGGCAACCACTAGTAATTAATAATTATTAGAATAAATATTACAGTATTAAGCTTTGTTAAATTTTGAGTCAGTTAATTTCTGTCGCTGCTCAGTTGCTTATTACCAAGGTGAGATGTCAGATGTTACACATCATGGAGGTTAGCTCTTCCTCTTTGTAGGGTTCCGTACCCAAAGGGTAAAACGGGAACCCTATTACTAAGGCTCCGCCGTCTGTCTGTCCGTCTGTCACGAGGCTGTATCTCATGAACCGTGATAGTTAGACAGTTGAAATTTTCACAGGTGATGTATTTCTGTTGCCGCTATAACAACAAATAATAAAAAGCAGAATAAAATTAAAAAAATTAAGGGCAGGGCACATACAACAAAAGTGATTTTTTTGTTCGTTTTAACTCGATATTGATAACGGCAACAGGTAGACGCTTGAAATATTCACAGAATATTTAGTTATATATTCACTTTAAAAATAAATAATTAAATTAAAATAAAACAAATATTTAAGGGGGGCTCCCATATAACAAACGTGATTTTTTTGCTATTTTTATAGATAATGGTACGGAACCCTTCGTGCGCGAGTCCGACACGCACTTGGCCGGTTTTTTATTATTATTAATAGGATCGACCTCTGTACCTAGTATAAACTTTAACTACCTACCATTCCACCAGTAAGACTGCTGTATTACCATTTTAACCAAACGAAATTTTAATAAGTCAATGTAATTTTTCAGTAGCAGCCCGGAGTCCGGATTTCTGCCTGGTTGATGGCAATAGGCTCGCCCCCTATTACATGGGGCTTAAACATAACTGGCGAAACGTAGTAGGTGTACTATACGTACACCTCTGCCTAACCCTTCGGGGATTACAGGCGTCATGTTATGTATCACACTAATATAATAAAGCCGAAAGTTTGTGTGTGTGTGTGTGTGTTTGTTACTTCTTCACGCTCTAACGGCTAGACCAATTTTGATAAAATTTTGTATGGAGGTAGTTGACATCCTGGATTAAGACATAGGCTACTTTTAATCACGATATTCCTACCGGATCGAGACTTACGTGGGTGAAACCGCGGGGCGCAGCTAGTATTTTAATAAAAACATTTTACCTTTGTAATTATGGCTTTACTTTATTTAAAAATGGAAAAAAACGCATTCATTTAGCTGATTACTGCTGGCTGATTTTTTTTTGGTATCGTCATCATTTTGCTGAGTCTTTTTCCAACAACGTTAGTCAGATTCTAGTCTAACCAGATGCAGATGAACACCAGTATTTTACATGGATTGACTACCTATCTGACCTCCACAACCCAGTTACTTGGTAATAGGATACCCTTTGGTAAGACTGGTTGTCAGACTTTCGGGCTTCTGACGACCCATAACAACACTGTCAAAGATCTACAAATAACAGCTGGGACCAACGGCTTCACGTAATTTCCGTACGGAGGGGTCTTGGTATGTAAAGATACCTATCCACGAATCAACTGCGGTAAGCGTAGCTTGACCTGATTGATCGACCCGTGTGGCTGTTTTTTATTTAGCCACAGGCCCCTCTGTTAGTTTAAAGCACCCATGACCGGTTTTGACCCCAAACTGATCGAAACCACTAATCAACAACATGGTCCTCACATGATCGGACAAAGATTATGTCTGAACTTTAAAAGAGACTGTGACCTCTGAGTTTGTTTCGGCTTTTCTTCTCAGAGTGGTCAGGCCGTTCTTCTCAGAGTAGTCAGGCCGTTCTTCTCAGAGTAGTCGGTCAGAAACACCGACCTCATCTAGTTTTTAGGGTACCGTAGTCAACAAGGAACCCTTATAGTTTCGCCATGTCCATCTGTCTGTCTGTCCGGCTTAGCTCAGAGACTCTTAGTACAACTCTTAGTAAAAAAGTCGAGTCCCCTAATTGCCAAGTGTGTAATAAAGTCGAAGATGTCCAACATTTGCTGGTGGAATGTGAAAAGAACAGGAGAGAGAGGGAGATAGTGATGCGGGAGGTAAAAGTTAATATTTTTGATGTTGGGGCGTTCATTAGAATATTATCTACACCTAATTCGGGAGAAGCGAAACTGATTTATGAAATGGTTGCTGCATCACTATCTCCCTCACTTACGCAATAATATATTTGTATTAATAATTTATAATTACATGTAATAATCATTAGATTAGGGTATGATGAGGCTGACGTACCTTTGTAAGGTAAAAGCCTCTAAATAAATAAAGATTAAAAAAAAAAAAAACAATGTTGTGAAATAAAAAATTGAAAAATATTTCATTTAGTGTACCTCCTTTACACGTAATGCGCGGATGATATTTTTGTTTTTCTGGTACACAACCCCAGTTACTGGGTAATAGGATACCCCCTTTTTTTTTTTTGGGTGGGAAATTATCAAATAATTTCTCCCGCACTGGGTGGAGCGGGAGGGAGTGTCAGACTTTTACTGACTAAAACCCACCCGTGTTCCTTCAGATGCCTGTGTGCCAGGGCCACGGAATCCCTTTCGGACAGGCTCGTAACCCTGGCAGGAATAGGATACCCCTTGGTAAGGCTGGTTGTCAGAGTTTCGGGCTTCTGACTACCCGTAACCAATACAATCTCTTAATAAATAAAGCTGCGACAATATTTTATGCATGAAACTTCAATATTTTATCCCGTATTCAATCATACGGTCAATATTCATTTGGACCGGTTATTGTGGACAGTGTCATGTGAATTCTATAGATTTTTAAGTAAATTATCGAGCTGATTGGCACTTTTTCATTAACAATTTCTTTTGTGCACATGCTGTATAAGGTATGAGAGA
This sequence comes from Tiliacea citrago, assembly GCA_963921375.1. Lineage (NCBI taxonomy): Eukaryota > Metazoa > Arthropoda > Insecta > Lepidoptera > Noctuidae > Tiliacea > Tiliacea citrago. Next base: position 13,118,748 of record OY992808.1, on the reverse strand, counting down.
GAGCGGGGGTTTTAATTTGAGTGATACGTAATTGGTGATACTCGATCAAGTCTTCGATTACTGGATCCGCAAATAATAATCAATGGTTGATTTATTATTTATTTAAATTTAATGTACAAGTAACTTTGGACTCAAATGTGTTAGTATACCCAATTTAATAAACCAAATACCTGTAGACATTAGAGACTCAATGAATAGTAAAAACATAAATCATAAACTGAAAGAACATTAAATCAACTCTATTATAATTTAACTTTTAACAGCGCGTTGATCAAATCTCAGGTCATGGCATGCTAAGACAGACCCCAGAGGTCTAATTGTGTGCTTTGTTTAAGTGTAACTTGTAATTTATAAAATAAATAAATAATAAATAAATAAATAGTAACAATATTTCTTAACAACCATAGCTAATCATCATTTGCCTAGCCTTTACCCAACGATGTTGGGGTCGGCTTCCAGTCTTACCGGATGCAGCTGATTACCAGTATTTTACATGGAGCGACTGCCTATCTGACCTCCACAACCCAGTTACTGGGTAACACGATATCCCTTGGTAAGACTGGTTGTCAGACTTTTGGGCTTCTGCCGACCCGTAACAACTGTCAAAGATCTACAAATGACAGCCGGGACCAACGGCTTAACGTGCTTTCCGAGGCACGGAGGAATCTTGGTATGAACAGATGGTCACCCATCCGCGGAACAACCGCGGCAAGCGTAGCTTAACTTGATCGATCGACCCGTGCGGCAGTTATTATTTAGCCACAAGCTCCTCAACAACCATAGCTAATAACCATAGCTAAATAAAAATAAATAAATAATATTGACATAAAAAGCAACCATAGCTAATATTTACATAATATATACGCTAACAGTCTTAAAATAATAATATGATGTAGGTACATATTATTATTTTAAGTATGTTATATGTAAACAAAAAAAAACCACGTGACGAGAGAGCTGTCAAGTAACCGACTATATCTAATACCTGTCACTTCAGTTGTCATGCTACTTCACAGTTGTACTCTTCAATTTAGCAACGTTTTATTTCTTTGACGTTTAGGGAACCTGTCTTTTTGGGCTCTTTACAATAGACAGATTACAAAATATTAAAGCATTATTATAAATCTAACTAAAAAATTGTAAGAATACATAATATAAGTTGAACATACAGTAATAAAAGAGGAAACTATCGTAAAACTCTAAAATAATTTTTAATTTGGTTACAAGTTACAACGTATTTTTAAACAAGAAAGTGTCATCTATAAAAACCCTTTTTATGATTTGTTTACCTTTATTTAACTACATAAACCAACGGAGTATAGATCAAAATTCATACTAAAATTCGCATTCGCTTCATTAAAACTAAACAATGGCCCTGCAAAGCCCACTGGGTGAAGTCAGCGCGTATAAGTATTGATTTAAGTTGGCGGTACGTGGTAACGCGACCAAAGCTTCGTTAACTATCTGTTGCATGATACAGAGCTTGTATACACACGCTTGTTGAGTTTAGAGGGGCTGCTAGGGATGCAGGTTTAAATATTTGATAGATTTTGGGAGTGTTTAGCTTTGGTAGTTTATTTTTCACGGGTAAAAATTCGGCTTAAAATGGTAAATATTGTGTAAGAAATATTTCGAAGGCGGCCTTTGTTTTGTTTTTTTGTGTCTCTGCCTCTGAGTTGGTTTTATTTGGCACCAGATTCCAAAATAATTCAAAACAGTGTATTTATAGGACTAAATAATCATCCGTAATTTAATTTAGTTAAACCATTGAATGACCTTTACATGAAATCATGTCATTGAAGTACAAATGTAACTTAGAGAGATGTATTAATGATTATAATTCTGTAAATACATATCAGTTATAGTCGAGAATCATATTTCGATCAAGATACAACCTGACACTGACCTGCAAATTGCAAAAAACGTAAGAAAATTTTGAATTTCACGGGCCACAGCTGCGGATTCACCAAAAGGCTTTAATTTTCGTATAGAGAAAGATTTTATTAAGTATGTTTTTAAGACGTGGTGATTCTAATTTAAGTTATAAATAAGGTTTTTTTTTTTTGGGAAAAATTTACATATTTATCAAACTATTTAGCAATCTGTTACACCTTATAATGCAATTTGTATGATTCCGCGTTTTACAAACGGCGTCGTCCGTTTAAAAACGCTCGCTGTTTTAAAATATGTCGAAGGCAAAATGTAAATTGCCTTGTCACTTTATAATATGCTACAACTTTTGATAGGCAAATAAAAGGCCGTTATTTTGTTATCCGGCACGTAAAAGACGCTAAAGTGTACATAGAATCTGGTGCTCGGAGGACTCTGAGAAATATTATTGGTATAAAAACTGTCGAAAAATTGTGAACTCTAACAAACTTGCTTGCGACATAACGTACCTTGCACTAATACAAAATAGCTTGCCTAGTTGTGAGCGACTTGGAAATAGCGCAGGCTGGCCGCTGCCGCGGCACCGCTCGCTAGGCTCGCTCGGCTCGCGCGCGGTTGGTCACAGTTCTAACCTTTTTCTACAGTTAATAATCTAGTAACGGTTCTAACAGTTTACGGTAACATAATAGGTACCTGATTGCTGGAATAAAGTCTGATTTATCCAACCTACGTTTTATGATGGTCACCTTGTTTTTTTTTTGTTGCCCGTTTGGAAAATCCTCATGGATGTCCTCCGCCCTGAGGCGGGTGGAGGGGTCTGTCAGACTCTTACTGACTAAAAACCACCTGAGTGTTCCCTTCCCACACTTGCACGCGGGATCTTGGGAGCTAGTATTACTTCCGTGATCCCCGGCTAGTGCCGGCCCGCCTCTGCGGGCCACCTCAAGTCTGGGGGAGGGGGGTGAGGTGTTGGACCCCCCCGCGACGTCTGAAAGGGGCGCGCGTGAACACTACACGCCGCCACCTCGGGTCCAGTGTGATGGGACATCCCTGGACCCATTTAGGGGGGCCGGAAGAGGGCATTATTTGCCCTCTGCCAACGCCCTGCTGCGGGCCGGGTGAGCGGACGAGATCTCCCGCTCCCTTTCCACAGCCTCCTTCTGCGACAGTTTCGCAGAAGGATACCACCGCATCCCAGAACTCCTCGCTGCCGGCCATCGACTTGACCACGGCCGGCAGCGACAGGTCACTGCCTACTCCTGAGATGAGGGCACGGCGAGGCTTCTCCCAAGCGGCACACTCTGCCAGCGTATGCCGCGCCGTGTCCTCCCGGCAGTTGACTCAGTGGTGACACCGGGCGTCCGGCTCCCTGTTTATGCGACACAGGTACTTCCTGAAGTAACCATGCCCCAAGAGCACCTGCGTCATCCGAAATGACAGGGAGATGATGGTTACCCTACAATAACAATCAATGTTGGAATTTAACAATTGAACGAGTTGCCAATTTGCCTTACGAGTTGCCAATTTGCCTTTGGCATATTTCAGAACTGCGAGCGTTTTTAAACGAACGGCGCCGTATGTATAATGACGAATCATACAATCTGTCTGCGATATATACATTTACTTATGAATCGACCATAGCGGCAATCCCTGTATTCTTAAATACTCCATTCTAATTTTAGTCTCAAAGTTTTTAACGTTGATTGTTGTAAACTTATCTCAGCAAAATCAACGTCAAAAACATGAGGAAGTCGTTCAGTTCAAATCGGTCAGTTTGTCAGGAAGTTGAAGACATTTGTTTTGAAGATATAAATATATACATACATAAACCGACGCCTTCTTCCCATGAGGGTAGGCAGAAACTACAGAACGCCACCTGCTACGCTCCTGACATACTCCTTTTCCTTCATTTACGTTCATACATCTGGTCATACACATGAAGATAATTATGATTACAGATTTTTTTTCTACTGGGGATGCATTTGCCACCCTTTGAAGCTCTTAGTTCCATCCCAAAGAATCGGATCCATCTTAAAGCTATTTTTATTGGTTATTAAGCGAATTTTTAGCATAACTGGTGAAACGTGGATGTACTATAATCGGGGACCATTTTGGTTACCCATTAAAAGGGTTTTCGATAGGGTTTTTCTAAGCAGTTAATCAAAAACCCATACGATAGGGGTAACCCTTTTGTACGGCTTAAATTATATTTTGGTTACCCGTTGGAAGTATCAAAAACCCATACGGTGAGGGCAACCCTTTTGAACGGCTTAATTTAAGCCATTCAAAATTACCCACACCGTATGGGTTTTTGATTAACTGCTTAGAAAAACCCTATCGGTAACCCTTTCCATTGAAAGGGTTTTCGATAGGGTTTTTCTAAGCAGTTAAAAGGTAATTGGGAGAACATGTACAACTACAATGTTAAGTTTTTTTTCAGATAAATTCATCCCAACTACGGAACCCTTCATTGTGCGTGGTCTGACACGCGCTTGGCCGGTTTTTTATATTTTTTATCGACCCTAGTTTTTCTGAACCTGGACCTGCCACCTAGTAACATATTAAATTACGTCTGTCAGTTAAAAGTTAACACGTTTATATCACGCAGCCGCGCCCGCGTTAAGTAATTTATAATTTTAACTAACAGGGCTATTCTCATGTCTAGGTGACAAAAACTGTTTTGTTAATTAAAACTTTTTTTATATGTAAGATCTTTGCTCTGGCTTCCTATGGGAGTGATTTCGTGGAAAGGGACGGAAGTATGTAACAGGAAGTGACAGCTTGAGCATGGAATAAGTATGTACTTTTTAATAACATGGAATTAGTAAGTACTTTATAATAACATTTCAAGTGAAAGACGTCCACTACTAGACATAGGCCTGCCCCCAAAAAAGGGGGGGGGGGTTGCCATAATCGCCACGCTTGGCAGGCGGATTGGCGATCGCATATGGTGTGAAAATGCATAGAGAACGAAAATTTTCTTTATGCAAACTTCGGAGATAAGGGGGGAGCGGTTATTTTTACATTTTTCATTAAAAGTCGAAAACTATGATGCGTTAAAAAAAAATGTTTGTGAAAGTGCAAACAGCGCTCTATCATATGATTCCCCACTTGTCCTAGTAGACTCCATTCGAATTTTTAAGGCCCCCCCTTTCAGGCCCTGTTGCAAGAAAGATATATTTTTTAAATTTCTTTCTTGTTTGTAAAATAGTTGGGTAAACGTCATCTAAAACTATTCCAAATTTCAAGTTGATAGCATTAGTAGTTCTTGAGATATCCAGCCGTGACAGACAGACAGACAGACTTAGTCTCACCATAAGGGTTCAACATTCCAACAGAGCCCCAGCGCTGGTTTTCAGCGACAGCCGGCGTTGACGTGATGACGTCAACCGGTGCAGCATTCAATGAGATAAAAATAAACAAAATAAGAAATAAAATAAATACAATACTTCGTTATCTATGTTTATATAAATATAATATCTAGAATGGCAACATTCAGTAACGTCGGCAACGACTCAAGCGCCGCGCGTCGCTGGCAATCTGTGTGTCTAAGATTACTGTAGAAAGAGGGAATTAACTATATATTATAACAAGAACACCATCTTAATTAAACTAAACCCAAACACACTGAAGAATAAGCGTAGGTCTCAAAGAAGTTTTGAGAAAAGAAACGAATGCCTTAAGTTTCAAGAAGTGCGCTTCATAAATAAAACAAGCCGTATTCAGTAGCATTTCTTAATATCATAATAAGAAAAACTTGCCAAGTGCGTGTCAGACCCAGGGACCATTTTGGTTACCCATTGAAAGGGTTTTCGGTAGGGTTTTTCTAAGCGGTTAAACAAAAACGCATACGATATGGGTAACCCTTTTGAACGGCTTAAATTACATTTTGGTTACTCGTTGAAAGAGTTTTCGATAAAAACCCATACGGTGTGGGTAACCCTTTTGAACGGCTTAGTTTAAGCCATTCAAAATTACCCACACCGTATGGGTATTTCATTAACTGCATAGAAACACCCTATCGAAAACCCTTTAGCTGGTTTTTGTGTTTTGCAAAAACATTTTATTATAATTAATGTATTGTTTTAGTGAATAAATAAGTTTAAATTTGTTTGTTTTTCAAAAATGGTAACCAAAATGGTCCCTGGGTAGAATAGAGATAGAATTGGTCATGCTCCGTGTGCTGGGCGGTTATCGAAATAACATAATATTATGATTTTTTCATGTCACTGGGTTTCAAGTAGGTATAGAACCCATTGAATGGGTTATCATGTAACTAATAAAAATATAATATAAAACTATAATAAACAAACACATAGAGAAGTGTGTCTTGTCTTTAATTAAAAAAGTGAACCCCGTATTCAAAATTTATCCATTTACGTCACACGCTCGTGTTTGGGACACTGTGACACAATTCAAATGTGTATTAAATTTCAACCTAATCGGTCCAGTAGATTCGGAGCAAATCCGCTGTGACAGATAGAGACACCAGTGATCCTATAAGGGTTCCGTTTTTTTCCCTTTTGAGGTCAATCAATCTGCCTAGCCTTTTCCTAACTAGGTTGGGGTCGGCTTGCAATTTAACCGGATGCAGCTAAATACCAGTATTTTACATGGAGCGACTGGACACACAGCTTCCTTAAGTGGTTACGCCCCCAAAAGACATGTGCGTTCAAATCCGTGATAGGCCCAAGCTGGTTTTTGTGTTTTGCAAAAACATTTTATTATAATTAATGTATTGTTTTAGTGAATAAATAAGTTTAAATTCTATTTTTTTTTAAAGTCGTTATAAATATTGTTTTAATAAATATTATTGCGTATATGGACAAGCAAGAACCCTAAGATGAGAAATGTATTGCTTTCCTCATCACCAAAAAATGTTTGTTCCAAAAAAAACACATAAATAAAACTTGATATAATTAAAACGTGTGAGAATTACCCTCGTCGGGCACAATATAGGTCGCAGTTATAATTAGTTAAATTTACGATGGTGCCCCACCCTGGCGGGCACGGGGGGCACCCCACCGTTCTACATAGGTTACATATTTTTAACCCCATATTGTTATAGGTCCAATTTTTTAACTGATCTAGGCGTCATAAAAACTAACACTAAGTAGAAAAAAATAATTAAGCATTGGTGCAGATTCTGTTGTTCACCAACTTAGATACACAATCAAACTGTTTGCTAATTTAATTGTATAATTTATTATTTTTATGACATTGATTTTACATTTTGTGAATACTTTACCTCACACACTGACTTATTTTATTTGTTAAAATTATATCAAAATTGTCTACTTTTACAATGTTTGTAAATACGTGAGCACCATGTATCTATCAGCCGAAAGACGGCGACTGCTGGACATAGGGCTCCCGTATAAAGAGGGGCGGGGGGTTGCCATAATCGCCACGCTTGGCAGGCGGGTTGGCGATCGCAGTATGGTGTTAAAATGCATAGAGAGCTAAGAGAGCACTGCTGCCCATTCTCTCGTAAGTCCCTTAGTCGCCTTTTACGACACCCACGGGAAGAAATATGATGGTGCTATTCTTTACGTCTAGCACCACACGGAACCGGCTGAAATAATGATGTATCTATCACCTATTTAATTTATCTGTCATTGCTTAATTTTTAATTATTTTTACCTTGTGGTGTAGTAATTAATGTATACAAAATATTGTAAAACATTTTAAAAGAGTAACGGTGGAGTTTCTTGCACATTCTTCTCCATACGAAACTACCTTTTGGTAGAGGCATCTAGAATCAGTTCTATTTTTCTGTAAATTTTGATGTCCAAAAGTGCCTTTAATGTGCCTATTTTAAATGATTTGACTTTTACTTTCACTAAAGCAACGAGACGAGATAAATGTGATGCTTTGGGATTAAAAACTTTAACTTTGTTGCGTTTGGTTCAGTTTCCATTACACCCAAAATTATTTTATGTCGTTTAGCGTCACTTTTTTCATTCAAAAATGAACTTAGAGAATTTGAGTTTAAAGTTGATATTTGTATAAGTTTCAATTTTATGTAACTCGTATCTTTGGCCTGAGTATACACTGCTACAACGATCTTTTGGCGAATGAATGACGTTGACAGAGGGCGCTGCTTGTCAACATTTGTGCAATAATTACACAAATACATAAAGCCGTGTCTTCTGCGCGTGTTTTTTCGAAACATTACACAAAAACATCGAAACATAGAGGCGTGGCCATACACATTTGTGAATGCTAATACGATGTTTTTTTTCCGAGCTGCATAGAATACATTCCCCGCGCGGGTGAAGAGGGGAAGAGTTTGTTTCATTTTCAACCGCCGCGCGCACCGCGCACATCTGCCACTGTCAGTCATCACAGGTTTTGAGGTTATATTGTCATGTGAATCGATTTCAGAAACACGACAGAAATTGCCCAATCTAAACCGTTCATCAATCGTATTTTCGTAAATCGCATTTAATTTTCGCTTAATTTTCACTTATATGAGCTTACAAAAATTTGCTCCAGCAGGCGCGACGCGACACTAGTAAACACAATTTCTTTGAAAACTTCATGGCTCCAGTCTGCACAAGCCTTATTTAATACGACGTTTAAAATAAAGTTTTTAAATAAGAGTAACTACCGTCCATTTTTAAACAAGACAGACAAAAGTCGTGATTATCTTCAAAATTATCATAATCAAGGCGTCATATACAACACATATTTAACGGCCATTCACTTTTATGAGCCGCCATTAAAATATAATGTCTATATAATTATGACCCTGCGTCTGAACATGAAAAAACATCATGCGTGTATTCCACGAAGGGGTAGGCAGACGTGTACAGTACAGTCAGGGAAATTAATTTGAGTAAATTGACACCCTACGTCAATTTGCCGTTTTGGGGTCAGTTTCCACCAAACGGAAAAATACCTCGCGGATTCTCTGCTAATAGTGTAATTAATATGTACTTATATCATTTTCAACAAGCACGCACGTCGTCTCTGTTAGCTACCCGTGTGAACTGAGCAACCTCAGAGGATTTCAGCGCATAGCCTCAAGCATCCTCGAACATCCTCAAGCATTCTGTTGATCCTCCGCGGCGCGTCCACTTCCGAAGCGCACTTTTGCCCTTGGTTTGAATAAGGTTCAGTAAGCGAAGCGCTGAAACCCTCTGAGGGTCCTCGTTTAGCCCAAACGACGTCAATCCCCGATTAAATTGCCTGAAATACTGAGACGCGGCGGCGCGGGCGCCGCTCAAGTTGCGCACCGCCTGTTTCGGGTATGCTTACACGGCCTTGAGGATGCTCGGGCGGGTTGCTCGAGAATGCGGAAGTAAACGCTTGATGTCTGCTTCGAATTTTATACGTATAGTCAATATTGATAGTAACTTACATAAGGGTGCTATCACAAAAAAAATGGTTTGTCGTCAATTTCTTATCTAATTGTGAGAAAGCTTGACATAATTGAAACATTATGTCTGTGTAACTATAAAAGTATAGTTTTCGTGGTGATAAACCATTCGTGTCAGTCTCAGCAAATATAGCTTATTTCGCTGTTCATTTACTAATGAACAGCGAAATAAGCTATATTTTCGAGAGCGCAAAAGTGATGAAACTATTAACAAAAAAAACCACAGACTGGGCTTCAGCTATTCGTGTGACAAAATCAAAATTTTATTTTATGATTTTGAATTGATTTTGTGATTTTGAATCACAAAATCATTCATTCATCTTTCATTATACTTAATGACGATATTGTAAAATCATAAAATAAAATTTTGATTTTGTCACACGAATAGCTGAAGCCCAGTCTGTGATTTTTAAATTTATTGCTAAGGTTTATTAAATAATAGAAAAAAAACATTACCGACAGTGTTTTTTTTAAAAAAAATAGGTTTTTTCAACATTATTTTCTGAGACTATTTGTAATATTTTGATAGTTTTTAATAACTAAATTTATGTTATTATATTGAAGAAAAATGTTCCTAAACTCAACACGATATCGTCAATTTGTGTGAAGAGGCAACGGAAATTATTTTTTACAATAATAAAAACCAACATTTTCGAATAAAAAATTGCTACCAATGGAGATGAATGAGTAATCTATTTATTAGTTACATTTGGTTTAGTTAAAATTTTCCGCAAAATGTACCGCAAATTTTTGTCAGATTTTGTGATAGCGTCCTTAAGTAAAATTTAAAAAGTGCTCGAGGATCCACGAGGATTTTTCTGATTGGTGGAAACTAACCCTGAGCGGCCAGGACGATGCCCGAACATGCACGAGGATTTTTGCGCTTGGTGGAAACTGAAATTTATAGCCATTTCAATCAACTCAAAGAATTACAGTTTTGATTCGAATATACGGCAATTTAAGATGGCAGTCAATTTCCTTAACAATTCATTTCCCTTACATTTCGACAGTTATGTTCAGTCCTATGCAATAGGGGCGAACCTATTTCCAATGGTTTATCTTTCAGGAAATTAATTTTCAGTAGCAGCCCGGAGTCTAGATTTGTGCCCGGTAAATGACACGCGAAATGTGGGTGATCTATACCTAATACTCCTGCCTACCCCTTCTGGTTACCTATTTTTAGGGCTCCGTACCTCAAAAGGAAAAATGAAACCCTTATAGAGGATAACTTCGTTGTCCGTCTGTCTGTCCGTCTGTCTGTCCGTTTGTCTGTTTGTCTGTTAAGACCCTTTTTCTTAGGAACGCGTGAAGGTATCAAGTTGAAGTTAATATTAAATACGTAAATCTATGGTCCCTTGAAGCTCTAAAAATATCAAGCTTCCAAGTCAACGTAATAAAAAAATACGGCGATATAAGCGACATTATTGCGTCATATTTCGATACTCGCAAATAAATCAAAACCTATAGGTTACTTCCCGTTGACATAGAATCATGAAATTTGGCAAGAAACAAGGTCTTACAGCACAAGTATAGGAAAACGTCCTAAAATTGTTAATTTGTAGTTTTATCACATAAAAAAATACTTTTTTGCGATTACAAACTTACATTTTCAGTTGGAAAATTGACCAGAGAACATGTTTTTCAACTACAATGTTAACTTTGTTTTAGGGATAAATTCATCCCAACTACGGAACCCTTCATTGTGCGTGGTCCGACACGCACTTGGCCGGTTTTTTTTTGTGAATACTAGCTTCATCTCTCTGACTGACCGACCCCTTGACAATTCAAAAGTGCCTGTAATTGGTTTATTTGAAAGAAATGCTTTGAGTTTGAGTTTGAAACTTTGCTTGCGAGATGCAGGATTTGTGTGACGTCAGATTTTTGATGCGGAGTTCGCATGTGGCGTTGTAGATGCCGCCACATCTGCGAATCAGTATCACACGATCATTTTATCTGCATACCCTTTTCCTAACTATATCGGGGTCGGCTTCCAGTCTTACTTGATGCAGCTGAATACCAGTATTTCACATGGAGCGACTGCCTATCTGACCGCCACAACCCAGCTAATGTTTAATACGATATCACGCGGTAGAACTGGTTTACGCTTTTCAGACTTCTCGTAATGACTGAAAGATCCACGAATGACATAAATAAATATAAATTGTCGCTCAAATTAAGTAAAAAAACCGGCCAAGTGCGAGTCGGACTCGCGCACGAAGGGTTCTTACCAATAGCTATAAAAATGGCAAAAAAATCACGTTTGTTGAATGGGAGCTCCCCTTAAATATTAGTTTTATTTTAATTTAATTATTTATTTTTAAAGTGAATATATAACTAAATATACTGTGAATATTTCAAGCGTCTGTCTGTTGCCGTCATCAATATCGAGCAAAAACGAGCAAAAAACCGGCCATGTGCAAGTCAGACTCGCGCACGAAGGGTTCCGTACCATTATCTATGAAAAAAGGCGAAAAAATCACGTTTGTTGTATGGAAGCCCCCCTTAAATATTAGCTTTATTTTAATTTCATTATTTATTTTTAAAGTGAATATATAACTTAATATTCTGTGAATATTTCAAGCGTCTATCTGTTGCAGTTATCAATATCGAGCAAAAAGGAGCAAATAAATCACGTTTGTTGTATGGGAGCCCCTTTAAATATTTATTTTATTCTATTTTTTAGTATTTGTTGTTATAGCGGCAACAGAAATACTCGTACATCAGCTGTGAAAATTTCAACTGTCTAACTATCACGGTTCATGAGATACAGCCTGGTGACAGACGGACAGACAGACGGCGGAGCCTTAGTAATAGGGTTCCCGTTTTACCCTTTGGGTACGGAACCCTAAAAAGCCCAAACCAACGAGCGACTCAACGCTTTATTTTCACCATAAAATACCAATACATGCCATTTTTACGGCGTTTTTATGACCCAGGTAGAACGTAAACCGTGGTAGTTTTGGCATAAATCATGTTAAAAACATCTCTTTATATTAATGTGACAATATTATTGGTAAACCTGTTGAGGAGACACAGTTATAAAAGTAACCATGTTTGGGTTATTTATTTAGGCCCTGCCTTTAATTTAGTGAGGCACCCGTAGGCAAGCCCAAATAAGGAGCAGAGAACCTCCTAGATTGACTGTAGATGTATTCCCATACCTAGTAAAACTGTAATTTGAAAACATTTCACAAGCCAATTATTTTTTAAAGAGTAATCGAGGAGTTTCTTGTCGGCTCTTCTCCATAGGAAACGACCAATTGGAACTGTGGAACGGTGCACCTAGCTTCTGACGTTTCATAAGTGCTGCCCTGTATATTTTCATTTTGAGTGTTTTATTTTTAACCGCCTTCCAAAAAGTAGGAGGTTATATGTTCGGCTGTATGTTTTTTTTTTAATGTATGGTCACCGATTACTCCGTCAATTGTGGACGGATTTTGTAAATTCTTTTTTTGTTTGAAAGGGTATGCTCCTTAGGTGGTGTCATTGCCACCAAATCAGAATCTGATAAGGGGATTCCATGAAAATCGAGGGAAATCCTCAAATTTTATAGGCATACCTATAGCGATTTGAGTATTTTTTATAGTTACTCGTGCATTTGCTCTCGGACAGAACCATTCGGTGAAGTGGAACTGATGATGAAGACCACCGGAACTACTTAATAATAAGTATTTCACCGTTGCGATTCGTTTTGACACTTTAATAATTATGGTTGATAAGCAATTTATGCTCGTCAAAATGCATATGGTGTAGTCACCATCAGTTCTCCTGGTTCTTACCAGGAGAACTCCTAACAATTAACGCCCCTGCATCGGGATAAGCAATATTTTGTAAAAGTTGATGAGCATTTGACATTAGGCTATTGTAAATTAGATAAATTACAAAATGACCCACTAAAAAGTGATTAATAAAAAACTTCTTGTATGTATATTTACGTATGTAGATTTGTTTATACAATTAATTACTGGAGTACTATACAAGTGCGATACACTCTCTTAGCTATTTTAAGAAGCTTCTTTACAGTCAAAGTGCCATCCAAAAATCCAAATAAACTTACCGAAATAAAACAAAACACTACCGCCCAGTCTGCTTGTCCCACATAACTAATGATGGTGATAATACGCACGTATTACACCTAATGTGGGGGCAGGAAGACATATAACCCACTTAGGACTGCCACAAGGCCGATTTTAGCAGGATATGTTTGTTTTTCGACGCCATATTACTTTACGGGCTGCAGGAGACTTTATTTATTTCATCACCAGCAGGATTAGCACGAGAACCGTATAGAAGCTTTTTGTCGACGGAAGAGTAGACCAAAATTACGTTTCCGTGTAGACAGTTGACAGTTTTCCACCGAGAAATGTAGACAAGCTATTTTTAGTCTACAGTATAGTAGAAATATAAAGCGTCATGCTAAACCAGCCTAACTATGTTGTGGTCGGCTTACAGTCTAACCGGATGCAGCTGAATATGAGGATTTAATGGAGAGACTGCCTATCTGACCTCCGCAAACCAGTCACTGGGGCTTCTGAGTACCCGGAACAACTGACAAAAATTTACCCATGATAGCTGAAACCAACGCCTTGGAGTACTACCCGAGGTATGTACAGAGGGGTATTGGTATGAAATGGATGGCCATACATCCACGGATTGATCCCGACAAAAAAAGAGAATTATTTGAAAACATAATATAATTTTAAGTGTAGCATCCACCAGCCCGCACAATGCCCGCGTGGTGGATTATAGCGCAGTGAGGGATCACAGAGAGTAGGCTTGAGTCCTAGCAGTGGTAACATCACTTATGCAGGTAATACACGTAATACACGACTCGTAACTTGCACAAAAGTATGAAAGTATAAACCACAAACTTGCATAATTTTGTGCAAGTCAGGTGCAGATTTAATAGACTAAAATGTTTAGTAACAATTAAATTCGAGATGTAATTCTCCTTGATAGGTATTTGTTTATGTACATACCTTTAATTCAAAAGTCATTTATTCAAACTAGGCTGAGAATCAGCACTTTTCGAACGTCAAAAATTACATAAGACAGTCCCCCAAAAAAGCCCACCCTTCACCACTTCCTAGTGTTAGGAAGAAGAAGTGGTGCAACAAACTCCCCAGCAGCACAGCTGTCTGTTCAGATGTAAAACTTGAATCTGTACAATAAAATGTAAAAGAATTTGCATTATGCAACACAACATTAAATTAAATTATTTGCGTTATCTTAGCTAGCACACGCCACTATACCAAATAAAACATAAAAATCGTCGAAAACTATACTCAAGCAGAAATAATGTAAACAGAACGTACCTAAATAAAAGCCACCAGGCATAATGGGCGTGCCCGCTTACATAAAGCTATAGCTGTAACTCGAAGTCAAAAATGATTGTTTTAATTTATTTCTTATCAATGAAGTAAGAGGGTATTAGCTAGCATATATTTTTTATTCAGTCACACCTCTGTGACATGTCGTGACACCTGAAAAGGAATGGACTATTGCCCAACAGTGGGAAGATACAGGTAGTAAATACGACAACATTAACAGTCAACTAAATACAACGAAATACAGTCTAAATATAACAATAGTCATACAAGTTTAAATATATTTTTTCAGGCATGTCTAAGTAGCCGATTTACTTCTTTTTTAAATCGTATGTTAGCTGTTGCAATTGATTGACAGAAAAAAAAACAATCTTATAAGATAACATAAGATTCAAGAACAGATTTCATTGAATAGGATTTGAGTTGGACAGCTACAAAAAAACATGAAGATCTTTTTATTAATAGGGACTAAACGAAATTTACTTTAGCTAAAAACGTTGATTTTAGTTGTGCAAGTAGTTTGCACTGTGGTACACGCAAATTGGAAGTATCATGCGTAATATACAGATCTTGCATGCAAGTTCACATTACACTGACATGCGTATTACTATGCATTCTTGTGTGCAAGTACTTGCAGAATTAAATGTAGTTTTTAAGATTCATTTTTAGATATAATCAAACTTGTATGGTTATAATTTGGAACATAAACCTATCACCCTTAAAATTTAGGGCCCTGATTGCCTATGACATTTCGCAAGTAACTCGACTAAATTATATTTGCATATTATAGTACGTACCTACCTAATGCTCTTGTCAAAGACTTATTCATATTTTTATTTCCATTCTATAAATGTTTGAAGATCATTTCAACAAAAAGTTCATCGCCATCTTGTCAAATTGCAATAATGTGTCACATTCAGTACATTTATTACCTACTGTTTGGTAATGGCCGCGACTTACGAGTTGTACGCTGTCGTGTGCCGCTTTGCTTTGTTTAAATTATTTCATCACCACTGCTCTCAAAACGGTGAAGGAAAACATCGTGAGGAAACCGGCATGTCCTAGGACCAAAAATTCGAGATTGTGACATCTATCAATCCGCACTTAGTCCGCATGGTGGATTGCAGCCCACTCCCTCTCACTGAAACGAGGCCAGTGTCCCAGCAGTGCGAAAATTATAAGCTGAATACGAAGATGATTTGGTACCAAAATTTTTCGCTTGCAGATTAAGTTGAAATCCAGGCTTTGTTACTTGCGAATTTGCCATAAACAACAAAGAGCTTCGACGTTTTTACATGTATGTTGTACTAGAGGTGTTTCAAATAAACTACTTATGGGACGTATCAAAAACGTCTGCACTCACAGAAACTCCCCCACGGGAGAAGACGTGAGTTTATATATAAGTTTATTATTACATCAAACACAACAGCACAGCACATAACATATGGAAACAGTGGGTTCTACTACAAGTTTAAAATTATAGTCAGCTTTCCGGGCTCCTAGAGTTGCATAATTTATTAATATTTTTCCAGTGTTTTTCATATTGATATATCAAACTAAGCTATAGAAAGACTGAATATCCGTTATTGTTTTTTTTTTGTTCATTATTTGTGTGTTGTTTTGTTATGGTAGAAAAAAAAATATCGCGCTTGTATAGCTTTTCGTGATACATTTATTAAATCATACAATAACGAACGTTTGTGAGTGCAGACTAAACGGTAGTTTTTTGAAAATTACACATAAGTTCACACGTCTAGTACCATACATAAATATCACCAAAAAAGCGCTTAAACACTATCTACTTACCAACTTTATTATTGTTATGAGGGTGCTGGTGGTGATGCGGCTGCGGCTGCGGCTGCTGCTGCATCTGTGGCACCAACGCAGGATGTGGCAGCTGCAGTAATTTCGGCTCGAGTTTCGTGGCAGCAGCTACAGGGATTGGGCCAGCATTTGTCATGGTAGTCATAGTGGCAGCAGGCATCATCAATGTCGACATCGTTAGCATTTTGGATTGCCCGCAATTAAAAACAAACCGTACGTCCAAATGCGATTTTCAAAAATCCATTTTTTTCCGCACGCACTTTTTTCCGCACGAAATTTTTTGACGGATCACTTTTTTTTTGATACACTGGTGTTTTTTATATTATTATTTAAAGTTGTGATAATATATTTTTTAAATATATTTCTTTTGGATGTATGTATATAACTACTGTTGTATTTTTATAGATAGCTAAATCACATAGTTTTATTCACTGACATAATTATGTATTTTTTATGTTTAACATCTAAACTATAGTAGATCTGTGGGAATCGAAAAAAAAATTGTATAGTTTTTTAAAGAAATTACGAAATAAATTCGCTAAATATTCTTGATAACCCATTCAAATATGCACAATGCTATTCTGTTGCGTTCACTTAGAGCCTCACTTAAGTGAGCGCACACAATTTAAAGGTGAACTCATTAAATTTGTTTTTAAATTAAATCATCACGAATTCAAAACGAGATACCGTGGCGTTCGAATTTCGAAATGATTTTTAGAGAATAACCCCCACAATTTGGTTTATTTATTTCACTCTAGAAAATAGATAATCATAAAATATTATATCATGTAATGAAAGCCTTGCAGTAAATATTATAGGAAACTTGCAACTATAGAACTGAACTATTTGAGCTTCGTCGGCTTAGTTGTGGAATATTTAACGTAGTTGTGAACGGGTTAACGGGAATATTAGTGGTGGAACTATTATCTAGTACTTGCAGGATGTAGTGCAAGTACTTGCAGAGTGTAGCTATACTCGGAATTGGAAATTAATTTTAACGTTTAATTTAGGATAACTTGATCTTATAACAGATGGCAAAGAATATTCTATTGTTTCGTATTGGCAAATTGCGAAAGAAAATAGCTTATGCTAGCCGTGGTATAAATGCACGTTTAATTATGTTTTTTTTACGCGTGTACTCTTACACAAGCTGTAAGGAAATTGTATAACACACGATCAATGAAACATTATGCTGCATTCTGCAAGCACTGTGATCCTGCAAGTACTATAATTATTTTGTAATTAATTATATTTGGACGCAAACTAAAAATACGTGGTAAAATGTTGTTATCGTTTTCGATATTTTTTTTATGCGCAAGTACGAATTGTGGCTTTTTTTTAAGTTTGCGTAATAGGTAATGTAGCTTTTAAACATGTAGTTGAGATTGTTTTGTAGATGTTAAAATCATAGTTCGTGTTTTTAAATACCGAAAATTTTATTTATGATTTGAAACTCGGTATTTTTGAAATTTATGAAGTGCTTACTATAATAATCGTATTGGTATCAATATTACAAGATGCATCACACAATTTTATTATAGTAAGTGGCATTCTATTTCTGCGTTTCAGAGAAAAAGGCATCAGACGTACGTTTATTAAAAATAGGTGTCTACTACAAAATCCTTTTAGTACCCGAACCCCTGCCGAGAGCGTCATAATGTTAGGTAATAATAAAAGAGACGGCTGGTCTTAGAGTTAAGACAACGCCTTGGAATATAATATACTGCTTTCTTGTTTAAAAAACTTTATATAAAATACTAGCGACCCGCCCCTGCTTCGAAATGATTTACAACTTGACAAAACAACTAGATTTTAATTATATTTAAGTTATAAATAAATAAAAAACCCTTTTATTTCAGGCATTGATTATTTTTAATTTAACATTGTTACATTAGTTATTGTTTTAATTTAATAATAATAGTTAAATTTTAAATATAGTGATAATAGTTATAATTAAGGAAATATTGTTATAATAATAATAATGGTTAAAATATATAAAATAAGTTTGTATTTTATTTTGTCTCCTTGAGGGGTTCATGCACGTTATTTTGCTGTCACATAAATCTTCCAGAATCAGTACTCTAAATAATAGGGACAACTACATCAAAACACGATGTAGTTAAGGCGCTGACAAGAGGCAAATGATAAAAGTAGGCTTGTCTTAAACAAAAAAATTGCCAAATCTATATAGTTTGTGGTAGCGGAAAAAATATATGTTATTCTTGAACATTTTTTCCCAGAACTTGGTTCTTAACAAAACACGTTTAGAAAAAAAAATCTCGATACAAATTAACTGTAAACTAACCTTTTACTTTGACTTTCAATCCAAAATATCTGTATTAAATATCAACGTACGGTTGGTATTTAATTAATAACAAGAACGGCTTATTTGTATGCAGAACTTGGTTGTTTTTAGGGTTCCGTACCCAAAGGGTAAAACGGGAACCCTATTACTAAAGCTCCGCCATCTGTCTGTCTGTCCGTCTGTCACCAGGCTGTATCTCATGAACCGTGATAGTTAGACAGTTGAAATTTTCACAGATGATGTATTTCTGTTGCCGCTATAATAACAAATACTAAAAAAGAGAATTAAATAAATATTTAAGGGGGCTCCCATATAACAAACGTGATTTTGCTCCATTTTGCTCTATATTGATAACGGCAACAGGTAGACGCTTGAAATATTCACAGAATATTTAGTTATATATTCACTTTAAAAATATATAATTGAAATAAATATTTACTCCCATACAAAAAACACGATTATTTTGCCGTTTTTATAGATAATGGTACGGAACCCTTCGTGCGTGAGTCCAACTCGCACTTGGCTGGTTTATTTTTTATTTTCAATTACACAACTCATTTTTGAGTAAATAAATAATTGCTTCATATTTTGCAATAAATCACAAGCGTTGTGTCATCGCGCTTCTCTTTCTTTTATTTGCAGTCTGACAGGGACCGTGGGTTACCTGTTGTCAGCGTCTTAAGAAGAACTATGCGACCACACAGGTAGACATGACAAGCGACTTTATTTTACACTATATATAGATATGGATAACACGGCAGGGCAGCAAAATGAAAAAAAAAAGAAGAAAAATGTTTATTTGTCCCAAAACAGTTACATAGATTATAAATGAGACAACCCCAGTAAGTAATTCATAATACTTGTGTTGGGGCTATCTCGCTCTTTCCCTTAATTATTAACAATATTGAGACGATTGTTTACAAAAGGTGACTAAAAAATTAAATATTAAATTTAGGTAGAAAGATAAAAGTACCTACTTAAATGATTTATAAACTAATTAGCAGCTCTTTGTGTACCCTTTGTAGCTGTATGCCAATGTGAAACTGTATGTGCGTCTTATTTTTAAACAGGGTTTATGTTGTGTGTGTGTGTGTGTGTAGGGTAGTGTGTGGGGGTGTGTGTGTGTGTGTGTGTGTGTGTAAATGTGTATATCTTTGAAGAGCCGACGTGTTCGAAGCGCAATTTATAGATTACTAGCTGCGCCCCGCGGTTTCACCCGCGTAAGTCTCGATACCCTGGGAATATCGGGATAAAAAGTATAGATATAAAAGCCTATGTCTTAATCCAGGGTGTTAGCTACCTCCATACAAAATTTTATCAAAATTAGTCCAGCCGTTTGAGCGTGAAGAAGTAACAAACATACACACACACACACTCACAAACTTTCGCCTTTATAATAGTAGTGTGATACTCGGTGTGCATTATTGATAGTAGAAGGAACGACAATTGATCGCCACGCTTCAAGCTCACTTGTGTTGGCGATTTTAGACGATCTACATAATAAGCCAATCATGTTCCCACTGATGGGCCTCAGGCCTCCTATCTGTGAGAGGGAGTGGGCTGTAATCCACCAAGCGGGTCCAGTGCGTGTTGGTGAATGTCACTTGCCTCCAAATTTTTGGTCTGATGATGTTTATTTTCACTGTTTTTAGAGCAGTGGCAAAAATGAGTGTGCAAAAGCTTGAAAGTTTATTAAATTGTGACCCATTTTTCAAATGAATTTCAGATGTGGGGTATGCCCTAGTTTTTTGATTTAGTGACGTGTCATTGCTTCGATTAATTAGTGGCAACCAAAGTGGTTTTTATGTTAATAAAATGTATCTCAGCTTACTGAAAACTTGATCCCAACTCTAATTAATTAATATCCTGACAAAACTTATGTTAGCTTTTGTTATTGTTTGGCAGAAATATTAACTAATCAGACTTCGTCAAAGACAAGTTTAGCTAAATATGTTCTAAATGGGCTAAGATATCATCCCCTTCAGGCTTTGCAGCCATCTCCCAAATACCCTGTATATCGACGTGAGATTTGATTATAGAATAAATTGAGTAGGCTTTTAGAAATTGGATTACATTTTACTGATATTGTAACGAAATTACTTTTTTTAAGTAATAGATTAGGTAACAAACAAACTGCCGGGTGGAAAGTAATAGGAACTAGCCTATCGTCACCAGCAACACCAAGGAGTTTGTTCAATGTTACATTTGGACATTGACTCAGCACTCGGCCCGGCTAACGCGCGGCCCAGTTAAAAATATTGACTTGGTTGCATCTTACACGCATAGGGCACAAAGATTTTATATAATAGTTTGTGTTAAGAAAAAGTAGTATATAAGCTGTATAATATTGAAAATAAATCAGATTTGAATTTTATATTCTTGCTTCCCCTGTGACCAAGACACCTTTAGCCATCTCTGATCAATCTCGTGAGTCTGCGCGACTGGCAGTGAGTGTACCCTTCCCAAACCTGGAAATTCTGTCTACTATCCGTCTGTAACCTTAGGTCGCATGGCGCAGACATCCTAAACTTATTTATATATTTATTTATCACATACTAGCTTTATGATAGGTTAGGGCTGTAGGGCTTATAGAGTCTTAGGGATTGTTAGGCTTGTAGGTCTTTGTAGGTTCCTTTAAGTTATCATATATTTTCATGTACTGTCACACCCTTACCAGTATTGCGTGATGTTTGTTAAGGGTGGATGTACAGAGTTCTTTGCTGATGTATGGCTGTCCTTCAAAGACTACGTTAAAGACTCATGTGCCTGTAATTCCACCGGCACAGACTATTTGCGAATAGCCTATCCCGTGGTAGGTGCAGCTGTAGCCCAGTGATAACAGCCGCGACTTACGAGATGTAGGTCTTAAGTTCGAACCTAGACAGGCGCTTTACTTTGTGCAAATTTTTTCATCACTACTGCTCTCAAAATAGTGAAGGAAAACATCGTGAGGAAACCGGCATGTTACAACTAAAAATGCGATGATATGTGACATCAACCAACCCGCACTGGGCCACTCCCTGCCACCGAGAACCCAGCCCCGCGCGCCTGCGTCCCAGCGGTGGGAACATTATAGGCTGATTATGCTTTGCCGTAGTAAAAATATTAAACAGTCAGCAAGATGATCGCGAAGGTGACTGTACAGTTTGTATAAGCACTACGTATATTTAAGTATCGTGATGATAGGCTATTTTAAATACACAATACGGCGAAAACACCAAACTATTCTCTAAAACACGTACACAATTTTGTGCAAGTTACAAGCATATTTGTACCAATTATAATCTATACAAATAAAAAGACAAGTCCTGACTGACTGATTGACTGACTCATCAACGCCCAGCCTAAACCCTTGGACCTAGAAAGCTATTATTTTGTACAGAGGTTTCCTTTATAATGTAGACAAGGAATAAGAAATGATTTTTGGGAATTCAACCCCTAAAGGGGTAAACAGGGGATGGAAGTTTATATGAAAGTCCGTCAGTTTTGAAGTTAGGATCTTCAAATTTTGTGTTTAGGCTGACAATTGAAAATTAATATATACGCGTTTCAGTGTTTTTGATAATTCCACCCCCGAAGGGTTAAAAAGTTAAAAAGAGGGGTGAAGTTATGTATGGAAAGTCCTTCATTTTAGAATGTAAAAATCACTAAATTTATTATCTAGGCTTATGGTTGGAAGCTAACGCAACGGTGTTGTTAGAATTTCGAGGTGAAATTTTGTTTTTAATTAAAGTTCTTTATTTTTTAAGTTAAATTCACTAATAATTCGGCGTATGGTTGGCTGATACAACGTAAATCGTTGTTTTTTTAAAATTTCAACCCACAAGGGGGTGAAAAGGTGGATAAAGTTTTGTATTGAAGTTGTCCATTCGCAAAATTTTGTATTCAAGTAAAAATAATAAAGTTAGTAAACTTGAAACTTGGCACGAATACTTACCTAAGTAAATTATAAAGTTTTCCAGTTTTAGTTTTTTCAAAGTTGCCCCCGTAGGCGTAGGGGGATTGGGGGATCAAAGTTTGTATAGAAGAATTTTAACTCGCAGTCCGATTAACTCGAAACTCAGTATTTATACTTAAAATCAAAAATATAGTGTATCAGGGTTTTTCAAAAATCTACCTCTAACGGGGTGAACAGGGGTAGTCAAAAAGGAAACCATGACTGGCTGGTAACACACAGCTCAAACCACTGCGGACGGGGACGGATTGGGTTGAAAATGGGCACATAGATACTTATTATGACGTAGGCATCCGCTAAGAAGGGGTTTTGAAAATTCGCCCTTTAAGGGGGTGAATGGGGGGGATTTTGTTTGTATGAAAAATCTTATTCCCTGAGTTAATAAACCTGAAACTTGGCACGAATACTTACCTTAGTAAATTATAAAGTTGTCATTATTGTTTTTTTTAAACTGTCCCCTAAAGGGGGATTGGGGGATGTCAAAGTTTGTATAGAAGAATTTTAAGGCGCCGTCCGATTAACTCGAAACTCAGTATTTATACTTAAAACCAAAAATAAAGAATAAAATATATCAGCTTTTTTTTATCGTTCTCTAACGGGATGAAAAGGTATTGTCAATTTTACAAGGGAAGATTTTACTGCGTGGCTTGATTAACTTGAAAATTGGTATTAATACTTAGCAACAAAAATCAAGAATAACATGTATCAGAGTTTTTCGAAAATTGACCTTTGACGGGGTAGTCAAGGGAGAAGTTTATTGCGTGGCTTGATTAACTCTAAATTATGACGTAGGAATCTGCTAAGATGATTTCGTTTGTATGAAAAATCTTATTCCTTGAGTTAATTAATCTCAAATTTGGCACGAATACTACCCTAAGTTAATTATAAAGTTAAATAAAATAAATAATAAATATGTTGTTTATTACCACAAATTTCAAGTACATTGCACTGTATACAGATTAAAGATCTTAATTTAGCATTAGGTAGACAAGTACAATTGGTCCTGACCCCTAAACTAGGCTAGGCCTGTATCTTAGGGGGCAGTACCCAGCTATAGAGTATGCTTATATGATTCTATTTTGGCAGACGTGCCAGTGGACTGTGTGAAGTGGGTGCATATTTTTGATCTTGTGGTAAACTTTAAAAATGTGAGAGCGAGAAAGTGAAGAGTGAATTTTATTGTATAAGAGTAAATGTTTGATGATTGTGTGAGGAAGTGGATGGGGTGTTTTATGATAGTCTTGAGTGTAGTGAAAGAAGTGAGTGTATGTTTGTAGTGTGTTAGAGATGTGAGTGATTAGCGCGTGTGTGAAGTTAGTTATTCTTTGTTGTTTTAAAAGGGGATCGGGGGATGTTAAAGTTTGTATGGAAGAATTTTAACGCACGGTCCGATTTACTTGAAACTCGGTATTTTATATATACCTAATGCGCACAGAATATAAAGCGTTACATGTTTTTGGGTTTGTTCAAATGTAACCCTTACGGTGCAAAAGGGGGTTTTTAAGTTTTAGGGAAGGACTTTACTGTGCGTCTTGATAAACTCCAAAGTAATTGAATAACACATGATTGAATATTTTTCAAAAATAAACTCCTTTTGGGGTGAAAAGGGGGACACAGTTTATATCAAAATTATGTTTCGTTTGATCAATAAACTTGAAAATTTACCCGTATATTTTCTTAATAAATAAAACGACCATAAACATACATTTTCGAAACTAACCTTTTAAAGGGGGTGTTCAATTTTGTAAGGGAAAATAATTGTATGGAAAGATATATTTGATTAACTTGAAACTCGGTATTTATATTTAAAATCGGAAATAAAGGAAAAGGTGTATCAGGGTTGTCAAAAAATCTACCCTTAACGGGGTGGAAAGGGGTAGTCAATTTTAAAGGGGATGATTTTATGTTACGGATTGGCGCAAAAATGGCTGAACGGATTTAGATGAAATTTGGTAACATAGTTTAAAGTTTATAATCTGCATTAACACAGCGTACTTTAAATTCCGGTAGTACGTTCTCGTGACATTTTTTCCGACATGCACGCGGGCGAAGCCGCGGGCAAAAGCTAGTAATATCATATTCTTTATTGTTTTCTCATAATCACAAACCCAGTACAAATTCAATCTAACACTTAATAGAGACTGGTGTCTGCTGTAGGTAAAACCTGTATTACAGATCACCAGGCTTACCCTTAATTGTATGTCACTTGCATGAAAATATGCAAGTAGCTTGCAAGCCATTGTGACGTTCAGCTACCAAAAGTTGTTAGGGCACAATTTCATGCAAAATACTTGTAGACTTTTGTGAAAGTTACTTGCAGACTTTTCTGCAAGTCACTTGTAGACTTTTGTGCAAGTTATTTGCAAACTTTTCTGCAAGTCACTTGTGGCCTTGGAAATTTTTGTGCAAGTTACTTGCAAACTTTTCTGCAAGTCACTTGTAGACGTTTGTGCAAGTTACTTGCAGACTGTTCTGCAAGTCACTTGTAGACTTTGTAAACTTTTGTGCAAGTTACTTGCAAACTTTTCAACAAGTCACTTGTAGACTTTTGTGCAAGTTACTTACAGACTTTTCAGCAAGTCACTTGTAGACTTTTGTGCAAGTTACTTGCAGACTTTTGTGCAAGTCACTTGTAGACTTTTGTGCAAGTTATAGCCCTGTGTATTACGGCTTAAGTAAGGATATAATCCGTCATAAAAAAAACTGTAGCTTCCGATTTTTTTCATTACTAATAACCGCCAATTTGTCACATTTCCTGAACGCACGATTTTTGCCATGAGCTTCCGTGATACAACCAAGGGCTGACAACTGACATACCTACTATAAATACTCTTGTTTTTGTACAGTGAAGGACAAAAGTATGTCAATGTTTATTTCGTCATCTGCCTCGCCTTTTCCCTATGTTGGGGTCGGTTTCCAGTCTAACCGGATACAGCCTGTTTTTTACATGGAGCGACTGCCTATCTGACCCAGTTACTGGTTAACACGATACCTCTTGGTTAATGTTTACTTATTTAGCGAATTTCAAAGGCACTTTTCTGGTAAACTATCTGATGAAATTGTGACATATTGCTTGACTAAACATGAAGACTTATTTATTTTATGTAAGTACAAAACTAATAATTACATTGTACAAATAAACATTTTGGAATAAATTTTCTGAATAATAGTGAAAACCTCATCAAAATTCGTTGCGCAGTTTAGAAGAATAACGTGGTCACACAAACAGACAAAACCGACTTTAAATTTATAATAAATGTGTCGACAAAAATCCATGCAATCATAAAATTAAATATAGAAATTGCAATGTATCGATAAAAATCCATGCAATTTATTAAATTAATTATAGAAATTGCATAAAATGTATCGATAAAGTTCTATGCAATTATTATAAAATTAAATATAAAAATTACATACAAAATGAATAATGTCTTTAAATAAAAAGAACGTCATTACAGTGAGAATAATATTTCAAAACGCGTTTAGATAAAGAAAGAAAAAATAACATTTATTTGGACGCAGTTCGTGAAATACATTTTAAAAAAAGTGTGAGGACCCCCGTCAGGAACTACGTTCCTCACGCGATACTCACATGCACACATACACTCGTATAATCCCCACGTTATCAAGCTTGTTTTTGGGGCATTAGTCCGTAGCAAGCTTGAGTCTAGTGCGTGTGTATGGAATCCTTTTGAGAAGCAGTATGCGTTAGCTTTAGAAAAAGTTCAAAAAGCATTTCTTAGATACCTCTACAAGCACTTGTACGGATTTTATCCTCTCTTGTATCCCACTGAATTCCTGTTAGGTTGCTTAAGTTTTAATTCTCTAGAAGTAAGACGGTCGCGCGATCAGATGACTGTAATATTTAAAATTCTTAGGGGGATTATAGATGTTCCTGATCTGCATAATGAAATCTGCAATCTATTTGTCTCAGACAATTACTGTCGTGGCAGAAAACACCGCTTACTGGCTGCTCCAACTTGCCGTACTGTTGCACATTCCAAGTCACCTATTCCTCGGACATTAGCCGCTATTAACACTCCCCTGAACTCAAACACAGATCTTGATATGTTTGCGAATGAATGGAAGGTGATACTGTCAGAATGTTTGAATTTCTGTGAGAAGAATGCATGACTGTGTTATATAAATGTTATGTTTAAATAGTGTAACTGGCTTCGGCCGTTCTATTAAAAAAAAAAAATGTATAATAGAAAGAGACAGAGAGAGAGATAGACAGAAACTCGCATGTAGGGGGATAACGTTTTTTTCCTTACGTGACGATTTCTACCAGTCAACTCCCACCGCAAGCCGTATTAAGGAACTTCGCTCCAAAAAAATGGAAATAAAATGTTTTAAACAACAACAACCAGCTATAGAAGTGTGTGTATACTTTGTGCCCTCGACTATACCCCAAACAAATGTGAACAAATTAATTTTACTGACATCCCTGCCCGAAATAAGTATGGTTGTCAAATGTAGAACAAAAAATATAGCCTACAAGGTTTTTGTGTTGAAATTCTATGTTGACTAAAAGTGGCGTAAAAGCCCAAAAGGGTAGACCAAGTAGACTGTAGATTTGTTGACCATTTTCTATTTGTGAAGTACCTGGTACTTGTTGACAGGTCTACACTGTCCTCCCATACATTTTACCTAACACTGTAATTTGGAAATGGTGTGCAAAATTGCAAAGCGATGGCGAACTAGATCGGATGGTTAAGCACAGAATTAACACAGTATGGATGAAATGGCGGCAGGTCACCGGAATAATCTGCGACTCCCGCATTCTTCTTAAACTTAAGGGGAAGATATATAAAACAATGGTTAGACCTGCTGTCTTGTATGGATCAGAATGTTGGGCCACAAAAGGGATGAATGAAAGCCAATTGCATGTAGCTGAGATGAGAATGCTAAGAGGAATGTGTGGTGTGACACGAATGGATAGAATAAGAAATGAGTACATAAGAGGAAGTCTGAAAGTGGCACCGGTGACTGAAAAGTTGTGCGGAAATCGGTTGTCATGGTATGGGCATGTGATGCG
This sequence comes from Tiliacea citrago, assembly GCA_963921375.1. Classification (NCBI taxonomy): domain Eukaryota; kingdom Metazoa; phylum Arthropoda; class Insecta; order Lepidoptera; family Noctuidae; genus Tiliacea; species Tiliacea citrago. Next base: position 13,091,025 of record OY992808.1, on the reverse strand, counting down.
GAGGAATGAGGAAAATGTCGTGAGGAAAGTTTTGAGTCTGAATGTGGATGGCTATAAGAGTAGGGGAAGACCAAAGAAACAATGGATGGACTGTGTGAACGATGATATGGCTAGAAAGGGAGTGACTACCGAGATGACGTCTAATAGAGAAGTATAGAAGAAAGGGACATGTTGCGCCGACCACAAACAAATTGGGATAAAGGCAGGAGAATGATGACTGTAATTTGGAAATATTGTAAAAACCATTTATTAAAACAGCATCTTGCTGGCTCTTCTCCATAAGAAACGACCAATTGGAACCGTGCACCTAGCTTCTGACGTTTCATAAGTGCCCATGTAGGTTTATGTGAAATAAATATTTTGATTTTGGTAAAGGTCACATTGAACTTCGTCAGTAATTCTTTTGATGTGAAAATAGCTTCCCGAAGTCTAGATTTGCACCCGGTTGGTGGCAATAAGCACGCCCCCTATTAAATATGATACTTAAACATAACAAGCCTAATGTCAGTGTGTTGTAGAGGTTTTATCCTGCATGGTTTTCCCATGCGAGCTCCGCGAATATTTTATAAGTTGATAGAATGTACACATACACACATACATAAACTCACGCCTTCTTCCCATAGGGGTAGGCAGAAACTATAGAACGCCACCTGCTACGCTCCTTACATACTCCTTTTGCTTCGCCTACATTCATACATCTGGTCATACACGCACGCCGATTGCGAGTACTACACACCTGACCTTTCTGAAGAACATCACCAATTTGGTCATTATATGGCCTCCTACGGCGTCCCCTCCAGGGGTTTCCACTCACCTCTGCTTTATAAATACCTTTTGTTAGTCGCCTTTCACTCATACTCTGTGAACATGACCAAACCATCTAAGCATACTCTTTCCAATTTTTGTTACTACATCTTCTTTTAAATGCACCGTTGATAGAATGTATAATGGATTGAACACTATTTCATATCATCATTTTACCACCAGCAGTGGTGTGACCGTCGGACTGCCAAGCCATAGGTCTCGAGTTCAAACCCAAGGCACGCACCTCTGACTGTTTGGATACAATATGCGTATTATGTAATTATCACTTGCTTAAAAAACGGTGAAGGAAAACATTTGTCAGGAAACCGGCCCTGAGAAATAATTCTCACAAGTGAAGCCAAGTCACATGCCATAAAGACTCTGACATCAGGGGGCCAAGTTTGCTAACGCAGTTGTGTCCGAATGGCCGATCATTGGCACCGTAATTGTAGACTTTGACAGTTTTGCTAATCTCCTAATTGAAAGGCGTCTTTATGATTTTCCAATGACGTGCCACTGATACTCCATTGGAAAAATTGTGTGTATTTGGTAATCTCGTACTGACAAGCTCATATTATTTTGACATCCCAATGGACCACTGTCACGCCATTATGAATTTAGGAGGTTACAAACTATTGGCACAATGGTCATGGCGTTGCCTTGATATGGTCGTCATAATGACCAATCATTGAAAATAGCAGACTTGGCCCCCAGGTGATTCACTAATCACACAAAATGAAGACGTTGGCGATTATGGCAAACCCCCAACCCTTTTGGTGGAGGCCTATGTCCAGCAATGGACGTCTTTCGGCTGAAATGATGATGAATGAGGAGTGTAGACTATTAAATTTCATATTTAGAAGATTAGAAAAGAATTGAGAATCAGCTTCAAGAGCTGACAGAGCGCGTCATGATGTAAATTGAGTGGCATCATTAATTATTAAAAGAATAATTATAAATATAATATAAAATACGTCTTTTACTGATCGTCCCGTTACAGTACTATGCGCCTCTGTCTACCCTACGGGGATTACAGGCGTGATGCTAAATGATAATTGATTGCTTTAGGAGACACGGTTAGGAACAGTCAATTTCATCCTTCATGCCGGCCGATTTGATCGAGTAGTTTCATTGATCGAACGAATAGGCTCCACAGCCCGCAACAGATTTGCTACGGTACTTTCTGTTTTTCTAGACAAAATCAAACTGGTTGCTATTTTAATGGTAAAATCTGTTATTTATATGATATTGATTTTACATTCTGTGATAACCTATACTCACACACTGACTTATTTTTTTTTATTTTTTTTTGAAAAATATTTTTTTACGTTGTTTGTAAATATGTGAGCACCATGTATCTATCTAATAATTAAGTTATTTTTAGTTGCTTAGTTTTTTAATTCTTTTCACCTATTATGGTATACTAATTTTATTTTAGGTGCATCGTCTTCACATATAATCATATAATTAATGTACTCAAACAAAATATTGTAAACATTTTTAAAAGAGTAACGGTGGAGTTTCTTGCCCATTCTTCTCCATACGAAACTACCTTTTGGAAGGGGCAACTAGAATCAATTCTATTTTTTTGTAAATTTTGACGTTCAAAAGTGCCTCTTATGTGCCTATTTGAAATAAATGGTTTGACTTTGACTTTTCCAGACACACTTTGGACCTGTACTTTAAAAGAGACTATGACTGCTGACTTTGACATTTACATGGAGCGACTGCCTATCTCACCTCCACAACCCAGCAACTGGGCAATACGCTACCCCTTGATAAGACTGGTTGTCAGACTTTGGGCTTCAAGACGACCCCTAACGACTGAATGACAGCCGGGACCAAATGCTTAATGTGCTTTCTGATGCATGGAGGAGACTCGGTATGTAAAGATGATCACCCATCCACGGACCAACCCCGCCAAGCGTAGCTTAACCTGATGGATCGACCCATGCAGCTGTTATAACTTAGCCACGAGCTCCAAATAAATAAGCAGTATTATTGGAAAACAATAGTTTTCAACAATAGTTTGAAAAAAAATCTAAATGTAATCTAATGTAACATTCTTTGACTTCACGTGATAAAGCAAAAGGAACGGAGTTCAATGTTCGTAATGCGCAGTAATTAAACAAAACCTACCATGACATCATGCCTGTAATTCCCGAAGGGTTAGGCAGAGGTGTACCTATAATAGTTCATCACACTACATCACACACTCACACACAGTAAACCAAACCACACACCTTTTCACACACAGTACACCATACACCTCATCACACAACACACGAAAACACCTGCCTCACTACAATCCACACTACACCACACCACACCATACACTATACACACTACATCATACGCTATACACACCACATCATACACACTACATCATACGCTATACACACCACATCATACATTATACACACTACATCATACGCTATACACACCACATCATACATTATACACTATACACACCACATCATACATTATACACACTACATCATACGCTATACACACCACATCATACATTATACACACTACATCATACGCTATACACACCACATCATACATTATACACACTACATCATACGCTATACACACCACATCATACATTATACACACTACATCATACGCTATACACACCACATCATATATTATACACACTACATCATACGCTATACACACCACATCATACATTATACACACTACATCATACGCTATACACACCACATCATACATTATACACACTACATCATACGCTATACACACCACATCATATATTATACACACTACATCATACGCTATACACACCACATCATACATTATACACACTACATCATACATTATACACACCACACCACAACATATATACCCACATCGTTTTATTACTCGTAATAATAGGTGTACCCCTCATGTCACAGTGCACTATTTTTTATTTTGTAACTCACAGTTAGTATAAGTATACGGCAAATTTATGGAAGCGCAATAATACAGACACTGTTTTGCTTAAAAGAAGGCTCCAAACACGTTTAAATGTATTAATTATGCTAATTGTGAAAATAAAGTATTAAGTATTTATTTTTGTTGTATAGTACACCCACATTTCATCTGCTTTGTTTAAGTTCCATGTAGTTGATTGCCCAACCTGGGGATCGAACCCAGGACTACATGCTCAGCAGTAACTCCTGCGTTCACTACAACAACGAGGCAGTAATTAAATTAAGCACTAATAAACGTCAATTTTAAAGTATGTTAATGATTGAGCGTTTAGTTAAATGTCAATCACGGTCTAACAAAACATTTGTCCACAAAAATAAAAACCGGTCAAGTGCGAGTCGGACTCGCGCACGAAGGGTTCCGTACCATTATCTATAAAAATGGCGAAAAAATCACGTTTGTTGTATGGGAGCCCCCTTAAATATTTGTTTTATTTTAATTTAATTATTGATTTTTAAAGTGAATATATAACTAAATATTCTGTGAATATTTCAAGTGTCTACCTGTTACCGTTATCAATATCGAGCAAAAACAACCAAAAAAATCACGTTTGTTGTATGGGAGCCCCCTTAAATATTTATGTTATTCTGGTTTTTAGTATTTGTTGCTATAGCGGCAACAAAAATACATCATTTGTGAAAAATTCAACTGTCTAGCTATCGCGGATCATGAGATACAACCTGGTGACAGACGGACAGACAGACAGACAGACGGCGGAGCCTTAGTAATAGGGTTCCCGTTTTACCCTTTGGGTACGGAACCCTAAAAAACACAAATAATATAAACGATAAGCCCTTTTTAATCTAAGCTTAACAATGAACAGGATTTTATAGCACGAGTCTTTATTTTCTTTTCACGAAAAAAAGCTCCAAAATCGACGTAATGAACCTTTACAAAAGGCTTTATTACAACATTTACTGAAATTGAGGGTAGCTAAAGAAATACACTTAAACCCTCTACGGCGTAGCATCCTCTACGGCGCGTAACCCTCTACGCCGTAGCCTGACATTTGAAGCTAAAACTTAATTATATACAGCGCGAATTTTTTAAACACAGACAAGTTAAATTAAAAGTGTATGATACAGGGTGTGGTTTTTAACTGTGACATGCCGTGACACGGGATCGAGGCGGAATGGCTACCCCTTTTATCGATTTGTTTCGTGGTCGACGCGTTGAGAGAACGTTTAGTTCAGTTTTCATGCAAATATATACAAGTATGGCGCATGTTAATGCGATAACTGAGGCCCTAGAATGAACGACGGAAACATAATATAACTATGTTCCAGTATCAAATTTTGGTTTAAATCGTTTTTTATTATTATTAAGTATTTTATTTATTCTAACCTAACTTACTTATCCTGATTTTTTTTTTGGTTGGGAAATTATCAAATAAATCCGAGGCACGGACGAGTCTTGGTATGTAAAGATGGTCACCCATCCGCGGACCAACTGCGGCAAGCGTAGCTTAACCAGATCGATCGACCCGTACGGCTCTTATTAATTAGCCAAACCCCGTAAGCAGTGTTTATGATTAATTTTAAAACTAAAATCACATTGATAGATCTACACTAGTTTCCAACCCACAACCTATCTTTGGGTTTTCTTAAAACCTTTTTACTGTTACTTAATAATGTTTATCACATTATTATCTATCTTAATTGAAAATAAACAGAGTTCATATTTGACTGAGGGGAGGTAACCGTGTTCACAAATTGCCCGGAGGATAACCATGTATTTGCCTACATAATAATAATATGTATTATTAATTCAAACATTTCCTCAGATGCCTCGGAAATCATATTAAGACAGTCATTATGAGTCAGAAGCCTGAAAGTCTGGCAACCTCTTACCTTGAAGCTCTCACTAGCTCGTGTCTTATAAGTAGGTAATAACAGCTGGACGGGTCAATCATCAGAGTTAAGCAACGGTTGTCGAGGTCGGTTTGTGGATGGGAGATCATCCATTAAAACCGAGACTCGTCCGTGCCTCGGAACGCACGTTGAGCCATTGGTCCCGGCTGTCATTTGAAGACATGGCAGTCGTTATGAGTAGTCGGAAGCCCGCAAGTCAGACAACCAGTTTTGGCAAGGGGTATTGTGTTACCCAGTAACTGGGTTGTGGAGCTCAGATAGGCAGTCGCTCCATGTAAAATCCTCGTATTCAGCTGCATCTGGTTACACTTGAAGCTGGCCTCAATGTTCTTGATATGTTAAAAATGTTACAATAAAATTCCTCCCCACATACTTCAACTGAATGAGACGAAATTCAAATCTTGTATAAAACGCACACTATGCAAGCAGATATATTATAAGTTGGGGATTACATCGCTGACAAAAATGCTTGGCTCAATGCTGGTCCTGCTCCACAACCTCAACTAATTGATTAACATTTGAAAATACTGTTGGAGCTGCTGAAGATTGTAATACTATCTTTGCAGTGTATAAACTGAATCTCCTTTGTATTATATAATTGCATAGCACAGCTCACAGGTGTAGAGTACTATGTACAATAGAGATACCATTTACCGGGTAATATGTCTTTCATTGACTTAAATGTGCCCTGGTAGCTGAGAGTATGTCATGTTCACTCAGATGTCTCTCTGATGGTGGCGCGTGTATCGGATCATTTAGCTCCCTTCGAAATGGTTGAGCTGAATGGTACTGCTCCATGCGTCATGTTCGTGAACGGGCGCTGTCAGTTGGGACTGGTCATCTCTTAGCTGCCACGGCTTATTTTAATTATTTTTGTTTTGAATTGTTTCTATTTGCTGTACTATGGACGAGTTTCTTTGTTATATCGTCCTCACATTTAGTTTTAAATTCAACACTAAAGATGTAACAATATTTTTGTAACAGTATAATTTAAAAATAGTGTCGATGGAGTTTCTTGCCCGTTCTTCTCCATGTGTACCTACTACGCCTTGGAATGGGCAACTAGCTTCACATTTGTAATTAACCGACTCCTTGACAATTCAAAAGTGCCTGTTAATTTAAATAAATGACTTTGAGTTTGACGAGAATGAAATGACTTTGAGTTTGACGAGTATAAAACATGCATCAAATTTGTATTGACGTTCTCTCAGATATGTTTTATTAATGCGCTACTGCTGAACATGGGGTCCTGGGTTCAATTCCCAGGTCGGGCAAAGTTTTAATGGGGTTTCTATCTGGAATTTCTCAGTAGCAGCCCGGAGTCTGGGATTTATGCCCGCATGATGGCGCAATTAGACTCGCCCCCTATTACATGGGACTTTAACAAAATTGGTGAAATGTGGCTGTACCATAGGTTCAACTCTGCCTAACCCTTCGGGTAATAAGGCGTGATGTTATGTTTTTTTGTTTATTAACTATTTTGTTCAGCTCCGCCTGGTTTTCGCCTGGACAGCTTCTGCCCCTTTACAAAGCGCAGGTCCGATCCTGCATGAAGTATTGTAGACACCTTTGGGATGGCTCAGCTAAATATACCAACTTGCCGCGCTTGACTCGGTGGAACGCAGAGCTAAGAGGCTCATTGGCGACGTAAAACTGGTGGATGCCAAGCTTCACAGCTTGGCCCATCGTCTTGTCGGTCTTCTACATACTGTATTTCGGTGAGTGTGCCCAAGAACTCCACGAACTCATTCCACCGGCCCCCTTCTATTATTGGACATCTAGATGCACTGCAGGTTACCGTCCCTTTCTGGTTGCTATTCCACCAATTCGCACTAAGCGTTTCCAAATGGCTTTCATAATGCGCACAGCAAAAGAGTGGAACTCTCTGCCTGCGTCTGTGTTTCCGAACGCATACAAGCCTAATCTCTTCAAAGTGAGAGTGAACAGGCTTCTTCTGGGTAATCTCACTCCATCGTCGACTTTGTCTCTGTCACCTCTGACCTAGACTAAGGTCAAGAGCAAACCCATCGCAGAAAAAAAAAGCTACGTACAAGTTTTGGAAACCTACAACTAGTCTTTACAACTTATTTTAGCTGTAAACTATAAACAAAGACAGTAAGCTCCATCAATCTGCAAGCCTTTTCCCAACTATTTTGGAGTCGGCTTCCAGTCCAACTGGATACAGCTGAATATCAGTATTTTACATGGAGCGACTGCCTATCTGACTTCCACAACCCAGTTACAGGGTAACACAATACCCATTGGCTGTCAGACTTTTGGGCTTCTGACTACCCGTAACGACTGTCGAAGATCTATGAATGACAGCCGGGACCAACGGTTGAACGTGCTTTTCGAGGCACAGACGGGTCTTGGTATGTAATCGATGATCTCTCATCCACAGACCGACCTCGACAAGCGTTGCTTAACCCTGAAAATCGACCCGTGCAGCTGAGATTACTTAGACACGAGCTAGTGAGAGCTTCGAGGTAAGAGGTTGCACAGACTTTCGGGCTTCTGACTCATAATGACTGTCTTAATATGATTTCCGAGGCATTTTGAAAAATGTTTGAATTTATAATACATATTATTATGCATGTAGGTTCAAATACATGGTTATAATATGTAATGGATGGTCACCCATCCACGAACCGCCCATGGCTCGGCCCCATATATATTTAGCCATAACATGTCATGTAGAACAATTTTTTTATTCCTTGATGACTTGGTGTCTGGTGTGTAGCAAAGTAGACAAATAAATAGAAATCGTGTATCTACAACAAAACTAATAAAAAATATAAAGCTTTTATTCTGAAAATGAAACCTTTTGAGTACCTATTTAAAAGCTAAATAAAAGTCTATTCCAGTCACAGACACTGAAACGGAATGCTTAAATAGCTGCCCTGAAACTCATCTGGCTGGTTCTGACTCAAGGTTAAGTTGTGTTTGTTGACGTTGGTTTGTGGATGGGTGACCGTTTGTAACACAGACTACGTGTCTTGGTGGGTACAGAGAAATGGGAAATATATTGTGTAATTTTTGCAATATTGTGATTAATTTCAATATGTACTTACATAAAATGTATCTTAAGACACTCGTCAATAATGTAGCTTCCATCAAGAATTTTCAGAATCGGGTCAGTAGTCCCGAATTTTACCCTACATATATATAAGTAAACTCACAAATTTTACCTCTTAAGTTTATAAAGGTAATTAGGTTACCGGGTACCGTATGGTGCCAGATGTAAAGAATAGCACCATCCTATTTCTTCGCGTGGGTGTCGTAAAGGCGAATTAGAAAAAATGGATTTCTAATATTTGACTAATAAAATCTTTATCGCATTTTGCAGGATCTCCGAGTCTAAAATCAGCCTAAATTCTGTTACGTACATCATTTTAACGCTAATCTGGGTAAGCTAATATTTCCTTACATAAGAGCAACATAGCCCAACACAACCCGCTTGTTTATTGTTCCGTAGACTTTAGTTTCACCGTCTACCCGACAAAATATTCATTACTAAATTCATACTAGGGTTGGGACACGTTGTTGGAGTTATCGATAAAAATAAAATTTTAATGTTTGATTATATTGGAGTTTGTGTTCGTCAGCATAAGTAATTTTCTTGGTTATTATAACCTGTACTCCCCTTGGGGGTAAAAATAACTGTTTTAGTACCCCACATTTCGGCAGCTAAGTTAGACATTAAGCAGTGGAGGCCCAGGATAACGGTCGTGACTTACTAGTTGTAGGTCGTAGATTCAAACCCTGACAGGCGCCATATTTTGTTTAAATCTTTTCATCACCACAGCTTTCAAAACGGTGAAGGAAAACATCATGACGACACCGGTATGTCCTAGAACCAAAAATTCAAAGACTGTGACATGTTATGTACCAACCCGCACTGGGCCCGCGTGGCCGATTACGGCCCACTCCTTCTCACAGAGAAGAGGCCTGTGTCCCTGCTGTGGGCACATTATAGGCTGGTTATGTCAGACATTAATGGGACACAAATCCTTATGGTAAAACATAATAACACTTAGCGTGAATTGGGCAATGATTATGATTAGCAGTCATGCTTGGGATCACTAGAGCAACAAGGTATTCCTTTTGGAGTAACTAATGACATTACAGTAACAGTACCTGGTTGACTTGTACCTAGACTTTTGTTTTCCGTGTGGTGCCGGGCGTAAAGAATAGCACCACCCTATTTCTTCCCGTGGGTGTCGTAAAAGGCGACTAAGGGACTTACTAGAGAATGGGCAGCAGCGTTCTCTATGCATTCTAACACCATACTGCGATCGCCAACCCGCCTGCCAAGCGTGGCGATTATGGCAACATCCCCTTTTATGGGAAGCACAGAACCAGTTGAAGTGGCAGTGCTTGGGGAAGCCTATGTCCAGCAGTGGACGTGTGTCGACTGAAATTATGAATATAATCCGAGCAATGTTAAATAGGCTAATCACCTCTTTTAACATACAACATGTTTCATTGATAATATAGTATTTATAAAACTGTACTGTTAGCGGGTTTGCAGGCCGACATTTTAAATTGAAGTTACCCAGGCCCCCGTAATTAACAACGTACAAAATCTAATACAAAGCTTATCTCAGCGACAATCTATGTTAAAAATTTAAGTAAATTAAAGGTATTTTTTGACAGATTGAAACTGAGATTAGAATGCAATTAATGTTCTTCAAAAAGGGTGAGTGCTTGGAACCACACGATGGAAGTGTAATCTTACAACTGGAGCCGAGTATATCCGATCAGCACCGAGTATACGTGATTCAGCGTCACCGACTGACTGGAGCAGGGTATACCCGATTCGGCGCCTCTGACCCTGACGGTTTAATTTCGTTCACTGTTCAGAAAGAGCGCAAAGTGCGCCTAAAGAAGTTTTCACTTTCAATACGGGTATTGCTTCTCTGAAAACATAATACACATAACATCACACTTGTAATCCTCAAAGGGTTAGGCAGAGGTGTACATATAGTAACACCCACATTTCGCCAGTTATGTTTAAGTCCCATGTAATAGGGGGCGAGCCTATTGCCATCGACCGGGTGCTAATCCAGACTCCAGGCCGCTACTGAGAAATTCCTCCCCAATGCCTCTGTAACCTTTGCCTATTTCGACTGTAATACTTCGTAAGTCACGTAGCTACATAAGACCTGCTTTATATGTTATTGCGTTGTACCCGTCAGTCAGAGACTAAATTAAAAAGTCTCATGTCTTTGTAATGGGGAAGGTAGGGCAAAGCTTATTGTAGATGGCGTAGTCATAGCTCGGCCCTACGGCCTATACTAAATTTGACATTTCGTTCATTCATTCCATTTCGTGTTCATTCATGAGTTTGGTTTTACTTCAATATACAAGGCATACAAAGAAAGTTTTTGAGGTATATTCAATTCCGGTCTAAAACTTATTCTCCCACTTATCTCCTACGCTGTAAAAGATTTCATCTACTTCGTCTTTCTGAACGTAGAAGAATTGCAGACTTAGCGTTTTTGTTTAGAATTGCTAGCGGTTCGACCGAGCTTTCGGAATTGCTTAACAAAATCGTACTGCAGGTTCCTTCTGCTTTTCTGCGCAATCCATGTCTCTTGCATACTCCTATGGTACGAACGAATTACAGACTCAAAGAAAAAGTACTCTTTGTGATTTCTTTTTTGATCACGTTAAATAATTATTACGCTGTTTGAAACACATTTTTACTAAAAAAAAATTTAATACTTACTGTTTTTACTCAAAACACTGTCTACCTTCTCAATTTTTTTATGCTCTCTTCTATCTGTGAAAACTTATAATTGGCCTTATTTTAATTACTCTCAATCATGCAAAAGTGTTTAGCTGTAAGTTTTCCAAAAAGCGTAAAATAAAATAAAAAATTTCGTTATTTTCGGTCATTTCATTATTTTTTTAAATCAAGTATTTGACATGGAAGTGTCAGAATTTAAAACCTTAAAAATTTCGTCGTAATCACTTTCTTCAAAATGTTTCCGACATAACAAAAAAATCTCTATGAATAGCTTTAAGCCACAGTCTTTCTTTCGGGAAATGGTGGACTCCAATTGCGGAGTAGGTATTTATGAGAACAACGACGCGCAGGAATCTGTTGGATGCGAGAAGTACAGAACCGGTCAAAGTGGCTGTGCTTGGGTGAGCCCTATGTTCAGCAGTAGACATTGTTTTTGTGTCATGATTTTTCATTGCGCAAATAAACGTATTTTCTTTCTTTCTTAGGTTATGTCTGTCAGTAAATTTAAGATTGTTGTTAAGTAGAATGTACATTTTTTATATAAATGTTTAATTGGATCGTTCATGGCCTGATACACCGCTCTCTTGATTTCATAAATTTAACTAATTAATCTGGCAGATGATTACAAACGAATACGGTTTAATTTTTAAGGACATCTCCAGTGCCAGTGAATCAATTATGCTTTAGGAGTCAGAAACTTAAGAAAACTGATCAAAATATAGTCTAAGGATTTTAGTATGTTTGTTTGAGTGTAACGCCATCTGTGGGTAAACACAAGTACTAACTGGTGGAACTCAGAGATCAGTGAAACAATTTAAATTTTGTTGGCCTGACCAGATTTTGCAGATTTCTGGTTCACATTTTTTTTTATTTTAACACGAAGTATTATTGTTTATTTTATGTATACTTGAAATTACATCTTTAGTTCCATAGTTTGGTTTCATTCCTCAACACCTACTCATTTCTATTCTTATTTGTTCCTACTGAATTATACTGCCAACATGAAACATATTTACGTCATTAATTTCAGGAAGAGAGTATTTAAAAAAAATAACGCTTTGTATGGTAAATAAATCTACTAATCTTGGCGTATTTTATACGTAATTTATGTTAATATATTGCTTTGATCTAAAATAAACGACTTATAGTTATTATTCACACACTTTAAAGGCAATTACGGGAACAATTCAGTCACAGATCTACATGGTCCTCACATGATCTGACCAAGATTATGTCTGGACTTTAAAAGAGACTTTGACCCCTGAGTTTGTTTCGCCATTTCTTCTCAAGCTAGATGTAGTCGACATTTCCTATCTGACTAAGATAGGAAATGTCGGCTACATCTAGCTTATTTTTTACTTTTTAATATGACGTGTTAAAGTGATTCCGATATCCTATTTACAGAATAAACGATTTCATTTCATTTCATTTCAATGGAACATCAAAAACATCGGAAGCTAGCTAAGTATTGTTTTTTTTATTGTTTAGGAAGCTTTTAAGGATTAATATATCCATAGTAAAATTACTAGAGCGTAGCAGGTGGCGTTCTATAGTTTCTGCCTACCCCCATGGGCAGAAGGCGTGAGTTTATGTATGTATGTACAATTACTAAGTTACTAAGATTTAAATAAATCTTGATTTTTTATTTATATTTTAAAACCCGCAATCATGAACATAACCCGTAACTCAACATGTCTTTTATCTTGTACTTAGAGAATCTACAAAATGAAACGAGTCCTCAACACATATAATACATTGCTGTGAAAAAAAAACCGGCCAAGTGCGACTCGGACTCGCGCACGAAGAGTTCCGTACCATTATCTATAAAAACGTCAAAAATATCACGTTTGTTGTATGGGAGCCCCCTTATATATTTATTTTATTCTGTTTTTTAGTATTTTTTGTTACAGCGGCAACAGAAATACATCATCTGTGAAAATTTCAACTGTCTAACTATCACGGTTCATGAGATATAGCCTGGTGACAGACGGGCAGCAGACAGACAGACAGACGGCGGAGCCTCAGTAATAGGGTTCCCGTTTTACCCTTTGGGTACAGAACCCTAAAAATCGATATCAATATGAAAAAAAATTGCAATGTAAAATGAAATGATGCTTTATGAAAATTTGACACTGTCAGTTTTTATTTATTTATATATTTTTTTCTTTGTTAATTTAAAATATATTATTGTATTACATTCGGCAATACTGTAGCTTCTCATTACTGAAAGAAATTTCGGAATCGTATCAGTAGTTCCGAAGATTGGGCCTATACAAACTCAACCCCTTTGTAATATTATGTTATTATAGTAAAGTACGGATAAATGTCTACCGGGTGGCTTCGAACCTTATCCAGAGTGGACTACGACCAGCCGAGTTGATTGAAACATAATATTGACAAAAAATATTCTACCTTTTTTACCAATATCCTTTCATGGCGACCTATGGGATGTTATGTTACTATAATTAAATGTATATTCAGATAAATCGAACGTCGCGCATCCCCGTCTGTCAATTTGACGTGAATTATTGCTTTCACTGAGTATATTGAGTGACGTTTGGTATGTGCAGTCAAGTCTTTTATATAAAGGGGCTCGTGGCTGTCGGTTCGTGCATGGGTGAGCATCCATGACTTACATATCGAGACCCTCCGTGCCTCGGAAAGCACGTTAGGCCGTTGGTCATCGCTGTCATTCGTACAGGTCTTTGATAGTCGATACGGGTAGTCAGAAGCCCAAAATAATTCCGACAACCAGTCTTACCAAGGGGTATCGTGTTACCTAGTAACTGGGTTGGGGAGATCAGATAGCATCTGGTTAGACTGTAAGCCGACGCCCACATAGTTGGGAAAAGGTTGGGCAGATTGATTGAGTCAAGTATTTTATATCTTCTTCAGTTTTCTAATTTTTTTTTTCAGGTCAGGTCACATATTATTCTTTTCGAAGCTTTGGTGTAATGAGGATCAGGGTGTAAAGTTCACTCATCCACCATAGAAAAAGGAGGATCCTCCGACTAGACGGGTGTTGTGTCTGGTGGGCAACTGCCCGACGGTTGATGTCGGGACGTTGTATATATGCTAGTCGCGCGGTAAACTCTGCTTGCGCGATGCAGGATTTGCGTGACGTCAGTGTGACGCGTAGTTCGCATGTGGCGATGTAGATGCTGCTACAAAGCTACAGCACTGACCGCCAGTTACACGTACGTCCATTAAATTTAATTCCCCATTAAAAGTTATCTTTATCTAACAGAACGTATCAGAAAGTGACAGCATTACTTTTAATGGGGAATAAAATTTAATGGATTTACGTGCAACTGGCGGTAATCCGACTATTGCATAGAAAACTACATTTAATTCTTCGATAACAAAGCTCTAAACAGCATAAAAATTTCACCAACGTCGAGTTGAGATCAACCTTTTTAATGGCTTGGCATAAAATACAAAAAAAAAAACAAAATCTGACAGTGTCAAATTTTTATTTCGGTCTGTGTCATTCTGCGGTATTGACATAACAACACAATACATAATGCTTAATCGGTAAAGCAGATTCTATCGAGTAATGAGCAGATACAAATAGGCCTTTGTTAACATATTTTGTCTGTATTTATTTATTTTTGGTATGCATGTATTGTGTTCGTAATGTATTCAGGGCTCTGTTTCGGCTCCCTCGATATTGCAGTGCATGTTGATGACTTCTACGCTATTATGCGTAAAAAAGTGGCGTCGCTGGTGCGACGGGTACGGGGGAGCCCGAATAGCGGCCTTAGGATGATTGGCGAGAGAACAGATACTGTTCTGCTCAGTAGGTTCACTGAACTCCATGTGTTGCGAGACCGATGAGCCTACTGGGTGTGTTGAGTTTTTCTTTTTATTTTATTTATTTTTAATTACTAACACTAGATTTAAGCAAAATTCTTGTTACTAACAACCTTGTCTTTAATATGGACTTTTTTGTCTGAAATAAAATATTTTTATTTTTTTATTTTATTTTTTATTATAGTAGTACCTACTTCTACGTTACCTATTTTTACTTTTAATATCATTGCTTAACAGCAATAATATTTATTGCTGTTAAGCAATGATATTAAATGGTATAAAAGGTAGATATGTTATACACGCTCCGCAAGTGGCACGTCAACACTTGGCTAATTACACTAGTTATATATCGTCTTGTCTCATTTTCGCTTCCGATAATTATAACATGCCGTCCTACTTCGACGTGTCATCTAATAGTATGAACATGTGCCGTTTTTGAAGATCGTATGTTGGGTAGGTAACTTTTTTTTGGTTGGCAAATTATCAAATAACTTCTCCCGCTCTGGGCGGAGCGGGAGGGCGTGTCAGACTTTTTCTGACTAAAACCCACCCGTGTTCCTTCAGTTGCCTGTGTGCCAGGGCCACGATATCCCTTTCGAACAAACTCGCAACCCTGGCAGGCATTGGTCCTAACGGACCCCGTCAGTTGGTGCTGACATCTCTTTGAGGCGCGCGTGGAACACAACGCGCTGTCGACCCGGGCCTGGTCCTTATGAGACGGCGAGCTGGGCAGGTAACCTATGAGCCTCTTTTTACTTATTTGGCAACATTAAAAATGTGTGTCAAAGAATTATTCTACGGTGGTTGTGCCCCAGTTCATGCAAAGAGAGTTAGTATCAACAGACAGATAAAGCAAATAGTTCGTTTATGGCGCTGTGGAATTCAATAGTTATTTTGTTCCTATGCTTTCCCATTCCTCTGCAAGGGCCTCCCCCAAGTCCTTCCAGGAACTTTCTTTCCCATTCCTCTGCAAGGGCCTCCCCCAAGTCCTTCCAGGAACTTTCTTTCCCATTCCTCTGCAAGGGCCTCCCCCAAGTCCTTCCAGGAACTTTCTTTCCCATTCCTCTGCAAGGGCCTCCCCCAAGTCCTTCCAGGAACTTTCTTTCCCATTCCTCTGCAAGGGCCTCCCTCAAGTCCTTCCAGGAACTTTCTTTCCCATTCCTCTGCAAGGGCCTCCCCCAAGTCCTTCCAGGAACTTTCTTTCCCATTCCTCTGCAAGGGCCTCCCCCAAGTCCTTCCAGGAACTTTCTTTCCCATTCCTCTGCAAGGGCCTCCCCCAAGTCCTTCCAGGAACTTTCTTTCCCATTCCTCTGCAAGGGCCTCCCCCAAGTCCTTCCAGGAACTTTCTTTCCCATTCCTCTGCAAGGGCCTCGTCCAAGTCCTTCCAGGAACTTTCTTTCCCATTCCTCTGCAAGGGCCTCCCCCAAGTCCTTCCAGGAACTTTCTTTCCCATTCCTCTGCAAGGGCCTCTCCCAAGTCCTTCCAGGAACTTTCTTTCCCATTCCTCTGCAAGGGCCTCCCCCAAGTCCTTCCAGGAACTTTCTTTCCCATTCCTCTGCAAGGGCCTCCCCCAAGTCCTTCCAGGAACTTTCTTTCCCATTCCTCTGCAAGGGCCTCCCCCAAGTCCTTCCAGGAACTTTCTTTCCCATTCCTCTGCAAGGGCCTCCCCCAAGTCCTTCCAGGAACTTTCTTTCCCATTCCTCTGCAAGGGCCTCTCCCAAGTCCTTCCAGGAACTTTCTTTCCCATTCCTCTGCAAGGGCCTCCCCCAAGTCCTTCCAGGAACTTTCTTTCCCATTCCTCTGCAAGGGCCTCCCCCAAGTCCTTCCAGGAACTTTCTTCCCGCGCCACCTCGAACTAGCACTCGCGGTACGCGTTCGGTTCACCTCCGCGGCTTTGTCTTTGTTTCGGCCGGGCTCGGCGGATAGATTATTTAGCTTATGAAAAATAAGCTGTCTTGGTATATCCATGAATAAGAATTCGGATATAACAGAATAGTCACCGGTTATTCCTAGCATAGCTCGATAAAATAATGGATCGGAATGCTTAAAATTTCTGCATTCGTTTGTTTTATGACCATTTAATTCTACGCGTTAATTTTTCACAATACTTATTTTGTGTCCTTGACAACATAACCATTTCAAGGTCTCTCTGTATATTTCACAACCATTTAACCAAGTTCAAAAACCCCATAAAAAACCCAGACACTTTTATAACTCCCTAAAAATGAATTAACCTAAATGTTAATCACTCAAACAAAAGTTAACCCATTTATGTTTATCGATATCGATGTTAACCCTTGTCTCATCCCTACTTGTTCTAATTAGTGACTTGACGGCTTTTAGTAATGAAATTTTGAACACCAGCAGCCCGAGGGACATAGCTTGAAGGTCGCTCATGAAATGTTCTGTTTGAAGGGAGTTTTATAAACTATATAAATAAGGTGTCATCGTAGGGCGATTTGATAATTCGAATGTTCGCGAAAACCCTAGGGATTTTGCGAAAACACGGATCATATGTTAGCTAAGGCGCGGGCCCACCGCGGCGCATGCTGAGCACGGGCACGCGGCGCAATTTAGCTGCGTGTATTAATTTGTTTGACAACGTGGGTCTACGTTTCCACTGGAGTACCTACACGAAGACCCACTACTATGTATAGCGTGGCACGGCGCACGGAGAGGCTATCACAAGGTGTATGACTGATAACTGCTCTGTGATAAGCGAGCAGTACATAGTCATGGGTCATATTCGTGTACTCCAGTGGAAACGTAGACCCACGTCGACAGCGTTGAGCTATGTAACCGCCTATTCGAGCAAGCCACGCATGTATCAATGACGTCAATTCATGCGTAGCCTCTCCGTGGGTTGCAGTGGACACAACCACATACATTTTCTTACAAAGCGAAGCTTAATACACGTGCGTAGCCTCTCCGTGCACCGCGGTGGGCCCGCGCCTTTATGAAATAAGAACGCTGATTGGCCGGTCAGAACTCCCAAAACGAGACCTCCTCTGATTGGTTGACGTTTTAAATGACAATCATTCACGCACGTTGTTTTGTTAGGTCTTTGATTAAGCTAATTAGTTGTGTACCTACTTACAATTTTAATGGGTAAGTAGCAGGAGTTTTGTTAAGAATAAATTGAGCACCAATTTAATAATTATGTTACTTCTATTTCTCTAAAGTACCTACAAAAGAAGGCTGATAGATAAGTTTTTTTTTCTCTTGTCCTAGGATTCATCAATAGAATGAACCCTAATCTAGCCTTATGGATAGACTAATAAGTAATTAAATTATAACCTAAACTACTAAATTGTCTTTACTAAGAATGTGTCCAATAGCACTTTTCTTATTGTCTCTATTAAGGCGAATACACTTCATTCTTGTGTTTGTTTGACACTTTTGTACTTTACACTATTCACTAACACTAAACGCTAACTCGAAAGTTTTTGTTCTTTTTAGTTTTCTTACTATATTTGTGTGATCGAGAAGCTGGATTGCCTCGACGGTAACATGCTGATGAAGCCTCTTTTCGTGAGCTTCTGCCAATTTCATAATTTCAATGATAAATAAGTGATCAAAAATCAAAAAAATAAAAGTCATTTATTCAAACTAGGCTGAGAATCAGCACTTTTCGAACGTCAAAAATGACATAAGACAGTCCCCCACAAACGCCCACCCTTCACCACTTCCTAGTGCTTTAGCTGGGAAGAAGAAGTGGCGCAACAAACTCCCCAGCAGCACAGATGTCTGTTCAGATATAAAACTTGAATCTATACAATAAAATGTAACATAATTTGCATTACGCAACACAACATTAAAATAATTATATTATTTGCCTTATGTTAGCTAGCACACGCCAATATACAAAAAAAAAAAAACATCAAGCAGAAATAACGTAAACAGAACGTACCTAAATAAAAACCACCAGGCATAATGGGCGCGATCTATCTTAAGACACTAGTCTATTAAAAGTCTTTGATGTGATCTTACTATAAAATAGATATTTACCTTCTAAAGGGTCGTAGATTAAGTAACTAAAATGTTAAGTAAAAACTAATTTCCTATAAATATATATTGTTATTTCGGGTTTTTCCCAGTGGTTAGATTGCTGGTCAGACTAGTCTTTCCAACGGGATTTTTTTTTCTCGATGGTCAGGTTTATTTGACAGCTGGGAAAACAACATAAAAAAGTACAATGAAAGTAAAAACCGTTTTGCATCTTACAATTTTATCTTAGGCGTTCTAAAAAATGACCAACAGTCAATTCTCCATTAATTAACATCATTTGTGAACACATTATGAATTCGTCTCTCATTACATTTTCCTTTGTCCGTTTATTTGTTATTTTAGTAAAATCCAAGCAATTTATTTTATAAAAAAAAATTAAGCAGGCTTATTTTGTTTAACCATGAAACAACTTGCAAAGAATTTCAACCAGTGTCAAAAAACTCCTTATTAACACAAATAAAACCTATTTAATAATTTTATAACCTCTTCGTATTCAACAGTACTTTACTAAATACGAGCTGATCTGACCAACGGGGAAAAAAAATCCCGTTGGAAAGACTAGTCTGACCGTCAATCGGACCACTGGGAAAAACCCGTTATTTCTAGCCCTTCATAAGACTATGATATAATACTTCAAATCTCACCGGGTCACTAGGAACCAATCAGAATAAGATTTGGTCAGTAAGCAAAAATCTAGCCAATCAGAGTTAAGGATATTCAATGTTAGTAGAGCGACTCGTGTTTTTGCAAAAACCCTATCTTTTTCCAGTAAGATTGATAAAAGTTTTCACCATTGTCTAATTATCCGTGTTTTCGCAAAATCCCTAGAGTTTTCGCGAAAATTCGAATTAGCAAATTATCTCACGACATTTATATGGTGTTTCTAAAGTCGGATGCCTTTGGATACTCTAAAGGTAGTTTGTAGTTAGGTTTTGATACCGTCACTTAACGGCGGCGATGACCACCGTCCTTATCTATTGAGAGCGTTTTTTGGCAACGTAACGTCAAATACCGGTGCTGTCTTTTTCATGAGGTGGTCACTTTCTCTTGGAAAACCCAATCTAAGGAAACAAGCATGATAAAGCCGGAGAAAATTATTTGTTTATCAATTTACAACTAACTTTATTTATTTACTTCTTCACAGTTGTATTAAATGGCTATGACACGGCAAATCGACGTAGTGATTCAATTTAATTAACAATTAATTTCCCTGATTGCACATAGAAAGGTTTTAATTATAATTATTATTAGTAAGTTAAGCAGATTTTAGACATAGTCACTGAGAATATGTTTTACAAATTCTAATTAATTCGTGACGAAAATGCGTAAAATAAATTTTTGATAACAATAAAACTGTTTGTTTCAAGATTCGAAGATTTATACCTAAGGTTATACGGCGAATATTTAAGGGCTAAGGTCAAAAGGATACAGACAGGCGTCCTCCTGTCTGCTAATAACAACATACTGCGATCAACAACCCCTCTGCTAAGAGTAGTAGATAAAAATAATAAACTATTATTCGAAAACTTTGAAAAACATAACAACTAAAAGTAGACAAAACAAATATTTGGGTGTACTTAGCAAACCCGAAGTTTTTGAGAAAATCTGTAACTTGATTAATGTAACAAAGTTTTGTTTTGATGTAAGCTCTATTTAACTATAGTTTGGAAATAAATAAAAACAACCTTGATCCTTGTTCCCTTTCGTAACCGGGCAGCAATCTGGAACAAAACAGAGAAAAATGTTTAGTAAGTATTTCATTTACATACAGCATAAACTCACGCCTTCTTCCCATGGGGGTAGGCAGAAACTATAGAACGCCACGTGCTACGCTCCCTACATACTCCTTTTGCTTCGTTTACGTTCATACATCTGGTCATACACGCACGCTGGTTACTAGTACTACGCACCTGACCTTTCTGAAGAACATAAACCAATAAGGTCATGATATATCCTCCTAGGGCGTCCCCTCCCGGCGTTTCCACTCACATCTGCCTTGTAAATACTGTTTTTTAATCGCATTTCATTCATCCTCTCAACATGATCAAACCATCTAAGCATACTTATAGTATTTAATGTAGTCGTAAAATAACATATCATCACGCTTGTATTGTCCCGAAGGGTTAGGCAGAAATGTACCAATAGTACACCCACATTTAATCAGTTATTTATTTAAGTTCCATATAATAGGGGCAAGTATATTGCCATCAACCGGGCACAAATCCAGACTAAGAGCAGCCACTGAGAAATTCCTGATGGGTAACACAAAAACACTTTGCTCGACCCGGGAATCGAACCCAGGAACTCGTGACCAGCTGTAGCGCTTGCGACCAACGAGGCATCATGCAACGTTGAAACAGTGTCTATTTATCTGATAAACTTACTAAACCAATCAAATGAGGCAGTCAATATTTACTACACCGACGATGCAGTCAAAATTTTACATGTATGCAGAGTAGTTTGTAGTATTAATAAATAATACAAATAAAATAAAATTCTTTTCGTTTCTTTTAAAAAGGCTTTTTCCTTTTATTTCCAGTATAACAACGCGTTCAGGGGCTTGTTGGGGCTCCCATGGCGGTGCAGTGCCTCTGGCATGGTTGCCGACTACAGTACGGCCGGCTTCCAGGCGGTGCTTGGCAATAGAACTGCCTCCCTGTGGTCTCGGGTAAATGGTAGCTCCAACACGCTCCTGAGCGTGGTGTCGGATAGAGTGGACAGCCAAATCCTGTGGCATTGGTCGCTCACGCATGTCCGAAATAATAAATATTTTACATTTTTGTAACATAGCTATAAGTATCTACGTGGTAACATAATATGGACCTGTCATTTACTGTGTGCTTGGTCTGAAATAAACTATTTCATTTCAAAAAACATATTTTAAAGCAGGCACCAGTATACTTATTATTTCAATGGAATCCCCATAGTTTTGATAAATTATTTTTTTTACTTTTATGAATTATTAGTAGTCATTGGATACGTGAATTGGGCTGCCGTTGTAAGACGATTAACATGCCAGGGTGTATAGTACTCACTAATTCCATACAAACACAAAGTACGTACTAAATCCATGCTCAAGCTGATACTTCTGTCACCTATCTATCTTCAAGTCATGAGGCCCTGGTACTATCAAACATAGCCGGAGGTATCAGTCTGTATTTTGATACAACAAGTTGCCTATAGAATTTAAAACCATACACAGTGTTAACTTATTTAAAAACAAATTAAGTTTTAGTTGTGTTAAAGTTTGTATGTTTGTTGATGAACTGCATCAATGTTTGCATGCCAAAATGGTAGAATGTACAAGGATTCTTTAATATTATTGTAACCACCTTATTGTAAATACCTACATTCTGAGCAAATAAATATTCTATTCTATTCTATTCTATTCTATTCTGAGGACTTATTTATTGGGTAAAGGCTATTACAGTATCAATGAATTCCTAGATGACATATGAAATTGTAACTGATGATTGTGAACTGTTTACTACTTTGACATGTATTATTGGTAGATCTGTTAAAACTTGATTTCTTAATTGATCGTAATTGTTTTTATCGAGTTTTCTAAACGTGTTTAATGAATTTTATTTTAATTGCGATTGTATAATGTATTTAATATTTTTATTTTTTTTTGTTTTTGTTAATTTTCAACACAATGTACCTATATTGTTATGAAATAAATTACTTATGACTTATGTGTTTGTGTGTCAAACGCATGGTAGTCTGTGTAATGTTTTTTTTTTATTAATTTAATTTATTTTTAATGCATATTATATAAAAATATTAGCATTCCGCACTCCTCCTCCATATAAACTATAACTGTGCCAAATATACTGCTCAGTCCGCGTAATTTTTTAAAAAGTGGTACAAAGTTTTCGCTTTACGTATTAATATAATGATTTAATGTAGTTTCTGCCTCGAGGAGGGGCTAGTGGCTAAGTAATAAGAGCCGTAAGCCAATAAGCTGTGCTAGCCGCAGTCGGTCCGTGGATGAGTGAGCATCCATTACATACCGAGGCACGGAGAGATCGTGCTTCGGAAAGCACGTTAAGCTGTTGGTCCTGGCTTAAGCTATGGTTTCTTGTAAGAGCGGTTCCGACATGGTATGAAAATCTGTAATTTTCAACAGTATTTGACATTAAGACGCTGACAACAGCTAAAGCGCGGTCACTGTCAGACTACATACAAAAGAAAGAGAAGCGCGATGACACAACGCTTGTAATTTATTGCAAAATATGAAGCAATTATCTATTTACCTCAAAAATGAGTTGAGTAATCGAAAATAAAAAACAACCAAGTTCTGCATACAAATAAGACGTTCTTGTTATTAATTAAATACCAACGTACATTGCAATTTAATACAGATATTTTGGATTGGAACTGAGGAGTTTGAGACTAAGTCATAACAGCCGCATGGATCGATCCATCAAGTTAAGCTACGCTTGCCGGGGTTGGTCCGTAGATGGGTGACCATCTTTATATACCGAGACTCCTCCTTGCCTCGGAAAGCACTTTAAGCCGTTGGTCCCGGCTGTCATTCGTGGATCTTTGACAGTCGTTACGGGTCGTCAGAAGCCCGAAAGTCTGACAACCAGTCTTACCAAGAGGTATCGTATTAACCAGTTATGGGTCGTAGAGGTCAGATAGGCAGTCGCCCCATGTAAAATACTGGTATTCAGCTGCATCCGGTTAGACTGGAAGCCGACCCCAACATAGTTGGGAAAAGGGTAGGCAGATTGATTGATTTTGGATTGGAACTCAAAAAGGTTCCGAGAAATATAATCAAGAATAACATATATTGTTTCCGCTACCACAAACCATAAATAGATCTGGCAATTTTTTTTTGCCTACTTAGATCATTTGCCTCTTGTCAGCGCCTTAACGTGTCAAAAAGGCCCTGTATTTGAACAGCCATTACTGAGTGACCGGTACCCGTTTTTATATGAAACCAAAGCTTTAGTACTCATCAATGCTTTACCGCAGAAATAAGAATAATGCGTCAAAAAAACTTATATATTCCCTGATAAAAGCATAACTTCTAATTATTTAATAATAATATCTAACACACCCAACGAATTCTCTGTTGAATTTATGACGTTCGCCGTCCTTGTCTAGCGAATTGCCTTTAATAGTGTTCGACCGTAGCGCCGACTCTTTCTGGCCACGCATGCGCAGTGCGAATTTCTTTGTTCCTCCTGGCCTGTCTAGTGTACATAGGTAGGTTCTATATGTATGTTTATCTGTAATGAGTTACCAGTGCGCGGATAATGTGTAAAAAACGTATCATTTTGCTAAATAATTGTTTCTTTTTGTAATTATTATAACTTTAAAGGTCTTTTTTCTTGTGGAAACTAACTTTATGGATGCAATCACTTACCTAAGTAGTTCTCTAATCATTATTAATGCTTCATTTAGTACGTATATCTTTTGTCTAAGATACTAAATAAATAAATAATCTGATGTTAAATTTGGTAGCATTGAGAATCATTAGATCCCTCTGCCTAGCCTTTTCCCAACTATGTTGTGATCGGCTTCCAGTCTAACCGGATGCAGCTGAATACCAGTATTTTACATGGAGCGACTGCCTATCTGACCTCCACAACCCAGTTACTGGGTAACACGATATCCCTTGGTGAGACTGGTTGTCAGACTTTTGGTCTTAGACGACCCGTAACAACTGTCAAAGATCTACAAATGACAGCCGGGACCAACGGCTTAACGTGCTTTCCGAGGAACGGAGGAATCTTGGTATGAACAGATGGTCACCCATCCACGGACCAACCGCGGCAAGCGTAGCTTAACCTGATCGAGAATCATAAGATAATTATGTTAAATGATTTTATATCTGTAAAAGGCTTATACAAATACATTTACACCTCAAATATAGGTATTTAAAAACCGAAAAAGTGCTAGTCGGACCACGCACAGTAAAGGATTCCGTAGCTGGGATGAATTTATCCCAAAAACACACTTATCATTGTAGTTGAAAAACATGTTCTCCCATTAAACGATATACTTTGCGGTCAATTCTCTAACTGCAAATGTAAGCTGGTCGACTATTACTCGTTAACTTGTAAATCCTACTTAGCTGTGATAGTATTCCTTTTAATTTAGTTATATATACTACTAGCTGCGGCCCGCGGTTTCACCCGCGTAAGTCTCAATCCTGTGGGAATATCGAGATAAATAGCCTATGTCATAATCCAGGGTGTCAGCTAACTCCATACAAAATTTTATCAAAATTGGTCCAGCCGTTAGAGCGTGAAAAAGTAACAAACATACACACACTCGCACAAACTTTCGCCTTTATAATATTAGTGTGAAGTTTGATGTGATTACCATGATTTTTTCACATATCCGAAAACAATCATTTAGCTCGCAGGGTGGAAGGCCACTTGAGTCCTTAAAATCTGCACTTTAAAGCTTAATATTACGCAAACAGATCCGTGAATCGAAAAATGGTCTGCACAGACCCTCACTATTTTTGAACGGCCTATCCAATGATACCTCACATGGTGGGATAGACGAGAAAAAAAGATGTCATCCCCACTTTTTTTTATTTTTTTTTTGTTTCGGTTTTTCGGCGTGATTAATATGTATACTCATGCCAAATTACAGCTTTCTAGTACTAAGAGCCGGGGACAAACAGTCATGGCGAAACTACAAGGGTTCCTTGTGGACTACGGAACCCTAAAAACTAGATGAGGTCGGTGTTTCCCATCTGATTACTTTGAAAAGAAAGGCCAAAACAAATTCAGAGGTGGTCACAGTCTCTTTGAAAGTTCAGACAATCTTGGTCAGATCATGTGAGGACCATCTAGATTAGTGGTTTCGATCAGTTTGGGGTCAAAACCGGTCATGGGTGCTTGTAACGAACGGAGGAGCTGTGGCTAAATAAAAAACAGCCACACGCGTCGATCGATCTTGCCGTTTTCATTGCCGTAATCTTTACCAAGACCCCACCATGCCTCGGAAAGCACGTTACGCCGTTGGTCCCAGCTGTTATTTTTAGACCTTTGACAGTTACGGGTCGTCAGAAACCCGAAAGTCTGACAACCAGGCTTACCGAGGGGTATTGTATTATCCAGTTACTGGATTGTAGAGGTCAGAGAGGCAGTCACTCCATGTAAAATACTGGTATTCAGCTGCATTCGGTTAGACTAGAAGCCAACCGTAACTTAGTTAGGGAAATGCAGGCAGATGATGGGTGTATTTAACGAGGTGTTTTTGGAGGAGCTCTTTGTGAAAGAGCTCGTCCGGGGAAGTCCTTAACCACGATACGAGTACTATATATTTTTACCGCCAAACGTTGCTGTGAGTTCAAAATAAACTCTGCTTATTAAAAATCTTAAATTTATGCATTCACTTACAGTAAAGCCCAGCCCAAGCCCGGTTTAGAAGAATGATATTTTACACAAGAGTTTCTTCTTTTAAAAGCTGTTAAATTGAAATAAAACACAGAAAAATGTCTGTATTATCCATGAAATTGGCTTTCTTTCATCACCACTGCGGTGAAGGAAAACATCGTGAGGAAACCGGCATGTCCTAGAACCAACAATTCGAAGATGTGACATCTACCAACCCGCACTGGGCCCGCGTGGTGGATTACGGCCACTCTCTTTTACCGAGAGGAGGCCTGTGTCTCAGCAATGTGGGAACATTATAGGCTGATTATGTTGTTACAAGTATGGCTCTAGTTGACAAATAATTGTATCGCATTTATGTTTGAATCCGATCATAAATGAAAACGTTCGTCAAAATGTTTTCGGGAAAATTTTGACGAACGACTAATTTCACGAAATCTGGCCACCTCGTTCGTGCAATTTGACGCAATTTACCTTATTTTCTCTGGGGATATCTAAAGTCGCATGACAACGCCGATAAAGCAGAAATAACTGAGCACTTGGGTGGAAAACTGGAAACATTCGACGCATTATTGCCGAAATATAGCCTGATTTACTGCGACGAGTGTGGGATTTTTGACCTCCAGATTACCCCTTGTACGCGCCAGCCGTGGCGGCGACATACCCGAAATCATATTCAAGCATTAATGCCATAAAATTATCTGACAAATAAAACCAATTTCATGGATATTAAAAACATTTTTCTGTGTAAAATTCACTCCCAACAGGGGTTAAATACGAAAGTTCGTCATTTTTGCTGATGGCAAATCCCATACGGCATATTTTAACATCTTTCTTCTCGTTTTCTGTGGGAGTGATTTCGTGAAAAGGGACGGAAGTGTGTAACAAGAAGTGACAGCTTGAGCATGGAATAAGTAAGAACTTTTAATTAGTTTCGAATTAGTAAGTATTTTATAATAGCATGAAATTATAATTATATTACTTATTTCTTACCACAAATTACAGAGAATGTTAGAATAAAGTCTACAGACACAATTTTATAATTAATTTGTGGAAGACTGGTGCCTAAACTAAGTTTTATTCAAAACCTGTATGTCAGGTCACCAGGCCCTAAAACAAAATTTTACATTTTTATGGTTGTACTGGAGACGACCTTATTATTCAAATAAAAATCTCATACAATAAAAAGTTGCAATATTGCTCATAAAAATTGATTTACAAAAATAAAAATAGAGATAGAAAAGTAATTCATTACGGATACATGCAAGGGAAGATGTAAGGGTGTGTGTGTTTGTGTGATGTGGAGTGCGTGAGTGTGGTGTTGGGTAATTGTGCGTAGCAAAGGGAACATTATGTTAGAACATGGTTTTGAAAAGATCTTCAATTTGGGTATAATCTAAAGTGCCAGTCAGTTATTTTTATTTTAAAAGTTGTTTTGTTCATGGAATGAATTGATAGTAAATCATTGAGTCTGTTGTATAGAAATGAGCCAAGAAAAGAAAAAAAAATACGGGTCTTTTGCTTCTCATGTCAGAATTTAGATGGGTATTTAAAACAGGAATAAGAGATCGTTGTTTCAAAGCAACGTGGGAACAACGATCTCTTATTCCTGTTATAAATACCCATCATTTCAGCCGAAAGACGTCCACTCCTGGACATAGGCCTCCCCCAAGCACCGCCACTTCGACCGGTTCTATGCTTCCCGCATCCAGCGGCTACCTGCAGCCTTCACAAGGTCATCGGTCCACCTAGTAGGGGGCCTTCCAACGCTACGTCTTCCGGTACGCGGTCGCCACTCCAGAACCTTTCGGCCCCATCGGCCATCAGTTCTGCGAGCAATGTGCCCTGCCCACTGCCACTTAAGCTTGGCAATTCTTCGGGCTATGTCGGTTACCTTGGTTCGCCTGCGGATCTCTTCATATCTGATTCGATCACGTAGGGAAACTCCAAGCATAGCCCTCTCCATTGCCTTTTGGGTGACTTTGTAAATACCCATCAGTCATCAATTAGTGTATGAGTAAGTTCTATAATAATTGTAAATAGAGGTTTAGATTAGGTATAGAGGAGGGGAAATTTTGCAGTTATGAGGAGGCTCCCTATTTTTATGTTAATTTGCATGAATATTCTGAAACAGTCACACATACAAACAAAATGAAACTTTAGTACATGATTTATTGGATCATTTTCTTTCCATGTTGAAGACAGTTACGCAATTTTAATATTTTCGCAAGATACATTTTTATTCGAGAATCTTGTAGTTTTTAAGGATAATTATAAAAAAAAAACAAGATTGTTTGGCTTTTAAGTCTAAAATAAATATTCACAGCAAGAATATTATCCAGTAACCAGATATTTTTTCTCTAGATCAATTATTACTTTTGTTATAAACGATATAAGAATTGAGACTTACGCTATTTAGTTTCGTGCTCGAACACGATCAAAGAGCGCACGCGATAATCAACTTTATTACTGATGTATTAGCGTTTAGCACATAACGGAGTGGCACGGGGCGGAGCTTGTGTGGAAATTTGATTTAGACTGCCTGGTATTAAATACTATATTAAAATATACAAGCTAACTCTAAAATATGTATAGTATGTACAAGTAGGTATATAATAAAATAATTAAAAGGGGGGGAAGTGCTCATTGGGTATCAAAAAATTCATCCGTATCGCTGTCAATGGGAAAAGTGCCCAAAAGGCTGGCAGCATTGCCACGTTGGATGGCAATACTGATTCTTTGGGCTAAAAATAGGCCAGCCCTCTGGTAACGTGAAGAGTCGACCAACCGCTTGGTGATATCCCGAAATACTTGATGAGCACTCTGACCCCAAGGCCCTAGTATTTCAACCCCAAATGGCTCAAACATATAGCTCCCAATAAATTTGTTATATTTGCGCCGTTTGTAGTTTTCTGCTCCTGCAGCTGCCGCCCCAGCACAACCCGCCGTGCCAGGAAGATGGGATGGCGCGAGGGTGTCGACACGGGATGCATCCCACACCAAAGGCCTACCCAACTTCCATGGCATTATGGTCATTCCGTGTGCTCTCTTCCCATCGTCGCGCGCCAAGCCATTGGGCTCTAAAACAGCTGGCAAGAGCCCGACGGATGATGTCATTAATACTGGCTTGCTGTGCCATTCGACCAGCGCTCTTGCTGTAGGATAGGCCATGGTGTCCGCAAGGGGCGCCCAGACGCAAACATGTAGTGAGCCGGAATGTGGTGTCACCCAGCATGGTGCCTATGTTGGGTGACGGTAGCGCCTGAAGCCAGAGGCCCGACTCCCGAATACTAAACATTCTACTTTGATTATTGCCCGTTACGAAAGGGAACAAGGATTGCAAATTCAATACGCAATTCTTTATAGTATCCTATATGTATTACATACTCATAGATGATATAAAAAGTAAGAGATCCATATGGACCCTGTCGAGCACAACAAAATAGGGAGAGAGGAAGATGGCTAAGTAGCAATTCAAGCAATTTAATATTACAATAATTATATACAGGGTTACTGGTATCTCGACGTATTTATGGATTATAGGAATACGTCGAGTGGCTTAATTTGTTGCATTTTAACCCTACTATGCCATCGTAGGGTTAAAATGCAACAAATTAAGCCACTGAATTTACTACCGAAATTCAATATATTTTTTTTTTTTTTAATAAAGTCATCATCTGCCTAGCCTTTTCCCAACTATGTTGGGGTCGGCTTTCAGTCTAACCAAATGCAGCTGAATACCAGAATTTTTTACATGGAGCGACTGCCTATCTGACCTCCACAACCCAGTTACTGGGTAACACGATATCCCTTGGTAAGACTGGTTGTCTGACTTTTGGGTTTCTGACGACCCGTAACAACTGTCAAAGATCTAAATGTTTAATTGGTGATCTCTGCCAAAGTTTTACGCATTTTGGAACTTTTAATTATTTAAAAAAGTCTGCTACGCCATTAGCTATCTAATAACTTAAATTTCAGTATAGTTGCGGCGTAAATCATATTTCAATTGGATTTTTCATAAAACAACTAAAGACCTAATTAACTCAAAAACTACTGAATTTCGGTAGAACATTCGGTGGCTTAATTTGTTGCATTTTAACCCTACTATGACGTCCTGCAAGGGATACGTCGAGTTACCAGTAACCCTGTATATAATTAGGTTCGTGTATATAGGTATAGTATTCGTCCCTTAAAGGGGATAGGGATGGAAGTTAGTAATTTTTCCTGATGGGAAATCTCAGACGGCTTGTTTACCAAAAATATGATAACATCAAAATGGGTCGCTGGTTTCCACTTAAACAAGAATGGTAGATATTTTTAGCCCTAAACAAAGGTTAAAATTTATATGCCAACCAAACCGGTCAGCAGTACAAAAATACTTTGTAAAAAACTTAGCTTGCAAGTCAGAAATTAGGTTATCAACCAAATGTCCTTTCTTTGGTATTGTTCGGCGAGTCGTTGAGCTCTTTAAGTCTTGAGTTGAGCTACACGATTACTGAAAAATGCTTGAACTGACTCCGACAGGTCCACTCAAAATTGTGTGGTTCTTACCTCAAAAGACTATTTCAGACACGGATCTACATGGTCCTCACATGATCTGACCAAGATTATGTCTGGACTTTAAAAGAGACTTTGACCCCTGAGTTTGTTTCGCCATTTCTAGGGGTTACAGGAAATGTCGTCTCCATCTAGCTTATTTTTGTAAAAGTGATTCCGATGTCCTATTTACAGAATAAACAATTTCATTTCATTTTATTTCAAACCCCCACATTACCACACAAGATTCCCGCATTGTGTTCAGGTGTGAACACAAACTCCTACCCGAGTATCCATTCGATCACTACCAACTAAATAAGGGTAGAATCTTTTTAACAAGGTATATCGGGTGTCCGAGAATTGGAGCTCCCACCCTACTTTCAGGGACCGCTCACATAAATTTCTGTAGGGTAGAGGGACCAACTCTCGACCTCAGTTTGCAATTATGAAAGGGATTAGTTGGGAGTTTTGATACCGTCAAATTTTGAGGTGAACATAGTTTGGTTAAAGAATGTTTTAATGTTTTAGTATCGTGTTTAGCTTGCGTAGTTTTGTTACTAAGACTAACTGTGCACCGCGTGTTTGCTTACAAAGTTAAAAACTCTGCTTAGGGCTAAAAATATCTACCATTCTACTGCTGTAACATTATCAAAACCAAATAATTTTATGACGTGTAACATTTTTGCTCTCTCTGTGTGTGGGAGTAATTTCGTGAAAAGGGACGGAAGTGTGTAACAGGAAGCGCCAGCTTGAGCATGGAATAAGTAAGTACTTTATAATAGCATGGAATTAGTGTATGACGAGTAAGTAGAGGGGGTAGAATTTCGACCAATATCTAGGCGTCCACTAGTAATGTAGTATTATTCGAATAAATATTTCAGTATTTAGATTTTTTAAATTTTGAGGTTAATTTCTGTCGCTGCTCAGTTGATTATTACCAAGCTGAGATGTCAGATGTTATACATCATGGGCGACTACTGTAAAGCTCGCTCATTTTTTTAAAGTAATGATGGATGAACTGTGTGAAATGGCTATAAAGGGGGTGACTACTGAAGTCAGATGGCAGTAGCTCGATGTAAAGTGTTGATATTCAGACACATCTGGTTAGACTGAAAGCCGACGCCAACATATTTGGAAAAACGCTAGGGGATGACCATAAATAGGTTCTAGGGTCGAAAGTTACCTCCTTCTGCAAAGCAGTAATGCTCGCGAAGGAGGAGGCGGAACGCGTGAGGGAGAGGCAAAATTCGCGCCCTTGCGCCGCAGACTGATTCCCGGCCACCGTAGGTGCGTGCTTGCGGACGGTGAGCGATGGGTAGCTCGCCGTCCGATAAGGACCAGGGGGTCTACTCTCTAAGTCCGTCAACCAAGATACGGGCCCGTCCGAAAGTAGTTGATCCGTCAAAACAAGTGACAAATTAAATTTTTCTAACGGGTAAACACACTTTGGGATTAGAGAACACTATCAAATCATGTTGTCATTCATTTTTAATTCGGGCTCTGAACTAATCTTATGTCCATAAGTGATACAGAGAAGGAAACGCCGAAACTTCGGCCGAAACTACGGATTTCGTGATTAGGGAGTTGACGCCCAGGCCCGGGTCGACGGCGCGTTGTGTTCCACGCGCGCCTCATAGAGATGTCAGCAACAACTGACGGGGTTCGTTAGGGCCAATGCCTGCCAGGGTAGCGAGTTTATCTGAAAGGTATATCATGGTCCTGGGACACAGGCATCTAAAGGAACACGGGTGGGTTTTAGTCAGTAAAAGTCTGACACGCCTCACGCTCCGCCCAGAGCGGGAGAAGTTATTTGATAATTTCCCACCCAAAAATAAAAAAAGGGGTTCGGAAGATATAATTTTGGATCGGAGAAGGGTTATCTTTCGTTGCCGAATATATGGGTCCACTCTCACGTAGTTAAATAACACATAACATCACGCGCGTAATCCCTGAAGGATTAGGCAGTGGAGTACCTCTAGGATACTCTAATGTCGCCAGTTATGTTTAAGTCCGATGTATTAGGGGGCGAGCCTACTGCCATCAACCGGGCACAAATCCAGGCTCCGGGCTACTGAGAAATTCCTGATAGAAAACCCTAATAACACGTTGCCCAACCTGGGAGGTGAACCCAGGACCTCACTTAACAGTTACGCGTTGTAGTAGGTAAATAGGTTTCGTTGGTCTAGTGGTTGCAAGCGACAGCTGAGTGTAGGATCCCAGGGTTTGGTTCAGATGATAAAAGTTATTTCAGTTTCCATTAAAAAAATCTCACTAGCGGCTTGGTTTGCCCAATTACAATAAATCAATCTACCTAGCTTTTTCCCAACTATGTTGGGGTCAGCTTCCAGTCTATCCGGATGCAGCTGAATACTTTATTTTCTAAGGAGCGACTGCCTATTTGACACCTGTGCTTAAGTGTCCCCGTAGCCTGCGGTGCAAGTGTGCGAGGTTACACGGGGTGGTTTTAGTCAGTAGAAGTCTGACAGACCTCTCCGTGCGCCCATGGCCGGAGGACATCCATTAGGATGTCCATCCCGTTGCCAAAAAAAAAAGGAGCGTGAACATTGGCACAATAAAAAAGACGCTTATGCTTAGCAGTGGATTAAGGTCAGACTGTGGTTGACGATGACATTTTAGTACTTAAATTGCACTGTACAACGCCTTGGGTTTTAATATGTAAACTCATGCATGTACCTACACATAATTAAATAAAAAAATTGAGCCGTCACGGGACGCCTGGCAGATGTGAAACATCGAAATTATTTACACACTACTACGTAAAGACTGTATAGTAGCGACGCGTCGCCACGTGGCATGCGTCACCCCGCCAGCAATCAGTTGTACGTCGCCTATAGATGTTTGACATCAATAAATTGAATACAACAACCTAACAGCCTGTTAATTAAGTATTATTGTTCCTATTATTCCCTGATTTCCCAACTGTTGGGTTAGCTTGAACAATAAGCTGAATAATACGTTGTTATAATAGTTCTTTCTGATTGTAATAATAATGTATTTTATGTCACATAACCACATCGCGTGATTTGACTGTAATAGGCTTGTGTTCCTGTGTGAAAGCTGTAATATATATGTAACCTTGTTTATTTATTTATTTAAACTTCTCACACACAATAATGTACAAAGGCGGACTTAATTTATATTTGATTGATATATCAACCCCCATGGGAGTTTATGTTTGTATATACACAACATTATTTTTAGTATATGCGAAACCTGAATATAGTTTGTTCAGAATATAGAACTGAATCGATTTCAATAATTTTTACACCATGTTATATGTTGCCCCAAAAATATTTAAGTGTGATGGAAAATGTTATCACCATCTAATTACTTACAATGAAATCGCCGTACGATTAGGTACCTTCTGCCAAATTATTATCAATGAGCGCAAGACGACCCTGGAGGTGCGGGGGCGCCGGTAGCAAGTTTTTGTACGGAAAACCCGGTAACATAACACCCTTATAACTTTGTGATTTTTCATGATACTTACAGTTTTAAAATTTTGTAAATAGATTCTTAACGTAAAAATACTAGACACGTGTTTCGGGTTTTGCATATACTAAAACTAATAATGTATATGATATAAGTATAACACACCAATTATTCCAATAAAAATAATTTAATTCAGGCAAATTCCATGTTACACAAGATAAAATAAAATAAAATTTCACAATACTGCACCAGGATAGACAAATGTCAAATGTCAATACAATGCTAAACACACACACACGCATACGCACTTTGCCAATGTTGGCAAAGTGGCAACGCACCAAATTTTATTTTTTCGTTTTCGTTAATCCAGTCCGTTCTGCCTAGATTATAATATTTTTCTTATCTATTAGATAAGAAATATATATATACATACATAAATATAATTACAAGGGAATGGAGATTAAATTAGATTATATCAATTATGCTCGATTTCCTATTTGGCTCTAAGTATTTTGAACACAAAACTGTTGTAGTTATAAATTTAAGACATTTATCTTTATCAGAACAGACAGCTGTGCTGCTGGGGAGTTTGTTGCACCACTTCTTCTTCCCAGCTAAAGCACTAGGAAGTGGTGAAGGGTGGGCGTTTTTGGGGGACTGTCTTATGTAATTTTTGACGTTCGAAAAGTGCTGATTCTCAGCCTAGTTTGAATAAATGACTTTTGATTTTGATTGATTTTGATTTTATCAATTGTTCATCACCACCATAGCATATTACAAAAAAAAAATGAACATACAAAATAATTAAAAAAAATATTATGCTTTCAGTGCATCAGAAGAGGCTACCCTTACAATGACCCAACAATGTAACTGTTACAGGCTGATATTATTATATTTTTTTACAAAAAAGTATAGCTCTGTATAGTATTCAAATAAAATAGTATAGCTTTGAATACCCAACACGCTTTACGCAACAGGCTTGCGTGAAAACTAATCGTGATGTAATAACAAACAGTTCCATTTCACAAAGTAAATGGCGCCCGTTTATTGGCGGATACGTCTCATTTAAACGATCAGCGAGGGAATTAGGACAGGGCCACCCATCATTTTCTATACCTTGACCAGTGACGCTTAACTTTGGTACAACAAACGCTATTTTGTTGAATTAATTTACGTACAGAACACCTTCGGTCTCCATCGTCAGATCAGCTTCAACATAATATCAAGCCCGTATTCCCCGAAGGGTTAGGCAGAGGCTTACACATCTACGGAGACACTACTAAAGACGGCCTGGCAGTTATGTATTTCATCGAATAGGTACCAAATAATTCCCATTTTTACCCGACTACGGCAAAGCAAAAAGGTTATAATGTGGATTATGATTTAGACCGGTATATACATATGTATTTATGTATGTTCATCGGTTCCCTCATAACTCCTAAACTACTTGCCGTATTTTGAAATACCTTCGAGGTGTCGTTTTAAGCGTCATATTGTTCCGCGGGTTTAAATACACGCGCTCGCGTTAGGCTACATGCCTTCTCAAAAAATCCAACATGGCGGCTAATAGCGGATAAAAAGAGTTACAAAAAAAAACGTTTAACATAGGGACCTACCGTGTTTGGTATCTCATGAAAGCTCTTAAGGGGTACTTCCTGAAAATATTTTGGCTATCCATGACTATTCAAAAACCAAATTTTACTGTTACAAGTGTTGTTGAAGTGGGTACTACCTATCCTCAACGATCCCAAACCCCAAAATAATAGAAATAAATCCAATATGACAAAATAAAAATCCGGAGTCACGTAATCCGTGCGATTTATGCTAATTACATGACCTGTGACTCCGGATTTTTAATTTGTCTGTCTGTGGTGTCTGGTTTATATCTTTTTGTTGGCATTTTTGTCGTAGTCGGGTTTTAGGTTAAAACCTAAGATATATTTACTCTTTTGAAAAAATATGAATGTTCATGCTAGTATAATAAATGAGCCTCTTTGTTTGATTCTCAAATCATTCCTAGTTTCCTGAAAATACTCAATCGATACGATATTATACTAGATCAGCTTTTTGTGAAGTGCCCTCTAGTCTAGTAACTGCAACCACCTTGGATGTACGTCTACCGTGGCGCCGCTCGCTTCGCTCACTCCGCTCGCGCGTGGTTGGGTACCCTAGCTTAGTTACTGCGACAAACATAGAAAAAAGCTAAAAAAAAAAAAAAAAATTTCTATGTGTTCAAGTCCCATGTCTCAAAAGGGTATAAGATCCATAATTTTTTATAGGATTAATTCAATATTTCCCAATGTTTAAGAACTACACGGTTGTGCAAAATTTCAACTCAATCAGATTACGGGAAGCGACTGAAAAATCGATCAGAAGATTCGACGGCTGTGAAACTGAATAAAACCGTTTTCAAAGAGATTTTTAACTGAATTTTAACCTAGTTTTTTCGAACTATGCTGGGGTCGGCTCCCTGTCTACCCAGATACGGCTGAATGTTAATATTTTTAAATGGAGTGACTGTCTTAGATCTGACCTCCATAATACAATTTATACACCTGACCTTCACAATTCAAAAGTGCCTGTAAATGGTTTATTTGAACTAAATGCTTTGAGTTTGAGTTTGATAGGCAATACTTATAATTATAAGTATTTTAAGGTAAGACTAGGAGGAGCTAGTGGCTAAGTATCAGGTTAAGTTACGTTTGCCGGGGTTGGACCGTGGATGGGTGACCATGTTTACATACCGAGACTCTTCCGTGCCTCGAGAAGCACGTTAAGCTGTTGGTCCCGGCTGTCATTTGTGGATCTTTGACAATCGTTACGGGTTGTCAGAAGCCCGACAGTGTGACAACCAGTCTTACCAAGGGGTTGTATTACCCAGTAACTGGGTTGTGGAGATTAGACAGGCAGTCGCTCCATACTGGAATTCAGCTGCGTCTGGTTAGACTGGAAGCCGACCCCAACATAGTTCGGAAAAGGCTAGGCAGAGTAACATAATAAGCTGTATACAAGCAGTATTTAAGTTAATTTTATACTAGAAGCTGTATAATATTCGGGCTTTATAAAGGCTGTATAAGCGCTTATATAGTCCTTAAAAGTAAAAAAAAACAATCAAGTGCGAGTCGGATACGCGCACGAAGGGTTACGTACCATTATCTATAAAAATGGCAAAAAATCACGTTTGTTTTATGGGAGCCGCCCTTAAATATGTTTTTTATTTTTATTTATTTTTAAAGTGAATATATAACTAAATATCAAGCGTCTACCTGTTGCCGTTATCAATATTGAGCAAAAACGAGCAAAAAAATCACGTTTGTTGTATGGGAGTCCCCTTAAATATTTATTTTATTCTGTTTTTTAGTATTTGTTGTTATAGCGGCAATTGAAATACATCATCTGTGAAAATTTCAACGTCTAACTAACACGGTTCATGAGATACAGCCTGGTGACAGATGGACAGACAGACAGACATACAGCGGAGCCTTAGTAATAGGGTCCCCGTTTTAATTTTTGGGTACGGAACCCTAAAAAGGGCCCATATTATACAGATTTTTGCGTTAGTGGAGCTGTTTAGTAGCTGTAGAAGCATTAGAGAAGCCGTATAATAGCTGTATTAGAGCTGTTATACGGTGTACAAAGAAACCATTACACTAGAAATATCATCTGATAAGTATCTTTTAATGAAGAGTTCTAAATAGGTTCTTGAAGAAAATTATAAAATAATTAAACAAATAAATAGGAACGTACTTAATGGCGACATTATTATTTATTAGTATAAATGATAATATGATGATGATTGGTGAATTGAAAGTACAGATTCAAATTTCTTGTGAATATTTTGACGGAAAACATACACAGGGTATGTTTTCCGTCAAAATATTCACACACCAGCAAAATAATCGAGCTGAATAAAGAAAACTAAATACGGTAAGTGTTTGTTTTTAAGGTTAGAACTTCATGTCACAATTTGGTTCCTAAAAAATGTTACTGCGCAGTCTTCTGCGCGAAGTTCGGACTCGCCAAGATATTTCAGCCGTACGTACTGTAGTTTAGTGCAAATAGTTGATCGGTAACTCCTGGCATGCGCGCATGCATTTCGTTTTTTATCATTCGCCCGCGTCACCATCGTCATCGTACTCGTACGTTACGTACGTATGGTAAAACCAAAAGAGTTACTTGTTTTATGTTATCCCTAAGTAAACTTATTGTAAAGTATTATTAGTGTATGTGTATATTAAACCTGTTTTACTTCATTTTCAGGAAAATATGGTGTTTATAGAAACCATAAAGAAAGGGCAAAACAGGCTTTGCATTGTACCAATTTTGTGGGAATCAAGGCGAGTTTATAAATTAAGCCCCAGACACTCCCTCAGAGACAAATTTAAAGAGATAAATATACTGACTGTAGCTTCTCAGTATATTTATGAAAATTTATTGTATGCACATAAAAACATTAATCTGTTTAAAAAATACAGTGATATCCATAATGTAAATACTAGGAACAAGCACACATTTGTTGTTCCTAAAACCAGGCTTAAAAAATAGGTGGCTCGTTTAGATGCCAGTGTATACGTTTTTATAATAAACTTCCTAGCCATATTCAAGAATTAAGCCTTAATAAATTCAAATGTTTTATAAAACGGAAACTGTGCCAGAAAGCATTTTATACTGTTAAAGACTTTATTGAGGACAAAAAGGCTTGGGATTGAGCTGCTCCAATTTACAGTGAATCTTGATTTGATTTTTTTTGCCAACTATTTATATTATTTTTTGATTGAAATTTTTAAATACCTAAACTATGACATGAATATTTACTTTGTAAAGTATTATATTATTTTAATTATTATGAATGTGAGGACTATGTGAATTGTTTTTTTTATTTTTATTCTCAATCAAAAAAAAAATTAATGTTGGTCTGGAAGTTTGAGTACTTTATGCAGCCTAACCAATTGTCCTTTCTTTGGTATTGTTCGTCAAATCGCTGAGCTCCTTAAGTTTTGAGTTGAGCTGCACGATAACTGACAAATGCGTGCACTGACTGGACAGGTCCACTCAAATCTGTGTGGTTCTTTCGTCAAAAGACCATGTCAGACACCAATCTACATGGTTCTCAAATGATCTGACCAAGATTATATCCGTATTTTATATACACATTGACATTGATTAATTTTATATATACAATGACATGAACATTTACTTTGTTAAGTATTATATTGTTTTAAGTATTGTAAATGTGAAGACTATGTGGGTTATTGTTCATTTTTCTTTTTTTCTCAGTTAGTTTTTGTCATAGTCTGGCAGTTTGAGTGATTTTATGCGGCCTACCCAAATGTCCTTTCTTTGGTATTGTTCGTTGAATCGTTGAGCTCCTTAAGTTCTTAGTTGAGCTGCACGACTACTGACAAATGCGTGCACTGACTGGACAGGTCCCCTCAACCTGTGTGGTTCTTTCGTCAAAAGATCATTTCAGGCACCAATCTACATGGTCTTCACATGATCTGACCAAGATTATGTCTGGACTTTAAAAGAGACTGTGACCTCTGAGTTTGTTTCGGCCTTTCTTCTCAGAGTAGTCGTATACGAAACGCCGACCTCATCTAGTTTTTTTAAATATGATTGACGTGTAAAAGTGTTTGTACAAACCGACTTACAGAAATAAATCATTTATCATTTATTTATTTATCGAGTTAAGATGGCCATGAAAGCGATTAGATGTCAACAAATTAGTAAAGGATGTGTACAGAACCGTACATTACTTTACCGACCGTGCATTCTGCACACACAGCATTTGTACGTGTTATTGCAAATGTGTATAAATATATTTCTGTACATCAGTGTTTATCGAAGAATCAAAGCGGTCAGTTTTATTTCATCATCCCAATAGAATCGCCCCGTTATCATATCACTAAGTGTAGGGATATGATAACGGACCCTACAGGATGAAACATCTCAACCTTTAGATAAATTAGTCCACCTCAAAATGCTGAGTAAAAAGGCTGTCATTATTGTCATATGATGAAGCAGTAAGAGAAGTAGATCTCATGGTTCAAAATATCACTGTTTAATTTTTTTGCTACGGAACCCTCTTTGTTGGACGTCAACGGAATTGACATTTGACTGTAGGTTTTCCGATTTATTAATGATTCTCTATCTTCCTCAATAAATTATGGTTCACAATCATTACTGTTAATTGGTTGGTAATTTGTTATATTCAAATATTCCCTTTCAATCTTCCTCTTTTAATGAAAACATTAATTCATGCAATCGAGCGACTGTGTCAGTAATACGGACTAAAGCTGTCATTATTTTTTTCAGTTTTAAAACACCCTCATAGACAAAAGTCATGTCAAAACCACTGTATTTACAAGAGTGTACAATTACGCCATAAAAGTATTTTTGAGAATGGAGTTTTCATATACCATTGTACAGAAAAAGTATCAAGTGATACTATAATAACACTTAGAACTGTAATATGTAAGTAATCACATGCAAAATACAGCTAGCAGCGATAAAACCAGATTGAAGTGTTACAAAATACTTAAAGTTGTATAGTAAAATTTTAATATTCTGTTTAGGCACCATAGGCTTACGCGGATCCCTTCACAAAGATTTTATACAGTTTGAGCTGTATAATAACTCATAAATCACTCTTACAAAGACAGTATAATTTTTTGATACTCTTGTACGGCTTTAAAAGAACTCTAAGTTCTAAATAGGCTGGTATATTGATGTTGAAAACGTTTGCAGTTTGGGAGATTGATTTAAGGTAAGACTAGTGACTAGTTGTCAGATTTTCAGGCTTCTAACTGAAATTCGAATGCCAACAATGGTTTACAAAGTACTGATAGCTGTCAACCTCTTTTTTTAAAAGCCTCAAAATTGTAACCCTGCCTTCTTTGTTATTATTATGAAGTAAATATATTTGTTAAAACAAACATCACCCTCTATGAAAAGTCATTATAGGAAACTACGCGATAAAACTAAGTTAGAGCTCAAAGTACCCAAATGCAGGTACGTCTTTAATGAGGAAAAGTTTTTTTTTGTATGGCTCAAAGAATATTTAATAAG
The DNA here is from genome assembly GCA_963921375.1 of Tiliacea citrago. Taxonomy (NCBI): domain Eukaryota; kingdom Metazoa; phylum Arthropoda; class Insecta; order Lepidoptera; family Noctuidae; genus Tiliacea; species Tiliacea citrago. The sequence goes on along the minus strand of OY992808.1, from coordinate 13,049,362 downwards.
TTACTTTGCTGAATAAAAAGTCTCAATTTAATCAATTCCAATCGTAAATTGCGTACTATTTTAATACAGAAATGTTACTATTGTCTCAGTGACTATTTTGATGACAATTCTTTGACAGAATAATATTATTTTGTATAATCTTAACATGACTATTATGCATGACGACTATAAATAGTAATTCTTTGGACAATGACAATGTCAATGTCAATTTCATTATTTTTAATATTAGTTTATTGACATTACCTACTTATAATAATTATCTACTTCTGACATTATCGCATTTCCAACATCACACCTATAATCCCCGAAGGGTTAGACAGAGGTGTCAAATATTGACATTAATTACCTAACCTTAACTACGAGTACCTATTGCCTTCTATTAAATTTTATTTTTTATTTTTAATTGACATCGATTTCACTTATCGATATCGATTTTTATTATAAATTAATTTACATCACTACTTGTTTTTTTTTTTTAATTGACATCGATTTCACTTATCGATATCGATTTTTATTATAAATTAATTTATATCACTACTTGTATTTTTTTTTTAATTGACATCGATTTCACTTATCGATATCGATTTTTATTATAAATTAATTTACATCACTACTTGTATTTTTTTTTTAATTGACATCGATTTCACTTATCGATATCGATTTTTATTATAAATTAATTTACATCACTACTTGACTGCCTCGTTGGTCTAGTGGTTGCAAGCGCTACTGCCGATCACGAGGTCCTGGGTTCGATTCCCAGGTCGGGCAAAGTGTTATTGGGCTTTTCCACCAGGAATTTCTCAGTAGCAGCCCGGAGTCTGGATTTGTGCCCGGTTGATGGCAATAGGCTCGTCCCCTATTACATGGGACGGGTGTACTATAGGTACACCCCTGCCCTAACTCTTCGGGGATTACAGGCGTGATGTTATGTATGTAATTTACTTAATGGCCCAAGCCTAATAATTGTATCTTTGTACGCCAAATGGCAAAACATAGTGAAACTTTTTAATAAGACTTGTAACATCTTGCAAATTGTTGTAACCTATGTTTATAAATACAAATTATTGATTGATTGAACAGGGACCGGATTGACATCCACCAACCTGCACTGTGTCCACGTGGTTGATTATACGGCCCACTCCCTCTCACTGAGAGCAGCAGTGATATATTATAAGCTCATTATGCCATGCGTATGTACCGTGGCAAGAGAATGCATCAAATTGAATGTGTAAATAATTGACTGCGCTAAGTACAGTTTAACCTTTTAATTCGATAAAGGACGCCGGTGTTTTAAAACCACATCAAGCTTTAGAAAGAGACAGTCTCACATATGAGTGACAGAGACGGCGCTCTACATGCGCCCTTTGTTCATAATTTCAGCCTATAATGTTCCCATTGCTGGAACACAGGCCTCCTCTCTTCGAGAGGGAGTGGGCTGCTGTAATCTACCACGCGGGCCCAGTGCGGGTTGGTAGATGACACAATAATCATATTGTCTTCGAATTGTTGGTTCTGGGACATGCCGGTTTCCTCACGATGTTTTCCTTCACCGTTTTAAAAGCGCCATGTCTGGGTTCGAACCCATGACTTACAACCCGTAACTCAGTGCCGTCCACTGGGCCACCACTGCTACCACATGCCTTTTGAATACACGTTTGTCTTGCCGTGAAAAACTATGATTTATTCGCCGTGGCACGCTCGGCAGTGTTGTATGGATCACTATGGAAACTTGTTGACAGACATGTCTTTTCTACGGCACGGTTTATACGCCGCACCGTAAAGAAACCGTGCCGTATACAATGGGCCTTATCTACAACTCGGTACGTCTTATTAACAGCCGCATAGCTATTTTAACACAAAACTAAAATTCATTAAAATTGCCGGCATGCGTGTATGACCAGATGTATGAACGTAAACGAGGCAAAAGGAGTATGTAAGAAGTGTAGCAAAAGAGAAAAAGACGATCAAAATTGCTTGACAAGTTGTGATTTTTTCGTGCTTGTCAAGAAAGATAGAAAGAAAGAAATCATTTATTTGCCAATAATGTAGGTACATTTTGCCTTACGGCATGCAAAATTATTAAATATAATACGTTTACTAGACAATAAAAACATAAACAAACATTAAAAAAAAGCATTCCATCCATTAAGCCACATTACCATAATTATTAAAAATACTCATATTATTCAAAAAAATAAATATATAAAACAAAAACATTCGGACTAGGTACAATGCCAATAAATTATACTAGAAATGTCAACAAATTAATTTAAAATGTCAAAAAAAAACGATTACAAATGTCAATGAATTAAAATTATAAATATTAAATACAATTAGAATCGCAATAAAATTAAAGATAGAAACGTTAGTAAATTAAACCACAAAGAAGCAGCCTATACACCATTATCAGAAAGTTTTGTCAGTAGCAGTTTTGTTAACTCTGATCAAAATTCTTTTAACGCAACCAATTTTGACTATCTAGGGACCCGAATTCGGTCGTACAGCGATCGCTATCTGTGTCGAGACTGCAGGCCGGTGGCGTTCTATAACTTCTGCCTACCCCAATGATAAGAAGGCATGAGTTTAAGCAACCTAGTTATTTTAACACAAAATAAAATAATGTTAAATTTAACTTTTTGACTGGTTATTTGATAAAGAGTAAATTGGTTTAATGCGTGTTTATAAGACATTATTTAGGGTTCTGTATCTGCCTACTACTTATAAGTTAAACGTACCGTTTTTTCCTTATCGTCCATATTTCTCAGTTTTATGTTATAAAGTAACTTTTAAGCCGGGTTTCCGCTTGTACTCAAATTGTTATTACTGTGCGTTCATTATAATTTGACGCGCGCCGCGGTTGGTAGCACTGAATTTTGCAGTCATGTGATTGGTAGTTCTGTTTTGTCAGTCGCCATTTTGAACTCTATTAGTATTGAAACCAAGACTGCAAAATTCTGTACTATAGTTCTATGGAACGAACAGTATCTTATTTTTATATTATATTAGGTAGAAAACAAGCCAATGCCTGTCAAGAAAAATGGCTACATCATCATCGGCTAGCCTATTCCCAACTACGAGTATATTGGGGTCGGCTTCCAGTCTAACCGGACGCAGCAGCATACCAGTATTTTACATGGAGCGACTGCCTATCTGACCTCCACAACCCAGTTATTGGATACTACGGTACCCCCTGGTTATCAGACTTTCGGGCTTCTGACGACCCGTAACGATTGTCAAAGATCCACGAATGACAAAATCAAAATCAAAAGTCATTTATTCAAACTAGGCTGAGAATCAGCACTTTTCGAACGTCAAAAATTACATAAGACAGTCCCCCAAAAACGCCCACCCTTCACCACTTCCTAGTGCTTTAGCTGGGAAGAAGAAGTGGCGCAACAAACTCCCCAGCAGCACAGCTGTCTGTTCAGATATAAAACTTGAATCTATACAATAAAATGTAAAAGAATTTGCATTACGCAACACAACATTAAATTATTTGCCTTATGTTAGCTAGCACACGCCACTATACCAAAAAAAAAACATAAAAATCGTCGAAAACTATACTCAAGCAGAAATAACGTAAACAGAACGTACCTAAATAAAAGCCTCCAGGCATAATGGGCGTGCCCCCTCACACAAAGCTATAGCTGCAACTCGAAGTCAAAAATAATAAACTAGCACCACCGTAGTAAAATAAAAAACAGTTTTATAATCATTAATAACAATAATAAAACCATGGTCAGCAAGACGACCAGTCACCACAAGCAGCACCCGTTCACGAGCATAACGCAAAGATCAGCCATCACCCCCCTCGCCATATTTGAGGGAAGGAGGCAACCCGACCCCCGACACTACCGCAAGCAGTGACATCTAAGGGAGCATGAAGAACTTGCTGCCGGTTGCTCAGGCAAGAATAATATAATCAATTGTCTAGGTCGCTAGCTAACCACTTATTGCAATACAACTCATAAAAAAACATTTTCATGAGTATATTATGTCACTAATAAATAAAAATAAATTGACTTAGACAGTCAAATAAAAATAAACAATTATATGAACTCATATAACCTGCAGCTGGGACCAATGACTTAACGTGCTTTCCGTGCGTGCGCACGGAGGAGTCTCGGTATGTAAAGATGGTCCCATACATGGGTTCACCCTGGCAAGCGTAGCCTAACCTGGTGGATCGCCCCGTGCAGCTGTTTTTACCTAGCCACGTACCTGTAGACAATTCCCGTATTTAAAAACGTCGATAAATTAATAAAATTTCTCGAAGAAGTATCATAATTTCAGCCGAAAGACGCCCACTGCTGGATATAGGCCTCCCCAAAGGACCCCCCCTTTGGGGGAGGCCTATGTGCACTGTTTTGTTTCATTTGCCTACACTAATGCACGTTCACAAACACTCAATGGTTGGTCCACGATTATTACACATTAATATTCGGCTAAACACAAGTTTTAGAAAATAAAACAAAACTGCTAATCATGACGCTTCACTTTCCCGCCAAGAACTTTGTGCTCGTAAACAAAACAGATCTACATAGATAATATAATCATATTATCTATGTAGATCTGTTTTATGTAATGTTTACCTACTCAAGCTTATTATGTTCTCGTATGCACGTGTTTCTGTGACAAATACAATTCTTTATTTTCTCTACAATGGCAAACTTTTTTTCATTCTAAACTCAATGTGCCATACTTACCAAGCTGTAGACGTTTTTGCAACTTATTGCCTATGGGTTCGGTATACGAAACGAGCCTACAACGTCCTGCGTATTCAGTATAATAATGCTTTCAGAATGATGTTGGGGTTGCCGCGGCATTGTAGTGCGTCGAAAATGTTCGCAAACGCGCGCGTGGACGGTTTCCACGCTATAGTTCGTAAGAAAGTGGCGTTAATATTTCAAAGGCTGCGCGGTAGCACCAACAGCATGTTGCAAATGATTGCGTCTCAACATGCCGGTTGCCGGTCCCATACAGGCGCGCTGGGTGGGTATACTTACGAGGAAATTGAGAAATTTTATTAACTTTATATAATATTATGTACCTACTAACATAGATCTTAAGAAAATTGTTAGTAACACTTATATAGATTCGGTCCGAAATAAATGAATAATAATAATAATAATAATTGCAACAGAACAAGCTACTTAACCCATATAATATAAAACATCTACTTAACTTAAATAATATTGAAACGTTTGTACTAAAACTTTTTACAAAAAAAAAAACAACCGACTTCCAAAAAAACACTACAAAGTGAATAAAGAATTTTCAAAATCCGTCCACAATTGACGGAGTAATCGGTGAACATACATAAAAAAAAAACAAACATACAGCTGAACATATAACCTCCTCCTTTTTGGAAGTCGGTTAACAAATAGTTTGCTGTGCACAGTTCAACATGCTTTCCTCAACCTCTGACCTTTTGACCGCTGGTCAACACCTATTTATCGCTCCTGGCTACAAAATGCATGGAAACACGAAGTGAATCAAATTGAAATTGAAAATGTGGCTCTTTCTGTTAAAATATCGTAATAACGTCTTTTTTTTTAAACGTTGCCTCACGCTAGGAATTTCTCCTGTATCGTGGGTGCGTTTACAAACATTTTAACTCACATATACAAACAGCCAGACCCGGAACAACTACTTGTAGGTCATACAAATATTTGTTCCGTGCGGGAATCAAACCCGCGACACGCAGCGCAGCAGTCAATCGCTTAACCACTGCGCCGACCGTGCCGTTAATATTCCCCGAAGGGGTAGGCAGAGTTGTATAGTACAACCACATTCGCCAGGTATGTTGAAGTCTCACGTAATAACGTATTTCCTGATAGAAAAATCCAATAGGCCCTTTTCCGACTCGGCAGATCGAACCGCGGGCCACAGTCGCTCGCGAAAACTTTAACAATTTATTACTCTCAGCGTAAAAAAAAATAATGCTATAAGACCATCATCACCCCCCTGCCTTTACTCCAATTGATTAGTGTTCAGCACAGCGTGTCTTCAAACTCAATCTCAAAGCATTTATTTCAATTAAACCACTTTTGAATTGTCAAGGAGTCGGTCAGTTAGAAATATGAAGCTAGTTCTTGTTCCATACATCTCCATCAGCCATCACCAGTAGTCACCCCCTTTCTAGCCATAAATTATCCTATTTCAGCATAGGACCAACGTAATCATCATCTGAAGATCCTTTTCTCAACTATTAGGGAGTTGGCTTCCAGTCTAACTGAACGCAGCTGAATAGCAGCATTTTACATGGAGCGACTGCCTATCTGACCTCCACAACCTAGTCACTGGGTAACACGATACCCCTTGGTAAGACTGGTTGTCAGACTTTCGGGTTTTTGATGACCCGTAACGACTGTTAAATATCCAAGATTGACAGCCGGGACCAACGGCTTAACGGATTTTCCAAGGCTGCGGGGTCTCGGTATGTAAAAATGGTCACCCATCCAAGGACCGCGGTAATCGTAGCTTAACCTGATCGATCGACCCGTGCGGCTGTTAGGTAGTTACTTAGCCACGAGCCCAAAATGCATTGCATTGCTACAAATTAACTGCAGATAAAATGATATTTTTTTTCGAAGATACTATTATTTTTCTCATAAAATAGCGGATAGCTAAAATGTGATTTTCAAACTGAACCGACAGCTGTGTTGCTGGGGAGTTTGTTGCGCCACTTCTTCCCAGCTAAAGACTTTTGGGCTTCTGACTACCCGGAACGACTGTCAAAGATATAAGTACGAATGGCTTATTTCCGAGTCACGGAGGTCATTGCCATTTTTTTTTTTTTGGACCGAAGTTCCTTATTGCGCGTTGTGAAAGGGGGCTAGACGGAAAAAATTCTTACGAAAAGTTGTCACGACACTTTTTGCTATAATAAAAAAAATATTATTATAACTTAAAAAAAATAAGATTTTTAGCTGCATTCTAGGGGGCCTATACAAGTAGCTGCATTCTAGGGGGCCTATACAAGTAGCTGTAATCTAGAGGGCCTATACAAGTAGCTGCATTCTAGAGGGCCTATACAACTAGCTGCATTCAAGGGGGCCAATACAAGTTGCTGCATTCTAGGGGGCCTAAACGAGTGGCTGCATTCTAGAGGGCCCATACAAGTAGCTGCATTCTAGAAGGCCTATACAAGTAGCTGCATTCTAGGGGGCCTATACAAGAAGCTGCATTCTAGAGGGCTATACAAGTAGCTACATTCTAGGGGGCCTAAACAAGAAGCTGCATTCTAGAGGGCCTATACAAATAGCTGCATTCTAGGGTGCCTATACAAGAAGCTGCATTCTAGAGGGCTATACAAGTAGCTGCATTCTAGGGGGCCTAAACAAGAAGCTGCATTCTAGAGGGCCTAAACGAGTGGCTGCGTTCTAGAGGGCATATACAAGTAGCTGCATTCTAGAGGGCCAATACAAGTAGCTGCAATCAAGAGGGCCTATACAAGTAGCTGCATTCTAGGGGGCCCATACAAGTAGCTGTATTCTAGAGGGCCTATACAAGTAGCTTCATTCAAGGGGGGCAATACAAGTTGCTGCATTCTAGAGGGCCTATACAAGTGGCTGCATTCTAGGGGGCCCATACAAGTAGCTGTATTCTAGAGGGCCTATACAAGTAGCTTCATTCAAGGGGCCAATACAAGTTGCTGCATTCTAGAGGGCCTAAACGAGTGGCTCCATTCTAGGGGGTCCATACAAGAAGCTGCATTCTAGAGGGCCTAAACGAGTGGCTGCATTCTAGGGGGCCCATACAAGTAGCTGCATTCTAGGGGGCCTCTACAAGTAGCTCCAATCTAGAGGGCCTATACAATTACCTGTAATCTAGAGGGCCTATACAAGTAGCTGCATTCTAGAGAGCCTATACAACTAGCTGTAATCTAGAGGGCCTATACAACTAGCTGTAATCTAGAGGGCCTATACAAGTAGCTGCATTCTAGGGGGCCTAAACAAGAAGCTGCATTCTAGAGGGCTATACAAGTAGCTGCATTCTAGAGGGCCTAAACGAGTGGCTGCATTCTAGAGGGCATATACAAAAAATATTATTATAACTTAAAAAAAAAAAAAAAATTATTAGGTACAATTCCTTCACTAATTAATCGAAAGGAACTTCGTTCCATCCGGGTGTCCCTTGACACCACTCAAGTTTTTTTTTTTAAACGTTGCCCCACACTAGGAATTTCTCCTGTATCGTGGGTGCGCTTACAAACATTTAAACTCACATACACAAACAGCCAGACCCGGAACAACAACTTGTAGGTCATACAAATATTTGTTCCGTGCGGGAATCGAACCCGCAACACGCAGCGCAGCAGTCAATCGCTTAACCACTGCGCCAGCCGTGCTGTCATTTTTTTTTTTTTTCTTTTCCTTTTGGCTTCGCACGGTTTGTGCATTTAGCCAGTGTCATGTAAAATTAGGTAACAAGTACAAAGTTATTTAAATAATTATGAAATGAACTCCACTCAATGCATGATAAAGATGATTGATGATATCCCGCCCCGCTCCCCTTGAGTTTAAGTAAAGACGCGGCACTTTACTGAAACCTCGCGCGGACTTCTTGAGAGAACTTAAAGTGATGTTGCACTGTTTTGTTTCATTTGCCTACATTAATGCAGGTTCACGAACACTTAATGGTTAATAATCCACCACTATTACACATTAATATTCGGCTAAACACAAATTTTAGAAAATAAAACAAAACTGCTAACATGACGCTTCACTTTCCCGCCAAGAAGAGTGCTGTCATTAAAGTGTGTCAGGCATTAAGTATTTATTTTACGCAAAACTCATTTTTTCGTTCTCAGTGACAGTTTTAATTTCGTTTGAAAATGCTTTTTCATTTAGTTACATAACTTTTTGGATGACTTACTGGGGAAGTGGTCATCTCTTCCTATGAACATAATATCAATACCAGAGGCATATCGCATCGAGTCGCCATCCCAGACACAAAGCTGAATTGATGTGTCGTAAGCTAAAATAACATCAGACCTGACTTTCCCGAAGGGTTAAGCAGAGGTGCAGCTGTACACCGTCATTTCGCCAGTTATGTTAAGACGCCATCTCTACGGGCGATAGTAGACCTAGCGTCGGTCGTCACGCCTAAATGGAAACTGTATAGAGCAATCTTAACAAGGCGATATAATATGATCGCGGCGAGAATTTGGTGGCACGGAAATCGGACTCTCCCCACTGTGAGGTGTGTGGTAAAATAGAGGCCGCACAGCATGTGTTGGTGGAATGTGTCCGATATACTATCAAAAGAAACGCACTTCTCAATTCGTTGAAATTGTCGGTAATGGATGTTGGAATTTTCCATGGTATTTTAGCTAAGCCTACTTCTGAAGCAGCAAAAAATATTATATATTTTTTGGATAAGAAATAGAGTAACTTCAGTTTTGTGTGACTAAGATTAGTTAATTTAGTTTAAGAGTAAGTTATTATTCGTATAAGCACGACGGGATTGGCATTGTCGCATAAGTGTACAGAAATACCTTAAATAAAAAATACATAATCAGCCTATAATGTTCCTACTGCTGGGACACAGTCCTCCTCTCTGTGAGAGGGAGTGGGCCATAATCCGTGCGGGTTGGTAGATGTCATGTCATATCTTCAAATTTTTAGTTCTAGGACATGCCGGTTTCCTCACGATGTTTTCCTTCACCGTTTTGAGAGCAGTGGTGATGAAGTAATATACACAAGTAAAGCGCCTGTCTGGGTTCTTGGCCACCACTGATCTCTATGGATGAGAGATGGTGTAAGTCCCAGATAATAGGGGGCGAGCCTATTACCATCAACCGAGCACAAACCGGAGTTACCGACATAGCTTGCAGAGTAAGCAAACTGAAGTGGCAATGGGCTGGCCATGTTTGTCGAAGGACCGATGGCCGATGGAGCAGACGAGTCCTGGAGTGGAGACCGCGTATCGGCAAACGTAGTGTGGGACGCCCCCAAGCTAGATGGACCGACGATCTTAAGAAGGTGGCTGGGTCAGACTGGATGCGGAAGGCGGAGGACAGGGTATTGTGGCACAGACTGGGAGAGGCCTATGTCCAGCAGTGGACTGCGATAGGCTGAGTTGATTGATTGTTGATTGAGCACAAATCCAGCCTCGAGGCTGCTGCTGAGAAATTCCAGATGGAAAAACCCAATAACACTTTGCACGACCCGGGAATTAACGTCTCATATGCCTGTAACTACACCGGGACCCATTACCCTTCAAACTGGAATACGAGTACAGTCTTAAACCCATACTCAAAGCGTTTATTTCAATTAAACCATTTACAGACACTTTTGAATTGTCAAGAAGTCGGTCAGTTAGAAATATGAAGCTAGTTGCCCATTCCAAAGCGTAGTAGGTGCCTATGGAGAAGAACGGGCAGGAAACTCCTCGGACACTCTTTTAAATCATGTTGTTACAAAAATATTAGTTGCATCTTTAATGTTGAATTTATAATTTTAAGTGAGAACGATGTAAATGTACACTTTAAAAGAGTCCTGAGTACAGCAAATAGAAACAAAAAACAATTCCAAAACGAAATAATTAAAACTTTTTAGAAAAAAAAAAACAACCGACTTCCAAAAAAAATGCCACCGACTTCCGAAATTAAAGTTATTTTTCACTTTGTAGTGTTTTTTTTGGAAGTCGGTTGGCTTTTTTTTTTGTTAAAAGTTTTTATTTTTCTCTTTTTAGTGGGTCAGTTTGTAATTTATCCAATTTACAATAGCCTAATGTCAAATGCTCATCTCCTATTACAAAATATTACTTTTCCCGATGCAGGGACTCTAGTTGTTGAGGAGTTCTCCTGGTAACAACCAGGAGAACTGATGGTGACTTCACCATATGCATTTTGACGAGCATAAATTGCTTAGCAACCATATTAAAGTGCCTAATCGAATCGCAACGGTGAAATACTTAGTATTAAGTAGTTCCGGTGGCCATCTGTGGTCTTCATCATCGGTTCCACTTCACCAAATCGTGCTTTTCAAGTGCAAATGCACGAGTTACTATAAAAAATACTCAAATCACTATAGGTATGCCTATAAAATTTGAGGATTTCCCTCGATTTCGAAGGGATCCCCTCATCAGATTTTGATTTGATGGCAATGGGACTACCTCGGGAGCATACCCTTCTAAACAAAAAAAGAATTTTCAAAATCCGTCCACAATTGACGGAGTAATCGGTGAACATACATTAAAAAAAAAAAAAAAAAAAACATACATCCGAACATATAACCTCCTCCTTTTTGGAAGTCGGTAAAAAATAAGCCGTGGCAGCTAAAAGATGAACAGTCCCAACTGACAGCGCCCGTTCACGAACATGACGCATGGATCAGCACCATTCAGCTCAACCATTTTGAAGGAAGCTAAATGATCCAACACACGTGCTACCATTAGCGAGACATCTGAGTGAGCATGGCGTACTCTCAGTCGCCAGGGCACTTTCAAGTCAATGAAAGACATATTACCGGTAAATGGTAGCTCTATTGTACATAATACTCACACCTGTGCTATGCAGTTATATAATACAAAGGAGATTGAGTTTATACAATGAAAAGATAGTCTTACAATCTTCAGTAGCTCCCAGTATTTCCAAATGTTATTCAATTAGTCGTGGTTGTGGAGCACTTTCCCGGACGAGCTCCTTCACCAAGAGCTCAATTACTATAATTTGATCGATCAGTCGCACTTAGTGAAGAATTCAAAATGCAAAGATCTTCTCCCAAATTGAATACGAACACCAATTTTTCATAACCCCTGACATAGGACATTTAACATCATTTGACGGGTCTTGTTATAATGGACCATTTAAAGTTGAGCCCTCTTATATAACATTTTTTACAGTAGCTGGGGTCTTCATGAATTGGGTGTAAGTTTGGATATTTTTCATTGTGTCAGGAAGGCGGTCTTTTGCTCAAACTCAACAGGTATTCTGTCACTTGATATTATTTTGAGGATGTTAACTCGGTTTCAGTAATATTATATTCCTACAAATTATCGTTTGACACTAGGCGATTCGCGTCAGTCAGAGAGCATGTTTGTGAACGGGCGCCATCAGTAGGGACTGGTCATCTCTTAGCTGCCACGGCTTATTTTAATTAAATAAAATGTTTGAATTATTTTTTTAAATCTTTTTATTACCGACGGTTTCTACGTTTTGCATCGTTCTCACATGTATAATTTCAACACGAATCATGTTACCAATATTTTCTACCTAACCATAATTATTTTGTTAATTTAAAAGAGTGTCCGTGGAGTTTCTTGCCCGTTCTTCTCCATAGGTACCTACTAAGCTTTGGAACGGGCAACTAGCTTCATCTTTCTGATTGACCGACCCCTTGACAGGTCAAAAGTGTCTGTAATTTGTTTTATTTGAAATAAATGCTGTGAGTTTGAGTTTGAGCAGCACGCCAGCCGAAATTGCGCGATGGAAATTCAGCGTGGTTACATTTGAATGGCTTGCGCACATTTAAGGACTGCATCACAGAACTCCTCATACCTAGATACATTAATTTCGTACACTTACATCGCACACAACTGTGCTTGGTGCTTTGTGGCGTAGCTTTATGGCTGTATGATCTGCCTACCCCAGTAGGAAGAAGGTTTATGTGTTGTTATGTGGGTACACACAGCAGATGCTGGACGGCCTAGTTGATTCTTCTGTACGCATTGGTCTCCGGATGAACTTAGCCAAAACCAAGGTTCTGTTCCACAAACACGTCACTCCGGGACCGATTGCTGTTAATGGCGGTTGCTCTCGAGGTTGTTCGAGAATACGTTTACCTCGGGAAAACTTTGCAATTTGGTAAAAACAACTTTGAGAGGGAGGTTAACAGAAGAATTCAGCTGGTTTGGGCAGCATTTGGGAAGCTTCGTCGAGTCTTCTCGTCGCGTATTCCACAGAGCCTAAAGACGAAGGTCTTCAATCAGTGCGTCCTGCCTGTTATGACTTACGGAGCCGAAACGTGGACACTCACGGTACGGCTGGTCCATAAATTCAAGGTCGCTCAGCGAGCTATGGAACGGGCTATGCTTGGAGTCTCTCTGAGGGATCGAATCCGGAACGAGGTGATCCGGCAGTGAACCAAAGTTGTCGACATAGCCCACAGAATAAGCAAGCTGAAGTGGCAATGGGCCGGCCATAGTAGCCGTAGAACCGATGTCCGTTGGGGTAGACGTGTTCTTGAGTGGAGACTGCGAATCGGCAAACGTAAGGTAGGACGCCCTCAGGCTAGGTGGAGCGACGATCTTCGCAGGGTGGCTGGTGGCAGCTGGATTAGAGTTGCCGAGAATCGAGCTGAATGGCGTGCAATTGGAGAGGCCTATGTTCAGCAGTGGACTGCTATAGGCTGATGATGATGATGATTTGGGTACCTACTTATTTATAATTAGGAAATAAGTAAGATACCAAAGACATTAAACTATTTACTTAACAATAGACGGGAAATAGCGAACAAAATCGTATAATGCGATACATTTGTCCTAGTGGGCAAAAGTCGCTCAGTCTAGTGTGGTACGCCTGCATGTCAAGTCGCAATTCGCATTCCTGTCCACCAAAAGAAAATTACTTTCGAAGTATAATGTCTAATTGTGCATATATGGTATTAAAAGACACTTAGCTTTCATTGAATTTTGCTATATTACGCTAGATGGCGTCACTGAGACATGGGATCACAACTTTTCTATGACATTACTTCTGATGGCCACTCTTTAGTATCTATCTTAAATCTCTTTGTAGGATTCATTAGCTACTTAGTTTTACACTCGAGCACTATGTGGGTCATTTTTTTTTTCTTTAAATATTTTCCTATTTTTTCTTTTTCTCAGTCTCTCAGCTCTTTTAACGGTGGTCTGGCATTTTGAGCACTTTATGCGCCCTACCCAAATGTCCTTTCTTTGGTATTGTTCGTCGAGTCGTTGAGCTCCTTAAGTCTTGAGTCGAGCTGCACGATTACGACAAATGCTTGCACTGATTGGACAGGTCCACTCAAATTTGTGTGGTTCTTTCCTCAAAATACCATTTCAGACACAGATCTACATGGTCCTCACATGATCTGACCAAGATTATGTTTGGACTTTAAAAGAGACTTTGATTTTTGCTCAGGAGTAGTCAGATAGGAAATGTCAACTACATCTAGCTTATTTTTTTACTTTTTAATAATTATGACGTGTTAAAGTGATTCCGGTATCCTATTTACAGAATAAACGATTTGATTTCATTTACGCTATCGACTGCAGCGTCAGTCCAATATATGAGCTTGGACGTATCGGTTGCATTATTTCATCTCTGGGTTTTGTTCCTTGGTTTATAACAATTGGCGACGAGGATGGAATATAGTAATATGTCAAAAGTACCTGCTACAGTTTCGGTCGGCACATTATCAGTATTCAACCATGAACATCAAGAATGGCAATTGTACAAAGAACGACTCGAACAGTGGTTTCTTGCAAACGAAATTGGGGTAGATGTGGATCAAATAAATAAATAAAACCTTTATTTCAGACCAAGTCCATAACAAAAACAAGAAGGGTTACAAAATTTGGACAAGAATAAATGATTTCAGGATATTTGAGTCCTGTTTATCTGCAATGACCTGTAGGATGCTGTTAGTGCTACCCCGGACTCTGTTTAATAACGGTGCAAGTCGCTTGCGCATGGCATGAAAGCCTGGAACCCTGGAGGCCAGGGCAAACATACCGGAGGCACTAAAAAAGCGCGGCAGCCCTAACGACATCCATACTAAACGTCGAGCTATTCTGCTGAGCAACTGCTCGGAATCAAGATAGAAATTGATTCGCGATTTGGCTTTACCACGTGCTGTTTTGTATTGGCATGCGAAGTACTGCGGCCCGATACGGCTGTAATCAGACTATAATAGAATAGAATAGAATATAATACTCTTTATTATGTACACCATAAAAGTTACAGATATAAATGTTGAAATTTTACACAGGGTGACACAATGGGCGGTCTTATCGCTAAAAGCGATCTTTTACAGACAACCTTTGGATGGATTAAAAAGAGAAGGAGAGACAGTACTGCAGGTAGTCAGTGGTAAACTATTTACATGTACAATAAATACATACATACACTAAGCATAACTTATCCATAATATATATATACAATAATAAACATGAAACAAGATCAAGGAACTGTATTCTGTAATGTCCCCTACAGCTGGGATACAGGCCTCCTCTCTATGAAAGGGAGTGGGCCGTAATCCACCACGCGAGCCCGAGATATGCGCTTTACTTTGTATAAATTATTTCATCACCACTGCTCTCAAAACGTTATAGGCAAACATCGTAAGGAACCCAAAATGTCCTAGAACCAAAAATTTGCAGACATGTGACATCTGTAATTCTGTAATATGCGCTGCCCTTAAATTAACAGCAACGCATACCGAAATATATAAGTATAATTATGTTATATATTATCCGCTGGATGCGGAAAGCTAGGAAACGGTCGAAGTGGTGGTGCTTGGGGGAGGCCTATGTCCAGCAGTGGACGTCTTTCGGCTGAAATCATGATAACGAAATTAAGTAACACTGTCCACTGCACAACGTCAAGGGGACGTCAATGAGAATCGAGATTATTCGAACCGAACGTGACGTGGTGTACGGTGGACACGCGGACATTGCTACTTCGGCACCGTTATCTCGTTTCTCGTTGACGGTGCGGCGGACAAACGGCCTAATTAAAGACGCGCATTGACTTATTTAGGTAAGTATAAAAATGGGTCGCTCGGAACTTCGACCTTCTTTGCATGTTGTCAAGGAAATTAATGGTAAAGACAATTGAG
Source organism: Tiliacea citrago (assembly GCA_963921375.1). NCBI lineage: Eukaryota > Metazoa > Arthropoda > Insecta > Lepidoptera > Noctuidae > Tiliacea > Tiliacea citrago. Next base: position 13,033,550 of record OY992808.1, on the reverse strand, counting down.
ACCCTGCGTCAATTTGCAGTCTTATAGCCATTTGATATAGTGGTCCAAGTATGACAGTGGTGATTTAAATATAATAATTTCTCAAACTTTATTTAGAGGAATTACGCGGTGTAATTTTTGGCAAATGTGTCGCTAGTCTCAGAAATGGTTGCCGACACAATAATCATAATCTGCCTGCCTGTTCCCCAACTATGTTGAGGTCAGCTTCCAGTCTAGCCGGATACAGCAGAATACCAGTATCTTTCATGGAGCGACTGCCTATCTATCCTTGTCTCCCCGTGGGTGTCGTAAAGGCAACTAAGGCAGAATGGGCAGCAGAGTTCTCTATGCATTTTAACACCATATGAGCGATATCCCCCGTATTGGGGGAGGCGTATGTCCAGCAGTGGACGTCTTTTGGCTAGAATGATGGAAATAATGACCGCCTATCTGACCTCCACAACCTAACAATATCCCTATAATAACACGATATCCCTCATGGTGAGACTAGTTGTCAGAGTTTCGGCCTTCTGATGACCCGTAACAATTGCTAAAACGGCTTAATGTGCTTTCCGAGGCACGGAGGGGTCTTGGTATGTAAATATGGTCACCCATCCACGGACCAACTGCGGCAAGAGTAGCTTAACCTGATCGATGTACCCGTGCGGAAGTTATTACTTAGCTACGAGTACAACCCTCTGCTGCCATCACAATCATTTCAGCCCAAAGACGTCCACCGCTGGACATGAGCCGTCGTATCTCTATACGTTGATGTCGTGGTGGGGCTTGCGCGCTCCTATGAACTCTGGGTCTGTGCTGGTAGAGTTTATTTTGCCGAAACAGGTCTAGGGTGAGGAGCCAGACCAAGAGAGATACAGAAACCCGCAGGGCAGCATGTGGCAAGCGGATCTGGGAGGTAAAAGATTTGTTTCACACCTCTGGCTTGCCTTTATTAACTGGCTTGTGTGGAGATTCCCAAGAGCAAAGCAAGGTTCCCTACAAAGTGGTTGAGCTGGATGGTGCTGATCCACGCGTCATGTTCGTGAACGGGCGCCGTCAGTTGAGGCTGTTCATCTCTTAACTGCCAGGGCTTATTTTGTAATCTTTTAATCTTATATTTTGAATTGTTATTTTTTAATATTTTTTTTTGTTTTTTTACATTGTTCTCACATATAGAAGCGACAAGAATAATGTACCCAGGATTTTGTAATATCTTGATTTAAAAGAGTGTCCTTGGAGTTTCTTGCCTGTTCTTCTCCATAGAGATCTACGTTTTGGAATGGGCAAATAGCTTCCACTTTCTGACTAACTGACCGACTCTTTGACAATTCAAAAGTGCCTGTAAATGGTTTAATTGAAATAAATGCTTTGAGTTTGAGTTTCAAATGTATTCGGAGGAAGGAAGTATTCCAGCTAGATGCTGTCCGTACTTCTGGGATTGCCCTGATAGCCACAAGCACAGGATAGGTTGCCCCCATGTTGCTACGTCACTATGTGCTAGCGACAGTTTCCGGGGGCCATCATTGAGCGTGCAAGTCACACCCTACAATTTATCAGTGAATATAATATTATCATTGGTCAAGCAGGGGCCATGGTACTTCCATAGTTCAAGGTTATCGATCCATAGCCCATTTGAGAAATACACGTAGTAATAATCGTATTATCTTTCTTTCTTCCTTTTTTCTTTAACACAGGCGTGATGTTATGTCTATTCTGTTTGATGTTTGACCATGAATTTTTATGGGTAAAATGTCAATGGGTTTGGCTCTATTTCAATGCCATTTTAAATTAGTCATATTTAAAAGTGTTTTCATGAGTAGGTATTTTAATAAAAGTTTTATTTTTTGATTTGACAGATTGCCAATACGATAATTCTAGATTATCAAAATCAAGTCATTTATTCAAACTAGGCTGAGAATCAGCACTTTTCGAACGTCAAAAATTACATAAGACAGTTGCCCAAAAACGCCCACCCTTCACCACTTCCTAGTGCTTTAGCTGGGAAGAAGAAGTGGCGCAACAAACTCCCCAGCAGCACAGCTGTCTGTTCAGATATAAAACTTGAATAGAATCTATACAATAAAATGTAAAACAATTTGCATTACGCAACACAACATTAAATTAAATTATTTGCCATATTATGTCCAGCCGCACAGCTGTTTGTTTTCAGATATAAAACTTGAATCTATACAATAAAATGTAAAAGAATTTGTATTACGCAACACAACATTCAATTAAATTATTTGCCTTATGTTAGCTAGCACACGCCACTATACCAAAAAAATAACATAAAAATCGTCGAAAACTATACTCAAGCAGAAATAACGTAAACAGAACGTACCTAAATGAAAGCCTCCAGGCATAATGGGCGTGCCCGATTACATAAAGCTATAGCTGTAACTCGAAGTCAAAAATGATAAACTAGAACCATCGAAGTAAAATAAAAAATAGTTAATCATTACTATCAATAACAAAACCATGGTCAGCAAGACGACCAGTCACCACAAGCAGCACCCGTTCACGAGCTGGATTGGTCAGAAGAATACTGCAATCTGTTAGGTACATATTCCAGCAGTAGGTCCAGTTGAAAACCAGCGTCAGGTACTAGTTGTCTTGCATTTTTGCTGAACTGGGCCTTTTGGCGCAGCCATAAGGCACATTTTCCTGCTAATTTCTTACATAGCACTTTACACTTTTTATTTTCAGTAAAATGGGAATAATATTTTTCTTCTCGTCTATCCCAAAATGTGGGGTATCGTTGAAAAAATATTGAGGGTCTGTGAATATCATTTTCAATTCAGGGATCCGTTTGCGTAATGTTAAATTTTAAAGTGGGCCTCAAGTCTGCTATTACAATAGTGTCAGAATAGTCGATCATTGATTTCATAATTGTTGATTTTGACAAGTTTGGTAATCTACTATTATAATGGCGTCATTATGACTTTCCAATGGTCGGCCACTGACACTACATTGAAAGAAATTGCATATATTGGTAATCTCGTACATAATGACAAATTAATGACATTTCTACTAATGGGTTTTATAATAATGGCAATACGACAATGCCATTATAATAACACAATTCTATTACGAGAACATTGACCGACCAATGATCGACCATTATGAATTTACCAGATTACGAACTTTTAGCAAAATGACAATGGCATGACAATGGAATCGTGTTGGAATGACTGAATTTATAAAAATAGCAGACTTGGGCCCCTGTACCCAGTGCCAGCTAAATTGTTGTTTTTGCCATGTGAAAACATTCATGGCGGTAGAAAATATAACGAAATTAAAAGGAAAACAATCACAGCTAAGTAGGCTTTAAAAGTTAACGAGTAATAGTTGACCAATTTACATTTGCAGTTGGAGAATTGATCGTGACGTACTACATTAAATATCAATGTATGGGAGAAAATGTTTTTTTTTTTTTTTTGGGTGGGAAATATTGTTTTTAGGATAAATTCATCCCAACTAGTGATCCCTCTATCGTGCGTGGACCCACACGCCATAACCAGTTTTGTGGTGAGTTTATTAGTCAAACACGAGCTTATCCATGTTGAAAAAGAAAACACCGCATATATCTCAACCCGTTCAAAAGCCTAAAATGTCTCAACCCCTATCGATCGCTAAACACTCCGTCATCCCTTATTAACGAGGACAAAGGGGTGAACAGTTGAAACACGACAGACCGCAATGTGTCGAACTTTTCGCGAATTGATCGCTTGTCATTGTGGTCGAGTGACAATTTTTTATCTTTATTTTTCGTTATATTCAGTTATTTTCTAATAAACAGAAAGAAAAGAAAGAAGAAAGAAAATACGTTTATTTGCGGTAAACATAACGCAAAGAAATAAAAACACAAACACGAAAGAACAAGTTGAGGGAAAATATGCGTCACATTCACGCAAAACGGCCATCGCTCAGCATAATGCTGCGACCCTATGCGAGCGCCCCAGCGCTGGTTTTCAGTGACAGCCGGCGTTGACGTGATGACGTCAACCGGTGCAGCATAGTGAGATAAAAATAAACAAAATAAAATAAATGCAATACTTCGTTATCTATGTATATATAAATATAATATCTAGAATGGCAACATTCAGTAACGTCGGCAACGACTCAAGCGCCGCGCGCATGTTACGCAATCTGTGTGTGCAGCTGTCAGCTGTCATAAAGAATTTGACGTTTTTTACGTAATGGTTACATCTCAGACAGGGTTACATAATTAAATAACATGGCGCATTATGTAAAGAATGCTAGGATGTTATGTAACAAAGAATGCATTGGGTGACTGGGTATTAAATAAGTATGGTATTTGTACAGTGTTTAAAAAATAATGCGATTTAACGGGGGATTGATTGATAAAAATGAAATTGCGACATATTTTGATACTCGAAATATAACAAAACCTATAGGGTACTTCCCGTTTACCTAGAATCATGAAATTTGGGTAGAAGCAAGGTCTCACAGCACAAATAAAGGAAAAAGTCCGAAAATTGAAATTTTTTAGTTTTATCACATAAAAAAAAAACGAATATCTCGCACATAAATCAAAACCTATAGGGTACTTCCCGTTGACCTAGAATCATGAAATTTGGGCAGTCCGAAAATTGTTAATTTGTAGTTTTATCAATAAAAAAAAACATTTTTTGCGATTACAAACTTAAATTTTCAGTTGGAAAATTGACCGTGGCGTATATCGTTGTATGGAGAACATGTTTTTCAACTACAATGTTAAGTTTTTTAGGGATAAATTTATCCTAACTACGGAACCCTTCATTGTGCGTGGTCAGATACGCACTTGGCCGGTTTTTTTTAACCAAAACAGTTCTCTCATTCAAAATCAAAAGTCATTTATTGTCATACTTGGCTGTGAATCAGCACTTTTCGAACGTCAAAATTACATAAATGATAAGACAGATCCCCGGCACGTCCGCCCTTCACCAATTCAGTGCTTTAGCTGGGAAGAAGAAGTGGCCTTCCTATAATTCTTTTTATAAACGATTTTAAAAAGTAGTGAATCACGGCCAGAATAATATCAAATTGTTTACCGAATCCAAATCTCTTGCGACTGTGGTGGAGTGGAGTTGAAATTTTTCAGTTCAGTTCAGTTGTAGTAAAAAAAAAAATTGATTGGAAAGGGAAGATATACGGGACCCTATTCCTAAATCTACGCCAACTATACGTTTGTCACAATGGATGTGTCTTTTTAATCAAAATAAGTACTTAAGTAAGTACTAATAGATACGGTATAGTATAGGTATATTTAACACTAGCTGCGCCCCGCGGTTTCACCCGAGTAAGTCTCGATCCCGTGGGAATATCGGAATAAAAAGTAGCCTATGTCTTATTTCAGGGTGTCAGCTACCTCCATACAAAATTTTATCAAAATTGATCCAGTCGTTTGAGCGTGAAGAAGTAACAAACACACACACACTCACAAACTTTCGCCTTTAGTGTGATTTTAGTATAAGCCTTCGCATATTCATATTTATCTCTTCTTGTTCTCACACACTATTGTCTACATTTCTTTTTCATTTCTCCTTTCGCAGGTCTGCTGGAAGAAATTTCTTAAGAAATAAGCAGTACCTTTGTACTAATATTATAATTAGCCCATTCTCTAGTAACTCCCTTAGTCGCCTTTAGGACACCCACGAGAAGAAATAGGATGGTGCTATTGAGATAGCACCATAGAGAGAAAGAGAGAGAGAGAAAACAAGTTTTTTTTTTACCTAGCCTATTCTGTCGCAGTGCTAGCCAAAGTCCTTGCAAGATTATGTTTTTATTAAACCTTCAATGAAAAAGAGATTTCTGACATAATATCCTTATGAAGGACAGAAACTCCTTTTAATATTTTTTATTTGGTTTCCACGTGATTGGTCAAAGCAACGATAAACCTTTGACTATTCGTTAGAAAACCGATATTGTTAAGATACAGGAGAAATAGCCCAATGAACAAGGAATTAGAACATTAGAAGGCTCAATTGGGGAATTTTTGACCGATAAGAATTTAAATTGATAATAAGATATCTCTGTACTCTGACTTGTACTAAATCATTTATATTTTAATTTATCTGTATTGAGCTCGAACTTGACGAATTTATAATCCCATTTTATTAAGGGGCTGACAACAGGCAAATGATAAAAGTAGGCTTGTCTTAAGCAAAAAAAAATACCAAATGTCTACAGTTTGTGGTAGCGGAAAAAATATAATTATGTTATTCTTAAATATATTTCTCAAAACTCGGTTGTTAGCAAAACACGTTTAAAAAATATAAGTATTATTTGTATGCAGAACTTGGAACTTGGTTGTTTTTTTTATTTTCGATTACTCAACTAATTTTTTAGTTAATATATAATTTCTTCATATTTTGCAATAAATTACAAGCGTTGTGTCATCGCGCTTCTCTTTCTTTTGTATGCAATCCGACTGTGACCGCGGTTTAGCTGTTGTCAGCGTGTTAAACTTGACGTTATGAATTGTATTGCCTAATTCAAATTTTCTGAATTTATCTTGACATGGTAAACTTGTGATGATTTGATTGAATGTGTTAATTTAATAATATTATTAAGTGAGTCTTTATTATTAAAGCTTAAACTGATGCATGCCATGTAGTTAAGGTAGTAAGTATTAGGATCATTTAAGGGTCAGGTAATGGTTGACCTTAGCCGTACAAATGCGTGTCGCGCTCACACCGCGCCACCATTAATTTTCATAGGGAATATTTATTTTTAGTACCGAAAATATGAGTATTCGAATAAAATCATAGATAGAATTATAGATAATAAAACAGTCTCTTCATACAAAAAAAAAAATGAAAATATCTTAAGTAGTTTGAAAGTAATATCGTTTTTTACGACCTACGCAATATTTTCTCGTCCCACATACCGCAGTGTCTCAAGACGAAAGTCTTTGACCAGTGCGTGTTGCCAGTGATGCCCTATGGCACTGAAACGTGGTCGCTCACAATGGGCCTTATCAGAAGGCTAAAAGTCGCCCAAAGGACAATGGAGAGGGCTATGCTTGGAGTTTCCCTACGTGATCGAATCAGAAATGAAGAGATCCTCAGGTGAACAAAGGTAACCGACATAGCCCGAAGAATTGCCAAGCTTTTAGTGTCAGTGGGTAGGGCACATTGCTCGCAGAACTGATGGCCGGTGGGGCCGAAAGGTTCTGGAGTGGCGACCGCGTACCGGAAGACGTAGCGTTGGAAGGCCTCCTACAAGGTGGACCGATGACCTTGTGAAGGCTGCAGGTATCCACTGGATGCGGGAAGCACAGAACCGGCTGAAGTGGCGGTGCTTGGGGGAGGCCTATGTCCAGCAGTGGACGTCTTTCGGCTGAAATGCTGATGATGATCGTTTTTTATGCTTTGGGTAGACATCACTTCCTGAATTTATATCATAAGTATTTTAATACAATACTTAAATATTCACATATAGAATTGATGTGTATGCGTTCTAGTTTAACATACATTTTTTGCTTGACTTACTTGCAATAAATTAATGCGTCATAACAGATTTAAAAGTCACTAAAATCTGCGCCTTACAACTCAACATCTGGTACATGTACCTATTTTCTGTGCAAAAAAAGAACTATAATGGAGTCATTTTAATAGGTAACATTTGACAATTCATCAAAATTCAACAACGTAACCTTGTAAACCTTGTAACGGCGGGCATAAAATAATATATTTTGTTTTGTTAGAACTGCACAATTTTTTCAATTACGATTACATACTTATTGTAATAATGACCGATACGAGTAATTTTACGATTTGCTTTCACTAAACTGACAGACGTCAAATGTTACCTATTAAAATGACTCCATAATAAGTATTCTATTCTTAACTGGTGACTGAGAAGTCAACGAGTTCGATCCCCAGCAATTGTACATTTGACATGAACCAATCCGTGCACAAATACAACGTGCTACTTTTGATATGTCCCGTATCTCTAAGGTTTTAAGCTATAAGTAAAAATAATACAAAAAGTCCTAGAACAAGTGTTCCAAAAATACATAGTTTCGCAGAGATCTTCATAGATACTAATACTAGACTCTCGATGTATCTAAGTTTCATTGATACGAGAAAATAATTTTCATACAAACCAATCTGTCATAATTTGAAAGCTAAGAAAATGCAACGTTGTCATATTTCACGTATATATTTTGCATAAATAAATCAAGACTCAATCAATTTAATAGGTATGAAAAATTAAATTAAAAAAATCATAATATGATGTTTTTTTTTTTTTCTATTTTACCGCCAGTTGATTCTTTCACATGGTCTCATAAATACCCTAGAGTTATGGGATATTGAAAGGAACACGTATGTATATAAGGTGCTAACAAATTAAGTAGGTACCAATATTTTAAGAGGTGTTACATTACATCAAAACAATTAACTTTATATAGAAATTAAGAAAACTTTTTATATGATATTTTTGTTTTAATTTACGGAACAAAATAAATAAATTAAAATTTCGCCCAAACATAATCATCCTGTGCTTTTAACTGACAAGACACACTTTCTGTCAAGTGAATATCGTCGTTTGTGACTAACGTCAATGATTGGAAATAGCATGACATTGACATTTATTTATTTAAGTGAAGTGGCCATTGACTCATGACAGTCAAGAGGTTTCATAAGATAATCAAAGAGGACTTAGTCACGGATTGTTGACTATCTATTAACAGGGTGTTTTTACGCAGTAACGTTGTTTCCCTAATTATCTCCAAAAAGAATCATAAACTTTTCAATGTTTCATACTTAAGTCTACTCCTAGAGACGAGTACTATCAGCTCTAAAAGTATTGGGACCTATTTTTTTAGCACCTTATATTCACTTAATTTTATATGTAAGTAGACCAGTTTAAAAGCAAGGGATTTATAAATAATAATAATAAAATAAATAAATTTTTTATTTGACATAAAAGTACACAGGAGGAGGAGAGGAGACAGGTGACACTTAATTTAAGCATGGAAATAGCGTGGTACAAAATAAACGATCAATGACCCCCATGCTAGGAAAAACCTGTGTTACAGGGGTCATGTACTAGCGATCAGCCCCTGGCTCGCATAAATAAGTACTTATTTATTTATTTTAACTTTAACAATCACGGTTAAACCAATTACATTAATTAAAGGCAGAGACACACACACATAGAAAAGAAAATATAAAATTTTAAAATTCTGGTGAAAATATAAAAACAATAAAAAAAAAAACAATACTTTCATGAATCCCTCTCACAGTATTTCAGGCATGCCAATAAAATCTTCGTCCATTCATCCGCAAAAAGATCGTTTGTTGGATTGGAATCCAAGAGATCATTAAGTGCGACCAGAGCGCGAGGTACTGGGGACTTAGCACGCGAAACGGTGCGACATGGAGGCACAGCAAACAGCCTGTGGTTTCTGCCGCGGCAGTAATTGTCTGGGACAAAGAAACTAGCCAGCACAGCATGCAGGTCAGGTGCGTCAGGTCTTATGGTGAATCCGCAGCTGTAGCCCGCGAAGTTTTTTTTTTTTACGTTTTTTGCAATTTGCACGTCATTGTCAGGTTGTATCTTGATCAAAATATCAACTATAACAGATATGTATTTACAGAATTATAATCATTAATACATCTCTCTAAGTTATATTTTTGTTCCATTGAATGACATTTTCATGAAATCATGACATTGGGGAACAAATCTAACTCAAAGAGATGTGTTAATGATTCTAATGATTATAATTCTGTAAATACATATCTCTTATAGTCGCGAATCATATTTTTATCAAGATACAATCTGACCTGCAAATAGCAAAAAACATAAGAAAATTTGAATTTCGCGGGCTACAGCTGTGGATTCACCCTAAGGAATATTTAACAGATCACTTGAAACCTCACTCAAGTGAGCGCAAACAAACAAAAGCGAACTCATTTGTTTTTAAAGTTAATCAACGCAGATTCATAATTCACCGTTCGAAATTCGAAGTGATGTCAAAGAAAACAAAATACTATCGCACTGACGAATACTTAACACATAAAGCGCTGCAAATTGCAAACACGGCTTGATTTTGCACACCGATACAAAACTGACGGATGAAAGAGACAGAATACACCGGGCTATACACCTCTCTTTCATCATCGGGGTTTGCAGGATCGATAATCGTGTGAGGACTCAAACAGGAACGGTTGGATGACTCTAGATAATATTTTTAGATCAGTGTTGGTAAACTGTATTTTAATACAATCTCATGGAAATGTAAACAAATGCGTAATGGTTCAAAAACGCTAGCATGGTTGGTTCATTTGTAGTTCTATTTACAAATTAAATGATTTGATTTGATTAATTTCACATCAAAATTAATTGATTTGTCGAAGTTGCACTCAATTATCAATTGAACTTATGTACAACATATAGTTTGTTGAACATTGAATAAAACGTTGATTACTTGACTCATTAAATTTTAATTTTAAATCACTTTAAACGATGTCTTTATTTTGAAAAGTGAGGTTATTTTAAAACCTTACTTTTTGTCGAAGATTTTTCAATTACAAATTCTTTATGTTTCAATAGAAGAATGTGTTACTAATTCCCTTTAGTAAGTGATTGTTCAAGAATTTTATTTAAAAAAAGGGTTTGTTTACACTTCTATTAGCGGTGGTTAAAATAGATTTTAATTTTGGTACTTGTTGTCCGGTGTACACCGTCCTACTGTACCTTTGTAATTTTAAAACATTGAGAAACCCGATATTTTTTTTAAGAGTAACCGTGGAATTTCTTGCCGGTTCTGGTTGTGGAATCTGCGTTGAATGGTCCGACTCCCGTGGATGTACGAACAATAGAAAATTTTGTACAGCCTTGAAATTGTGACCTCTTAAAACATCAAACACTGTAATTATAGTTAAACGTTAAATATAGCTCAAATTCCTCACTAAACTAACAAAGCTTTAATATTTTTCAACTTTCTACAATGAAACACTACTGAACAAGTTAAGATAGCCGAACTTGAAGTTCTCCGACTTCAAAGGCGCCGACAAAGCTCCAAGATCAAAGCGATACGCTGACGGATAAGAAGTACTGTTCGAAATTAGTTATATATTTACAGTTAAGTCCCTTTCTGTTAACTGTAGAGTTAAATAAGGGTATTAAGTTGATATATTTCATTGAATATGTCACATCGAGCATTAAGAGTCATAATCTTATGGTACTTTCTAATTTCCAGGCGGACAAAGTAATTTGGTATTCTGAATTTCTGTGACACGAATACGAACGAACGTAACGTAAATAGATGAATTTTGAATAAGGGGTATATGAACTTTTAAGGGGAAAAAATAAGAAAATAAAAAAAAGGTTTTGCAAACTGTACCGTGTGAACATCTAGAATTGTGTGTATTTTTTTTTGGGATGGGTTTGCTCTTGACCTTAGTCTAGGTCAGAGGTG